>VZRE01001354.1:0-466788 GCA_013396775.1 Cephalopterus ornatus
GCTGTAGGTCCTACAAATGCCCTTGAAACCCTGGTTTTTCTTGGCGGAAAAGATTAAACTGACTGAATTCAATATACTTTTTAAATACGTATTTATTGAATAATGAATTACTTTTAAAATGTCAAGAAATTAAAAAAAAAATACTGCTGAGTCACAGAAACTGAGATGTCTTGCACTTTTAAACCTATTGGTTTCCTTCCTTTCAGATACCAGGTAGGAAAACCACCATATCTTAGATGTTTCTGATAATCTGTTCTGGTTTTTCTCCCAAGCATTAGCTACATTTACTCAGATTTTAGGTTTAGCCCTAGAAGTTTCATCAAGTAATTTCTACTCTTAGTTTTGTTTGCATTCCTGTTTCAGTCAGAATGAAGGTACAGTGTCACCTGAGTACAGAATAAAGGCACTGGTAGGGTTTTACAAAGGATTTTATTTATTTTTTTTTCTGCAGATATTCTGTCCTTTTGAAAGGCTGGAAGGCCTGATATCTGGTTTGCTCATTTAATTCAAACAATATAAGCAATACCATCCACAACACTGCACGTTAAGGCCTTTTTTTGTAACTATGAGTGTTTGGGTTTATCTCGAAAAATGATACTATTTGCTTCAGCAGTCTACAACAACTGAGAATTGAAGTTCTTGTTTTGAATAAGATCTTAAAGGATGATGAAAGCATAGAATGCAGCAAAATGCAAGAGTGGTTTATATTGGGGCATTGTGAGGCAGCGTGGAAATATCACTGAAACTACAGTTCCTTGTGTCAGTGGAAATCTCAGTGCAAAACATCTCCAAAAAAAGAGAATATTTAAAATGCAAGTTTCACAAAATTAGCAGCCAGAATTCATTAACAGAACAGTGACTTAAGCAGCGAATCTAATTTTCATAAACTACTATTTCTATTTATAAGTAAATAAATAAATGTTCGTATGAAAGCCTTTTTTCCTTCTCTCCTTCGTCTTACAGTTCCGTTGCAAAACTGACAAGTGTATCCCGTTCTGGTGGAAGTGTGACACTGTGGATGACTGTGGGGATGGCTCCGACGAGCCTCCAGAATGCCGTAAGTGCATCCTGAATTCGGAGCCCAGTTTTATCAGTAGGGTCCAAATCAAATATAATACATTATAGATGTCAGGAAGGGAATTATTTTTGAACATTTCTGTTTGCCAGAACTGTTTTCTGTTCCTTGGTTTCTGTCAAATTTAAAAAGGGTGCAGACTCTTCTTTGCCAGCCTGTAAAAGATTATTATTAACTCGTGTATACTCAGAATCTTTTAAGTTCTTTGGAAAACCATGCATTGTTTTTCATCTTTTAAACCTATACTTCATCCCAGTCATAAGGAAGTGATAGAATATTCTGAGATGGAAGGGACTCACAAGAATCATCGAGTCCAACTTGTAAGTTAATGGCCCATAAAGGCATCAACCCCACCACCTTGGCATTATCACCATGTTCTCAGTTATGGTTTTGCTAAAGATTTTTATTTCCTAGCTGTGTTCTGAGGTTGCAGAATTTTTTATATCAATACAAAATTCTGGCAGGTTTGTTTTTGTATGTAATAAAAATGTGGAATTTTAACCTCATTTGCTTGTGTTTCATTGCAATTGCAGAAGTTTAGATATACATTATTATTATTTACTGTAGTTTTCTGAACAATGTTTTCCTGGTGATTCTTTACTTGTTCCCTTA
Organism: Cephalopterus ornatus; assembly: GCA_013396775.1. Lineage (NCBI taxonomy): Eukaryota > Metazoa > Chordata > Aves > Passeriformes > Cotingidae > Cephalopterus > Cephalopterus ornatus. Next base: position 1,688 of record VZRE01001354.1, read on the forward strand.
AGCTTATATAAAACACACTCTACTATGTATTCTACAATCTTCCAGTTAATTAACAGTTAATTTGATTTTTTTGTATTGAAATCCCTCACCCCTGTTTTTACAATTTTATAATTAGTTCTCTTTTTGTGCTACAGAGGCCTCTGAAGCAAACTTCAACGTATTAACATTCTACATAAAATTCCATTTTAAGCTACAGTTTGTTTATATAAAATATTGCTACAGAGGTACATAATTGCTCACTGATTCAAATGACAGTGACCAGAATAAGGATCAGTGTTAGGCCTTTCTTGGGAAATAAAATTAGAGTTGGGATAGTGAGTATCTTAAATACAAACTTGAATCAAGTATTTAGATCCTAAATTGCAAGTCTCTGTTGAGCCTACACTAAGCACCAACCTGGTGAGGGTTTCACTCTGTATTAGTACTGTAACTACAGTTAGGCAAATTTAAAATGTCAGGCTTTGAAATTAGTTTTGCAATAATATGTGTACGTTTGAGTCACTAATATATACCCAGATTGAGATTATATGGGAAAATATGAAAGTTTATAGGTTCTTTTGATTAGTTCATAGAGGAAGAACAACACTATTGACACTTTACCCATCCCTCTGATAGAATTCATAAGCAGTTTTCTTTTTTTCTCAGCTGAATTCAGATGTCAGCCAGGACGTTTTCAGTGTGGAACTGGACTTTGTGCTCTTCCAGCCTTTATCTGTGATGGAGAGAATGACTGTGGGGACAATTCTGATGAACTGAACTGTGGTAGGTGATGATATACATTGTAGGCTTCAGAAACATGCTAAACTGGTTTAAATGTCATGCTTTCCACTCTGTCGAGAAACTGTATTTTTTTTTTCATTTACCATTTAAGTTTTGAACCTTTTAATCTTTAACTTTTAATTTTTTTAACTTGTTATTCTTTTAATTTACAGACACACACGTGTGTCTGTCAGGTCAGTTCAAGTGCACAAAAACTCAGAAGTGCATTCCAATAAACCTGAGATGCAATGGACAGGATGACTGTGGTGATGAAGAAGATGAAAGAGACTGTCGTAAGTAGCTCGTTTTAAACAAGGAACTGGAGTAAAGTATATAAAATACAGTAAATGTCCTCTATAGAAAATAATTTTAGAACATGCAAAAAACCCTCAGTTTTTTAAAGTCATTGCAAAGAAGCGGGGGTATAAACAATTTCAGACATTTAATTGGGATTTTGACTTAGGCTGAAACATGTTTTCCTCTTAACCACCTCACAAATGACTCATCCTTTCGAGCCTTTCATCTGCCGTGCCTCGCAGCAATTCATTTCCATGGAAAAAGATAATTTTCGGCATCTTTTGTTGGAAAAGCTATAGATCCATAGCTCCTTCTACATCCTTTTTCTTTGATTAAGTTTTTTACCTTTTCTCTTCCCCATCCCCTGGGAACTTCTTCATTAATTTGTCTACGTAACTGGATTTGCACTTGCTCAGTTTTTAATACAACTTACTTTTCATAAGTTCATTTTCACTCCATATTTTTTGCGTGCAGGTAGAGAAAATACTTTCAGATTTAAAATGGAATCTGTTGAACAGCTTGTGTCTTTGATCATTTTGTAATTAAGATGATGGGGCTGTCTTGAAATATAGCTCCTTCTTTCACTCAGTTCATTACTCAGATCTACTGCTGATCTAAGCTGCTTATTCTGAATTAGCTTTTTCAAGGTTTGCATGGGCTGCATTTCTGCAAAGAACATCTCCTTAACCAAGGGACAGGTTGCTAAGGATACAAAGGCTTTTTTGATGGCCGTGTTTAATGTCTGTCTTCCAAACAGCTCAGGAGAGATGTAGCCTCTGACAGATAAAATTATATGTTGGTTTGCATTTTAAGTTTCTTTAAAAACTGACTAAGTGGCGTCAGGTAAACTTCTGTGAAACTTTGGAGAGATGGATTTTTTTCCCTTGGAAAGAACTGCACATGGTATCTGGAAGGTTCCCAAAACCCTGAGGTGGAGCTGGCAGAAGTTGAATCAGAGCAGCAGAGTCTGCAGCTCAGGACCTATGGGATGATGAGGGCCAGGATCAGCAGCGATGGAGTTGGCAGGATCCTGGGGATTAATAAGAACAGGACAGTCTGCTGTGACACAGAGCAAGCTTTTGAGTTGTCTGAAACTCAGCCATCAACCCACCTGCAAAGACACAGTGGGGAGCGGAGGAGGTTAATCATATACATTTTTTTTTATTTTCATTGTGTCTTACCTCGACTTTATTATCTTCTCTCTTAAGAAAGTTAAGTGTACTAATTTTTTTTTTAATAGAAGCTTGCTTGTGGCTTCTGAAAATTCTCCAACTGCCTGTGGGGAGATTACAAAAAAGGGAGGTTTTAAGTAGGTTTACCACAGAGTTCATAACATTTGGACTCCTGTCAGAAAACAAGTAACAGATGAGATTATCTCATTTGTTCTGATTTCACCAGCCTAGGATCTATAAAATACACACCTTTTTTTCAGCTCTACTCCTGTTTGTTTTTACATATCAGTTGACTTAAAAAGTCACATTTCTTACTGAAGGCTTTCCATAAATAAAACAGAGGTAATTATGCTGGTCTTCCTTGTAAAGCAATTTGAAATGTCCTTCTAAAGTGTACTAGATGAGAATTAGAATTATTTGTTCAAAGTATGGTTAGGAACTTATCCAAGGCTATGGAAATGTGACACTGAGGGAAACAATACACTAATTTTTAGCATATCTAAAACTTTTCATGTTGCCAAACACAGGAAACAAGAATGATTGCATCAGGGAGCAAATTGCTTTTCAACAGGATAGGAAAGTTTGTTAAAGAACTTAGAGAGTTCCTCAGGTAAAAGTGGGACAAACATTCATGTGGGAAAACGTTATCAAGATTTAGATCCTACTGCTTTCTACCTACGTTCAATTCCGTTTAAAATGATTTAGAGATTCTCATATGAATGATTGTTTCTAAAGAAATCCTTATGCATCTGGTCACAAATAGCTTACTCACAGTCCGGTCTGGGTAGATGTCCTTTATTCATCTTGCCTCTCCGCTCTCAGTTATAAAAGTTTAAGAAATAGTAAGATCTGCCATATGTACTTGTGGAAGAGTCCATCTACAATCACATGAGCGCATCCGGGATATTTCCTGTTGTCAAATGTCTGTTCCAAGGTAAATGCAGCTTTAACTTAGAGCATCCTTAAAAAATCAGTTGAAAAGTCAGCTGCATCTTTGCATCTTTATCTTGCTGTAGGATTCACTCAAAAAATCTTTCTGCTAAACTGATAAAGTGAAACATTTGTCAAACTTTCTCTCACCGTATACCAAATTAAACACAGAGCACAGAATTTCACCAAAATTGTACATAACTTTGATTCCTTTTTTTATCAAGGCATCAAGAGCTGCCTTAGCCTTTCAAATTGACTTTCAGAATTGATAACTGGTCTTTTATGAAGTTGGAAACAAAATCTTATCTGATTTTTGCTCAAGTGGTTTGATTGTATCAATGTTAATTATATTTGTTGTTTAAAGAATATCACAATAGATACTTTATTATCTTTGTCTTACCTTACTCTTATAGATAAAATAATATATTAAAAAATGACAAAATGATAAACACTATGAACCTGAATGCTGTTTTCTTATAGATGCTGAATAATTTATGCTAGAGAGATCTAATTTCTGAATTTTAAATCCTTAATATTTTTTCTTTAAAACAACTATTTTGAATATTAGTGGATATGTCATGTTTTGATTTGGAATTCTTTCATTTAAAGCTGAAAACAGTTGTTCTCCAGACCATTTCCAGTGTAAAACAACAAAGCACTGCATTTCCAAACTGTGGGTATGTGATGAAGACCCAGATTGTGCTGATGGATCAGATGAAGCCAACTGTGGTGAGCATGCCAGTGGTTTTGAATATGTTACTGTAGCTTGAAATTTTTTAAAAAGGTAGCAGAAGGCAATAATTATTCCACTGTTTCTGTCCTCTTTCAGTGTATGATTATACCTATTTGATATAATAGGTGTACCTGGCTCATCTAGTTCTTGCTGAATGGTAATCTTTGTATGAGTAGTTGATAAAATTCATATTGGGATACTATTTTATTGCCAGGAGCTGCAAATGAGTATCTCATTTGGAATTCTGAAGCATGACGGCATAGAATATTGTGACTTTCATAGGATATAATGACATTCTTTATTTTTCTCACAGTGTTATCCAGTTTCTGTCAGTTCAGTCTGCATACTTGGTTGATGCCGAAGATCACAAATAGTGCAAATATAATTTGAATATAATTTGAAAATCCTGTTAGTTAAGACTGGCTGTATAAAAGGGTCCAGAGCAGATTCCAACTTGATGTGACCAACTTTTGCTTTGCTGTGTGAGTTCCGGGGCGTTAGGTGCCCCAATACACCACTCCACAAACTTTGCAATGCCATAGGACTTCTCCAGGAACCTGTGATACCTACGGAACTTCTGTACTTAAATGTGAAAGTTTGAGGAAGCAGATCCTCTACAGAGAAAATCAAGGATAGGATTGCACCACTACCAAACCAAGCCCCAATTTATGTCAGATTTTACACAAAGTCCAGAACCACAAGGTTCTAACCCACTGAAGTGGGTTATTTTAGACCTAGTAACAATTAATTATCACTTGGGAAAAAAAGAGATGACAACTTATAGTAGTAGTAGAAGTTGCTGTTCTCACTCATTGCTTGCATTGTTTCAAAGTACTGAGTCAGCTCTTTTTTGTTGTAAATGAGAGAAAATAATAAATTTAAATCCTCTACCTGAGAAATGGATTACAGATAATCAGAGTCAGAATGAGTGGATCAGTATTGTCAGAAAATCACTGAATATGGATGTCAATGCAAGACACACACTAATCATGAACAAAAACTTGTGAAATTTTCACGACAGGTCTACAAAGGAAAATATAGAAAAAATTTGTGAGATGGAACAGAACAAGACAAATAGTATGGATCATACAAATCTCTCCCAGTTATTCATCCACACATCAGTAAATGGTTTGATGAAACACATGAGTCTGGACAGGTTTATGCCACCTCTAGGACAACAGAGTAACAAAACTGCAGGCTGTAGTCAAGGTCAAAGCACTGAGGAACAGCCAATTTTCCATGGATATCTTTCAAGCAATTGACACCAGCACGTATATGAAAATGTTGGAGGCAACCAATATACCTGGGAAATGGAACTCTTCCTCGGCAGTGAAAATCCAAGACCATCATTTGAATTGTCAAGATGGGGAAACTAAATCCTGTCAACTGGGGAGAAGTTACAATCCAAGAAATCAGTTTGGCCTGAAGAAACTGTGAATGCAAAGGAGATGAACCTTTGCCATAGAGACGCTTTATATCCTCTTCTGGGATATTATAGAACCAACTCTGCACTGCTCATCTTCTGATCCGCTTCATAGCTGCTTTCTCCTGCACTGTTCCACATCACCTTGGTCTCCAACAAGCTATTTTTTTTCCACTATTGACAACTTTCCAAGCGTCCAAACTGTGAATTCAAATTCTGACATACCCATCCAAGACCAACTCGTACAACACAGTTTCAAAATAATTCATCTAATAATATCCTCAAGATACGAAACTTTAAAGCAAGGAGAAAAATAAAACTAATACTGAACAGGAAAATTTGTATTTATAATACATATTTCATGATGAGTCATCACTTTACAATTGAATGAACAATGTCCAAATTACTCAAATAATTAAATAATATAGTGGAGCACTGAGTGTAATCCCAAGTTCAATAGGCCTTTTCAGCCACAATGTGTGCAACTGGATATGTTGGTTCATATCTGAGACTCATCTTGCCTTTTATCCCATCTCCGGCAGTGACTGAAAATGATTATCTAAGGAAGAATATGTGAGCAAAGCAGGCCAGTAGTGAAACTTCCCTGGAAAACTCTTCCAGGCTCTAATAATTTGAGAATCAGAGATATTGTGAGTCAAATATGTGTCTGTATGCAATAACCCTTCATGGATTTAATTCTCTTTTTACCTTTGTAAAGCTTTCACAACATACTGTAGCAAAGTGTTCCTCAGCTTAATCACACACCTCCCTGAAAAAACACCTACATTTTTATTTTTAATCTCCCTGCTGCATATACTGCTCTTAGTTTTTGTGTTGAAAGAGACAGAAGAATTTATGTTCACAATTTTTGTGCCGCACACAGTTGTGCACACATAGAACAGCTAAGCCTTAAGAAGAACAGGGTATTTGGAATATGTTTAAATGATCTTATTATGGCAGTAGTTTCAACAGTCTGGTCTTCTGCATTTTTTTTCCTGAGGTAAAGATTGTTACTTCTGTGAACAAAATTTGACAGAATTAAATTCTAAAGCTGCAAGCTGAGTATAAAGAAAGATCTCCATATGGTGATGTAATACTAACTTGTTATTGTTTAGAATTCATTTTTAAAATGCTTACAATGCACAACTTGTATAAAGGGTAGCGGTTTTTTGCTCGAGTGCTGTATAGCCATGTGTATTTTGCTTAGTCAACATCTGCTGCTGTGTGTTGTTGGAGATGTTATGCTGACTAAATTTGCTAGAAGTAGTGTAAATGTATTTAGTCTTCTGTGGTTACTCAGACAGTTGAAATAGAAATAGGAAATATATGTTTATTAATGAGTGTATGGTGTTCTTTGCTAAAGAGTAGGTAGAGTTAATTTGTGCTTACTGTCCAGGCAATTAGAGAAAGCCATTTGATTATGCTAATACTTGCTCTCAACTTTAATATTTTACATCAAATATGGGCCATTTGAGGTAGAGTCTGAAAAAAAGCTGTGTGTGGTCTTGAAAAGTGATTATAATTTGCTTTAAAGGTTATGTATATTTCAGGTCTTTATTAGCATGATGTGTCAACATTAATATGACTGCTTTCTACTTCCTCACTTTTTTATTATATTAATTTTATATTAATTTTATCTTTAGCCTTAGGAGTCAAAGTAAGATTTTTTCCTGATGATGAAGCATGTATTCCTTGAGAAATTTTATTATATAAACTTGAACTTCCTTTGACAAGCTTATAGTTTCCTGTATCCAGCACCGGTGACAGCCCACCACGCTCTAGAACGGCAAACTGAGCCTCAATCCAAAGTGAATTTTCAGTTTGGATTTTATCCCTCTCAGGCACACACACACACACACACAAATGCACAAATATGAAAATATGTGGAATTAAAATCCCCAAATGGCAATGTAGTGCAATTAGTGGCAAAATAGAGCTTTTGCATTTATAGGGATTGATATTTGAATCAAAATGCTTTTAGGGTGCATATGTTTTCTTTCAGACTTGGTTTTTCCTATTTAAGCCTTCATCCTGTTTTTTTCATACTAATTTAGAAGTATTTCTGAAATAAAATCCTAGTTCAGTATGCACAAAAGGTGAACCCCAACCAACCAGCAGCTATGTCAGGTGATCACGCAAATTTCTGAAAAAGGGCCTTTGCCTGCTACAGTACATCAGTGAATCTCTTGATAATAATTTAAAGAGAGAAATATGAAAATTGAGTAATCAATACTTAATTCTTTGCCTTTGTACCATTCCTATCTGAACTTTCACATGAAAAACGAGAAACCAATCTAGAACTGAAGACAGCAGTGCCAAAATGTATGTGGGCCCATGTGGGCTTTGAATTATTCCACAATTCAAAAAAAAAATAAGGTCTTGCACTGTTTCCTCTGAGTTCAGTAAATCCATATTCTCAAAGATCAGGTAATTGTTACACAACTTTCCCAAATTTTTCTCTTTCTTTTCATTATATCCTATCTCTGGTATCCCAGTATTTTCTTCAGTTCTCATTAATGTGAAGGAAATCTGATTTGTAATACAGTGTCAATTGTAAGCTGCTATGAGAGATCAGAGGAGGAATAAAGCTTTCTGACTTGTGAAGAGGAGAGAGCCTTACAAATATGAGAAATAGTTTGTATTAAAAATATAATTAAATATTCCTTTGTGTTTGGTAGAAATAGAATAAGAAGAGAAAGATTAACATTCAAATACTAATCGTAGGGTTAAGCTACAGTTGGATAAATTTAAAAAAAATCCAGCCATTCTTCACATGTGTAAAGAGGGCAATGCTAGAAACTGGATTTAGCATCCTTGAGAACTAGATAACTCTTTTTGAAGTGTAAGAAAATATATATTGCATGTTTTCTTCATTCTAGCAAGTGACTGAAATGAAGGAATGTCATCTCTGAATTCTGTGTGTTACTGATTAGATCTTGGTATTTCTATTGAATGTAGAAGGATAAATAGAATATTTACGTTACTGTGATGATACCTGTCATTAGTATTTAGAACACATTTTGTTTGCAAATATGTTATTGGGAGATTGCAGACTTTACTAGAAGTACTTTAATAAATACAAGATGGATTGTGGGTTTGAAATTTTATCTTTTGCAAAGCTACAGAGGCAAAATACAAGTCTGTCATATGTTTGGGGGCAGTATTTTTGTTTTGTAATGTTAAATATTTTTAGTTGCTTGCCCACACAAGTTTTTGAAATACTGTGATCAAAATATCATAGACTGTAGTCTTGAGAAACATTGTAGGAAAAAATATTTTGGGAGAAAACATCTTACAATCATCATATTGGCAGAGAATAAGGAGCAAACACAAAAGGCTGTATGGTAATTACCAGGTTTTTTACTGGACGCAACTGAGTTGCAACACCATTTACCTCCACCTTCTTGATAGTCAAATGTAGTTTTGATTTATCACTGTAATTCCAGAATCACACCTAGAACAACAGAATAAAACCAGCAGTTTGGACTGTGGCATTGAGTCTAATCCTTCTAATTTGTCATCCTTCCCATTTCACGAGCAGAAAAAGCAGGTTGATTTAAGCTGCTGTTTCAGACCCCTTTAATTCTGTCAGTTTTTGGAACTCTCCTGAGTTACTGTGAGAGGAGTGTGGAGCTGAACTGACATGCTGTGACACAGCCTAACGGAAATTTAAAAAATTTCTATTGAAATATCACAGTGACATGTAATTTTAAATATGTCATTGAGGCTTTTACGAAGCAAACTGGTTTGTTTGGTTTTTTTTTCCCCACATGTCACTGATAACTTTTTAATTTACTTCATTTCATCTCAGTCCTTAGAAGCTGAACGAATTATTCAAGAATTACTCACAGAAAACACAAGGGCAGCTCCTTCCTGCTGGAGGAGTTCAGGATGTTCCTGTATCTCCAAGAGGCTTTGCCTCCAATGCTTCTCTGCATAGAAAAATTACATCATGAAGAAAATGATGCTCAGTTTAGTAGTGTAGGCTTTGTAATGTTTTGCCTTGTATGAGTAGACTGTCAATGCCATACATCAGTAGGTGAACATGTAAACCAAAATGGAAAGTTTTCTATCAGCTATGATTAATCTGAAATTATTATATGCAAGAATAACTTTTGAGAAATACGTGTTTTGTACATTTTTCAAATCAATATTGTTGTGATCTGATCTTTTGTAAAGCAATCTTACAGAGAAATTCCAGGAAAAGGTAATGGACTTTTTGAGATTCAGTGCAAAATTAACCTCTTTTTGAACTAATTTGTCATCCCTTCTGAAGTTTATATTTTTAACTTTAAATAACAGTTTATACAGTGTGTATTTTAATTTTATCAAATTTAAGAGCATATGTATTTTGGTATAAATAAATAGAAGCTTAAAGAATGTGTCATGAGAAATAAATTATTCCTGAAAGTAATGTTTCAAATGTTATGGTCGCACCTTCTTAAGTGTATCCAGCAATATTGTCATGCCTTTAACAGAAGTGTTTCCCTTTTTTACTCTGTTTGTAATGCTGTAAATATTATTCACCTTAATTACAGATAAAAAAACTTGTGGGCCTCATGAGTTCCAGTGCAAAAACAACAACTGCATTCCAGACCATTGGAGATGCGACAGCCAGAATGATTGTGGAGATAATTCTGATGAAGAAAACTGTAGTAAGTAACTTTTACCTTAGTCCATGTTATGAGAAATAGAGTTAGATTAGCAATGTGTAAGAGGAAACTTTTGAATTTTGATAAAATACACTTGTATGTTTTTATTCAGCACCTTCTGATCTGTTGAAAATTGGTGGACCACAATTAAAAATGTCTCTTGATGAAATTCTCCAATTCTATTCCTTCTTATAAAGAGCTGTAATTCTGCACCACCTGCGCAAAAATGCCTGACATATGGCTTCCTAATAATTTCATTATTCAAAATAAATATTGCAAATGCTTTACCTTTGTCATTTAGCTGCATATCACATTTCTTAGCTGTAGATAAGAATCGTAAAAGCTGCTCAATGATCAAGTGATAAACTTTGTTAATGATGAAGTTGGATCAAACACTACCTTCATATCATATTCCTGAGGTGATTCCTTTGTTTTCTATTGTGAGAAGTCTGTTTCTGTGATATTTAATCACAGGAGGAAGTAGATGTGGTTATTCAGTGTAGCTCTGTTAGCCCAGTTCTCTCCTGAAGGCCTAATAAATCTCTCACTCATAGTGAATTAGTTTAGATTTAGTTCTCAGGAAGAAATGTCAAGTCCTTACTGGTTCTAGATCATAATCTTTGCCTTTATAAAATATTTCAGGAGAGAAATTCCATAGATAGTTATGAAATGCCTTCTTTTCAGCTGACAAGTTCTGTTCTTTTTGTTCATTTACTTAGAAATCCAAGAAATTAATATTTTGGTTTGTAGATAATATTGAACTCACGTTCCTGATGGCATATCGTGAATGTATATTTAGTACCTTAAAAGTAGTGATTTAGAAAGCTTAGTAAATTAGGCACTGTAATGCTGAGTACCTGCTGCCTGCCCCTTTCTTCAGGGTGAGACGTGGTGTCCACAGAGTGTCTCATTCTGCTTATGTTACGGTGGATTTGTCTTCCTTGTAATTACTCCCTGCATTTGAAAATGCCGTGAGTTACTGCAAGCAGTAGTGCTGTAGTTCTCATACACAAGCGTTTCATATAAAACTGAAAACATCATGTAGCTCAGTAATCACTCAGAGCCTTTTGTTGTTATACCCTGAGGGGGGTTGATGCACAAAAAAGCTTTCTGAGCTTTGTGGGAGATTTTACTTAGAAATTAATTATTAGTGTCAGTTTCCTATATTATAAATAGCAAGAAATTATTTTTATGTTCTTTTTTTTTTCTCATGTAAAAATCAAAAAAAGTTTTGCTATCACGGTGTGAATCTGTATGACTGAACAATCTTTTGTTAATTAAAAAAAAAAAACAAAAGAAAAAAAAACAAAAGCAGAAACTTCTACAACATATTGTTGCTATTTGCAAAAGAAGTGTTGAGGATCTTATTTGGAATTTGCCATATGTATCACCCAGTAGTAATGGTCTTATTCCTTGAAGACCAGATCATCATAATACAAAGTGATTAAAAGAAGTTCAAGTAATGAGGGAGAAGTCGTCTATTTGGGGGTTTTTTAATATTTAGTAGGTTTTCCAACTTCGTCTTCATATCCATAATCAAGTTATATGTTCAATTCTTGGATGTTCTCTAGACTTGCTGATAAAGAAATCTGTAATTAATTGTAATACATGGAATTAGTGAGTTGAGAGTACCCAGACACAGGCAGGGCATCAAAATAAATGTGTTTTTTTTTTAATTTACTTTTGATTGTCAAATGCATACTTCAATTGTAACTACTGAATCCCATATTCTACTGTTTAAATTAAGAACAGTAGGCTGACACAGTTTTAAAATTCAAAATCTTGGAAGCATTGGGAAAGTGCATAATACTGTTCAGTTGTTTGAAATAGATGTATGAAATTTTTATAGACTATCAAGTCACTTATAGAATAAAGTGTAATGAAACAAATATATATGAAATTAGAACTTCAAAAGCATTTGACAGAATATATTACATTGCACATTGTGATAAATTGTTCATAGCATACATTAATATACAAAGGGCTGTCGGGCAATTATATCAGAAAATGAGTTGTTTCTCAAGAATGCAGAAAGAATTCACTGAATTATAGAAACTCAGCTCAAGTATTTACATTTTCTATATAGTTTGCTCACATGCAACAAATTCACTATTCTGGTGAAGTTATCAGAGGTGTAACAGAATGCATATTAAAAATGTCATGTATGGGTTTGAAAAGTTATTAGTGATATCATGCAAATCATTGTGGCAATTATGATTTTATTATATAACTTCATTTCTCACAGTCTGTTGTTCTTTAACTATATTTGACCCTTCTCAAATAAGTAAGAGTTATCAGGAAGGATATAGGTCCATAATGAGTTTGCAATAAGAAAAGTAGCATACGCTGTTAATTCTGAGGTAATATCTGACTGGGGGGGAATTGCTTTTAGAGTTTTTAAAAATCAAAATAAACAAATTAGAGCAAAACCAGCGTTTCCTCTTTCAGGAAGCTTCAAAAGGAAAATTCCACAGTAATGACTATCATTCCTGCTAAGGCAGCAGTAATTTTTTATTTAATGTAATTAAAGAAAATATAATATACTGTAAACAAACATAATAATGCCGTAGAAAGATATGAATTCAATCAGTGTAAAAATATTACTGTCGCTAGAAAATCTTCCTAATGCTGTTTTGTTGCTTCTACAAGTTGTCAGGAAAACAAATTAGTTAATTTTGTCCCGGGATGAGCTTGTATCCGAAACGCAAGGAGAAGTAGCAATTATTTAATCTTTGGTGAAAATGTTTTAAATGAGCATATTGAAGTAAAATAGGCTGGAGCATCTCATCATATTGAGTACATTTTGAGTGGATGGTGCTGTACGTTCACATTGTTCACGTTGCTTAGGGCTCAGCTGACTTGGCACAAGAGGCAATGGCTCGTGTGAGTTCTCTAAAGGCATCTGGGTGTCAGAGCCTGCCAAAGGCACGTGTGCTAATTTAGTGCGATAAATTGATGTGTACCAAAGGTGTTTTTCTTTTGCAGACACCTATCAGTCTCAGGCTTAGATTAACAAAGAACAAGTCTTGTCTTTGTTTTGGATAATGCTAAGTTATTAAAAAAATAAGTAAAGAAAATCCGCATTTAATGCCACAATAATTATATGAGAAAACTCTCCCTATGACCACTTCAATTATCTTGTGTTTAGAAGCATTCATTTTTCGGGATGCTACATGTTACTGGGTTTAGCAGTTTTTTTAATGATGTTTAGCTTTTTCTCAGTATCACAATAATTCTCCAAAGAATTTTGGTAGATCTGAAAGTATTTGCATTATTCTCTTGATATATGTAAATGAAATTTAGTCTAAAAATGTTATGGAAGAAAATTCCACAGGAAAAAAAAATTCTTAAATTTTGCAAGTTAGTGGTTTTACCTTTGTTATTCATTCGTTGTTGGGGGTTTTCTGTATATTTTATGGAAATACTAATAAACACAGGATTGTTTCTTTTCTTTATGCAGAGCCTCAAACATGCACTTTGAAAGACTTTCTATGTGCAAATGGAGACTGTGTTTCAGCAAGATTCTGGTGTGATGGAGACTATGACTGTGCAGATGGCTCAGATGAGGTAGGCGTCTTCCAGGAAACGTATTTTCTTGGAAAAGTAGTAGTTTTATGTTGTTGGAGAATGGATTCCCGCATGCAAATATTTTAAAAAGCAGTAATGGGAACTCTACACATGAATCCATATATGCAAATACCGTTACCAAATTAAAACTAAACCTATTGAAGTAGTTATTTTAAAGAGCGAACATACAAGTAAAATGAAGTAGTCTACAACTTTTTGTCCCAGCAATGATCTGGACCTCTTCCCATCCTGGAAATACTTTGTGTCCTGGTTGGGAAACCATACTTTCTACACTCAGCAGTGGTTTGGTTTGTGGCGGATTTTTTGTGACAACAAAGTTGATTGTTTGTAGCAGAAGCTCACTGGATAATACTTGGCTGGTTTTCTGTTCGTTCTTTTCTCTTCTTTCCCTTCTTTCTTGCCAGTACTGGACCTCAGTTGCTTCCCAGCTACTTAGAGGGTGCAAGTCACCTTTCATGAATCATATCCACAAATATATTGAATTTCACAAGACGTTATTGTATTTCATAGTGTGCAGGAATACAGGCTGTAACTTCTGTGACCAGCTGTGTATTCATCAATGTTTATATTAAACTCTTCATCTTGTATATTGGTTGTTTCTTTGTACCAGAGGTATTGTGAAACAGGCTGTTCAAGGGATCAGTTCCAGTGCTCCAATGGTCAGTGCATATCAGCAAAGTGGAAATGTGATGGTCACGAAGACTGCAAACTTGGGGATGATGAGAAAAACTGTGTACCAGGTACTGATTTACATAATGCTGAGAAACAAAAGGAAGGAGGGAATAAATCAAAGAAGAAAATAAATCAGCAAATAAAGATTTCTTGGGCACTAGAAGTAGAGAGGAGTGCAAAGAAATCTGAAATACTTTACTTTTTGAGTGTGTATCATTGTGTCTTCCTCCTTGTGTTTTGAAAATCCCACTTAACGTACAGCTATGCAATATGCATTTCTTTGGGGGGAATGGTATATGATTTAACTTTGTTGAAAAGTAATTTAATAATATATACTCAGCATATAATATTCCGCTCTGAAAATACCAGTAAGTCTTGGCATGTTACTGAAGTGTCTGTGGGAGGTTTTTTACTTTCCAGTGTTCATTCAAAGATTACGAGTTCTTGTGAAAAATTATTTTCTCTACCAAATTATTATTTTCGTTGTTATTATTATATTTCCTTTTTACTCTCTTCAAAAATATGGCTGTTTCTTTTTGCAGGAATTTTCCTAATTTTTTTGTAATCTTCATCTAGAGGGGTACAACAAAATAGAAATCTCTGACAAAACTCCCCTGGTTTAAAATGTGGCAAGAATATCCACCACAATTTTAAGTAAAATTGATTAATATTTATTAATTTTAACAGTAATAATGTATAGTTTCTGAACCCATGGTTTATTGTAAATTTTGGCTTATTTAATTATAAACAGTCATATAATTTTAGCTAAAGCCCATTTTAAAAATCTATAGTCATTCTATGAATATGTCTATGTGTATAGTTACTTTTATTACCAAGTGTAAGGAAAACATAAAAAGAAATTTATCAGTGATAAAACACAAATATCCTTTTACTTTCATTAAACAGTTCAGTTTTGTCAAATATTTCACTGTAGCTTAAAAAGAAAAGTTCAGAAAAGCTCTGCTCAGCTACAGGCACAGGTTTGCTCGCTATGTTAGGCAGAGGAAAACTTTAAATTATAAACCAAATTATTTATAAATTGTCTTTTTCTTAATGATAAAATATGTGTTTGTAACCAGCATCTCCAACCTGCTCTTCAAGTGAGTACGTGTGTGCAAGTGGAGGCTGTATTTTGGCATCTTTGAAGTGCAATGGAGAGTACGATTGCGCTGATGGATCTGACGAGGTACCTGAACAAATTTCTGTTGACTTTTTTTCCCCCCAATGTGATTTTTTTTTTTTTTTTTTTTACAGTTTTAAGTCTCATTGAAAGGGCAAATACGGTCTTATTGCATCTGTCAGATAACTTAACCCCGTAACTTTACACTGCATTATGTTTGTTTGCTCTCTTGGTCCACCTTTTGGAGTAGGCAAATTTGGTCTTCCTAAGTCAAAACCTGAGCATAGTTCTGCAACAGTTTGCATCAGGGACTACTCTGTAGTGGGCAAATTTGTGACAACCAGAAATAATTGTTATTTCTCATAACCACAAAGGCACCAGTTATGTATAATATGAATATAATAATATAATATGAAGGATGCCTGAGCCAAATGCTACACAGTGCAGGTGAAGACAATCCACTCTGGAGGCTCCTAGTCCTGATCAATGGGACTAGGAGCCGGTTCACACTAACTGGCTGCATGCCCAGGCTTGTTTCTTGTAGGGCAGTTGACTTCAGAGATAAAAATTGTTTCCATTGCTCATACAAGCAACATAAAGAAGAAATATCAGCACGTGAGGATACAATTTCACTTGGCCCTCAGTAACTATTTAAATTGCACATTTCATTGTCAGGGACAACTTCATTGTGCTAAAACATGTAGGGCAATGAAAAATAACGTTGGGAAATTTTGTTGGGTTTGCCTTAAGTGTGTTGTTCTCATTCATTAATACGTAGTTCACACCTGTTTTCACACAGATGGATTGTGTAACAGAATGTAAAGAAGATCAGTTTCGATGCAAAAATAAGGCCTACTGTATCCCTGTCAGATGGCTTTGTGATGGGATCCATGACTGTGTGGATGGCAGCGATGAAGAAAACTGTGACCAAGGCAAGAGACGCTTCTCTTTAAAAGGCTTAGTTTATTGGACTTTTTATTAACACATATTGCAAGTTAGTGGTACCTTGGCCATTCTGAGTGATCTAAGGAAAGCTCTGTGACCTCTTTGAATAAGGACAGTACAGCAGCTTCACAAGTGATTTGCAGGAAGAAGCAAAACTTAGGTTGTTTATGACTCACATCATGTTCCCCCTTTGTGTTTCCTTCCCCAGTGATCAAAAGGTTGGGTTGTTACTGGAAACATATTCATTTTCATCAGGGAAAACAGTAATAAATCAAGTTAATTTACAGTTTTATAGCAACAATAAATTACAAAGCCATGCACAATAAATTACAAAGCCATGCAATATAATGAACAGTTGCTAAATAAGTTTCAATTTATTTCATAGAATCATAGAATGCTTTAACTTGGAAGAGACCTTAAAGTTCATCTTGTTCCAACCCCCTGCCATGGGCAGGGACACCTTCCACTATCCCAGGTTTCTCCAAGCTCTATCCAACCTGCTCTTGAACACTTCCAGGGGTGGGGCAGCCACAGCTTCTCTGGGCAACCTGTGCCAGAGCCTCACCTTCCTTTTTGTGTTTGTGTTTGTCCAGGAGCTACTTTTTCATGCACTTAATCCTCCTGGCATTTTTGGCTGACTTCCTCTTTTTGGGGATGAATCACTCCTGAGCTTGGAGGAGGTGATCCTTGAATATCAACCAGCTTTCTTGGGCCACTTTTTCCTCCAGGGCTTTATCCCATGGCATTCTACCAAGTGAATTCCTGAAGTGGACAAAATATTCCCTCCTGAAGTCCAGAGCAGTGAGCTGGACTCGCTATTTTTACTCAGTTTTACTCAGCATTTTTCTTTCCTGTGTTTTTTTCAAGATTTTTCTTTTTTCCCTTTTCTTGCAATTGAGTATTTCTGTGTGTTAGTCACGTTATGTGTGTAAATTCAAAAGCATAATGGAGTACAATAAGTGATAATAATCATATAGGAAGCAAACAGAGTAAGATAACCTTTCCTTATTTTGTTCTAAGAATATTCCAGAGAAGTTTAGATGCAAGAAGACAGGTAACAAAGTTTAAAAAACCCTTCTAGTCCATTTTAAAGCTGCTTTTAAAATATCTGGACTGTATCTCTTTAAAAACCAGTGAAGTGCAGGTAAATAGTAACATGCTTATTTTCTCTGAAGCCACATTATTCTTTGGATAGCATAATGGAGCTTCTGTGAACTGCGAATTGCTTATAATGCAATAAGAACCCTCTTGCCTAGTTGGTTATTGCTATAATACTTTGTATTTATGTCACAATTATGATTCTGTTGCAGAAATCTATTTTATAAAGGAATTATGACAGCCTGAGCAATCTCATGAAATAAATGCCAGTTTATCTCACTGATAACTAATTTTTTCATCTTTGGAAATACAGCAAACACAAATGGAGTTTTATTCTACAACATTCTAAAATAATATCCATAATATTTATCTGTAGCCCACTGTGCATATTTATAAAAAGAACTCTCTTCAATCTTATTATACAACTAGAATGATGGTTATATTGTGATTATACACAGAATTATTTATATTCATGTCTTCCATCATGAAAAGTAATTTTATATATTTTCCTTGGATAATAATACAGGGTATTTCTGTTAATGTTCATAAGTTATATTTGCAATGGGAGTGAATAATATTTGGTAACATAGCGGGAGGGTTCCCAACATCCTCTTACACTACAGGTATTCCACAGAAATTAATTTTCTGGGGAAAAAAAAATTAAATCATCCTGAACCTTTATAGCAAAAGAAAGCCTTCTGTTGGTGTTAATGGGCTGTGAACAGGGCACTGAATGAATAAGTAAAAAAGCCACTGGAGCCTGATCTAGCTCTTAGTGTGGGTGTATCTATTGAGCTAAGCCACAGCAAGAGTTTTGGCATTATCATATAAAATTTCATTGTTTCCTCTTCTGCAGGTACACAGCTTTATTTCTTTCACACTCTGCTCCTCTCAGGAAACTGAGAACCAGTTACCATAAAAATGTGTCATATAAGGGATTAATTGCAGGAAATTTTCATAACTTTGTTGATTGGTGGTGATAAAATTTAGTCATAATTGTGAAACAAATTCCTTCTTACTGCTACACATATTAAAACTGAATCCAGCTGGAATGAACTTTTAAAGTTTAGCACTCCACCTTAAAAGACTTCCCATCACTCAGTAATGAAGTTACATGGAAGAATTTATTCTTACTGCTTTCTGTGTTCAGTAAATATCCTAATGAGAAATTTCAGAAGTTACGAAAAGGAAGATACTGTTAGAGGTCACCTAGTCTTGTCTGCTCAGTGCCTACATCTTTCTAGATCTTTCCTAATTGCAGCATTTATAGGTGATGGGGATATTACAAGCCTGGCCAAGCCTTTTGCTGCTCAGAAGAAAAAGGTGCTACCTCACAGCTAATGGACTGCAATCACTTTGTTCTCTGTGGGTGGTTCAGAGCGTGGGAGTAGAAATAGATGGAGCATCAGACATTCACATGAAACAAACCTGGACTGAAGTGGCCTTTCACACATTTGACCGACTTTCTGTCTTCTGGTTTATACCGTTCTCTGATGGCACAAATTACTGATGTGCCTTTGCTGAGAGGCAGCATCACCGAAGGGAGTTACAGACAGGTAGTTTAAACATCTGGCTGAATGCAAGGGGAACATGTCTAGCTGGTGAGTTGTTGGTGTGTTTGATAACTGCCCTTTCTAGTCAGTCCGAACAGGTAATTCCTAGCTAATAGTCCTGAGAAGGAATGGTCAAGGAAGAGATTTTTAAGTGAGTATTTCTCTCTGCCTCCCCAACTCATTCATTTGGGAGCTGTAAATTTAGCTATGCTACATGTGTCGTTCTCTCCAAATAGTATGTGATAAGTGGTTCTACTGGTTTTATCAAAAGCTGAAATCTTCTTTTGTCTTTCTGTTTTCCTGCTTTTTTTTTTCTGTCTTCTTTTCATCTTCCCAGGGGGAAATATATGTAGAGCTGATGAATTTTTGTGCAATAATTCCCTCTGCAAACTACATTTTTGGGTTTGTGATGGTGAGGATGACTGTGGAGATAACTCTGATGAAGTTGCTGAAATGTGTGGTATGACATTATGTTTTTCATGTAATAAAGAATGACATATAAGATACATAAACATATAGGGATACTTGTCTAAGTTTTGTTTATTTTGCTTTTAGAAGATTAACTTGAAATGTAGGATATAGTTTTCTGTTATTGCTTTCCATGTAATTTTAGATATATTTGTGAAAAATTAATCTTTTTTGTAGGAAGTCCAGTGAAGGGTAAAAGTTACATCTAAGGTATAATATTGATCATCATTACAGTTTTTTTTAATTCTGATCCTCAAAAAAGGTAAATTACCCTTATCACAAAAAAAATAATTTAATTTCCTAAATGAAAACTTAGACTGTCAAGACTTTTGAAGTGCTCTCCCATGAGGTACCAGAAGTTAAAATCAAGCACAAATCATACGTCGAGTACAATTGTGTTCCCGTGCCTGCTTATTGCTTTTGATAAGGAGACATTAAAGAAGATTTGTGAATACCGGCTGGGTAATGGCTGATTCTTTTCTTTAATATGCAGTAAAGTTTCCATGCCCTCCAACAAGGCCGTTCAGATGTAGAAACGACAGAGTTTGTCTGCGACCTGAGCAGATTTGCAATGAGGTCGATGACTGTGGTGATAACTCGGATGAAGATCACTGCGGTAGGTGATATTACCTTTCAAGGCATTCAGATCAGAGAAAACAACTTGAAGGCAAACTTTGTTACAGAGATCTGCTTGTCCTTCAGTAAAGCTTAACTGGAGGCTAGTAGATCAGAATTTGAAACGGAAAGAAATTAAGCTTGAAATAATTCCCAGTTTGCTTGATGCTTCGTGGTCATTCCCATTTGTGTGTGCCTAAAATAATCTAAGACTCTTAAATACTGATTTATTTTTCTCTTATTAATTTGTAATTATATAGATAAAATCACATACAGAGCAAGACCGTGTAAAAAAGATGAGTTTGCCTGTAATGATAAGAAATGCATTCCGATGGAGCTACAGTGCGACTGGTTTGATGACTGTGGAGATGGTTCAGATGAGCAAGACTGCAAAATAAGTGAGTTTGGCTGACAAGATCTGTTTTTGTGATTATAGCAGAAGAGAGACAATTAACTGAGACATTCGTCTGTGCAAAACCTACTCAACAATGCAGAAGTTAGTTTAATGTGAAGTTATTTCTTTTAGTTAAAAAAAGGAGGTAATTCTGTGCCACAAGAGAAAGGCAAATTTTATAGCAATTCAAGCTGTAGTGGTGTTTTTGGAGTAGTTAAAAGTTCTTGATGAAATCTGAGTATAAGTTGATTGTATTTTGCTTCATATTTGCAACAAGAAAAATTTTAGTATTAAATTCTTGATGTGAAATGTAGGCAAATTTTATAGCAATTCAAGCTGTAGTGGTGTTTTTGGAGTAGTTAAAAGTTCTTGATGAAATCTGAGTATAAGTTGATTGTATTTTGCTTCATATTTGCAACAAACAAAACTGTAGTATTAAATTCTTGATGTGAAATGTAGTATCCCAATTACATATTGTCAATTTCTATGCATATTTAGATTAAAAACTGTAATGTCATTTATTTGTTAAAAATTTACCTGCTACTCTTAACAGAAAGACAATTTTTTTATTTGTTGTTGTTTAGGTTTCACTTTTAAGAGCTAAAACAAATCTATCAGGCATTATTTAGACACTTTATTTTTAGGTGTTGCTGAATATACGTGTGAAGATAATGTGAATCCTTGTGGAGATGATGCATACTGTAATCAGACAAAAACATCCCTTTTGTGTCAGTGTAAACCTGGATTTCAGAGAAACAGGAGGAACAGACAATGTGAAGGTACAGATGTTTTCCATCATCCCTTGCTGTAAAGTATTACAAGTCAACTGTGTAGTCAATTTTCTGTGCTAGAGAAGGAGATGCATATCACATACTTTTTTCCACAGAGTAAAAGTTGTTCCACAGATATGGCATTAAGAAATAAAAAAAAAAAAAGGGTTTATAGGATGTAGATTCACACTTTTTACCTGGAGAGGTTATCAAAGATTAATATTCGTTGTGAATGTCAAAAGGTTCAAGTCAGATAATGAAATAATTCAAGGGGTAAATGGGTGATTTGAGGTCTAGTAGATTGTTTAACTGAGCATTTGGGATTTGTGTTTTAATTAGCATATGAGAATATTTTAAGGTGCTTAAAATAATGAAGATGCATTAAAAAAAATTGAAATTACAAAAAAACAGATAGAAAGTAAAATGCCTTAGAAAATGTAGTCTTGATGTATATGATGCCATACTGGTCAGCAAGAAGACATAGTTGTTATAATGGCAGGATTGATTGGAAGGATAAGATAAATCTGCTTTCCTAGAGAATAGGTTGTGAATTCATTTTCTTACTGGTGAGCGGATCACTCCAATGGAACTATCAAAGTGAATACGTAATTCATTGTTTGGCTCTTAAGGAAACAATGTTAAGAGGAGCTTTCCCAGTAGAGGATAATCACGTAGTTTTGACTGTACCAGAGGTAGGTATGCTGGGCCTAATGGTAGCAGGCGTTTTTATTCTCAAAGTTGATTTCAAGTTCTGATAATGACAGATTGATATATGAAGGATGGAGAAATAATATTAAAAAAAATTAAATCTTTCTGAGATATGCTGATTGCAGTGGAAATAACATTATTGATAATTGTAAAGGTTTTCCTTTTACTGTTGCAGGAAATACTAGTGCTTACAAGTTCCTTTTGTTCACCTGCTTTGTTCCATGATCTTATGAACATGTTGAATAATAGTGTTTTAAACTATAGGTATCTAAATGACAATTCTTTTCTCCATAGATATCAATGAGTGTATGGTTTTTGGTGCCTGCTCCCAACACTGCAGTAATATTAAGGGGTCTTACAGATGTGCATGTGAGAAAAATTATAAGGAGAGGAATAACAGTTGCATAGCAAAAGGTAAGGCTATAAAAATCAAACTAGAGAGACAGTACTAAATCACTGGTTATGTACCTGGTTGTTAACACTAATGTGTTGCAGATACTATTTATTTTTAGATGAATATTTCTTGAATAGTTCACAGTAATAACTCTCAAAACCACACAGCCTTACTTTTTGTTTCAGTAAGAAGTAAATTCTTATGACTTCTATGTAAATGAACTTACTTACTTTGAAAGCCCATTTCCAACTCCAGCTTTCTCTATTTACAACAATATGTACACAAATAAGAAAAACAGAGATTATACATTAGCAATAAAGTAAGCACATGAAGCTTTAGAAACTTGAGAGAAGAATCAACTCCATCATAGAAACATGTTTTAGAATTTTAGGAATAAATTAAGTAGCATTTGGAGTTAATATTTTTTGCTTTGTGTTGAGAAATTCTACAGAAGTTGTTTAAGTGGAGTTTTTCTAAGTATAGTGAGCTAAGTATGTACTTATATAAATCAGCTGCCTAGATCGTGGGCCGGTGAAGGAAAAGAAATAAGCACACAGAGAGATTGTTTCTGTTGTTCATAAGGCAGAGGCATTGCACAAAATGGAGGTAGTTGTGAAGTCTGGTTATTATTGAACTTATAAATCATGAAACAAGAAATAATACAGTTGACTGAGCAAAGTTCACATAATCTTTATGGGTCTGTATCTGGATAATTAAAAGTATGATCACAGCATCTGACCTGAAATTTAGTGAGACTTTGGTGTGACTTGGAGTCTTTAGTGCAGAATGAGTGTTGAAGTTACAAGGTGTGGTTCCTTCTGCACCCTTGTGCACAACTCTGAGTAGTACCTGATCTGAACCTCACGGCCTGGGAGCACATCTTGTGTCCATACATCCTAGAACCATGTTAGGTTGTGTCATGGTAATTCCAGTTCTTCCTTCTCTGCAGCACACCAGTCAGTAGCATAGGTACACCCACAGATAGATGGTGATAGTCAGCTTTCTTACATGCATTAGCCACATCTTATTTATGCTAATTTACCATGGGAAGATCATATTAATGAATCATTAGTAATTCTTCTACAACGTGGACTCTATCAGGGTTGATCATCATTGCCTATTGCTAAAGAAGCCACATTATGACATGGGAACAAACAAAGTTACTAACTGAGGATAATGGTTTGTTAGGAACACAGACATAATTCTGTGACATAATTCATAAATTCATAATTTAAAAATCGGAGAATCATTATCCTAAATCTGAATTTTTCACAAGCTTCATTTCCATTGTAATAAAGTTAATTTTTCCCTCTTTCCCCCATTGATACTTTCTTTAATAAAACTCCTCTTTGTTGTTGCATTTATCAAGAGAAAGGGAACAAATGGTGTTTGATATTTCATACTCACAAGGAGGAAGTGTGTTGGACAGACATTGTTATAATTTGATTCTCTTTGGATAAATGTGATATGAACTGGGAAATAAAAAAGAATAATACAAATGCATTCTAATGGATCCAGCAGATTTTAAACTCTCTCAAAACTTAATAAATGGATACTAAAGAACATTTTCTTAAGAATAATAAACTTTACAAGATCTGAATCAAGATGGTAACTGTGTATCTGTTAATATCACCCTTTCAGAGTTACCCATAAACGTTTACTATCTGAAATGAGGAGAGGCGGAACAAAACTGCACAGGTTCTGTTGCAGTTGATTTCAAAACTTCACTGACTTCCCTAAAGATAAAATCATTCCGTTTCTAATTTCCAATTAAGCAATTTGAAATAATGTTTATTGACAGCTCTGTGTTCATTTAACATATTCGTTTAGGACTCCCTAAAGATAACTTTTATATAAAAATATGAGATTCGTATGGGCTTAATGCATAATATCCTGTGTTTGTGTATACTGCTTAAAAGTGTTCAAATTGTTATGTCACATACTCCTTAAAATACATTCTGAGATGTCACACTGTGAGTTTGGACAGCTCTGCAGTAATGTATATTGATATCAGAGTATCAAGAGTTGCATTTATTGCCCAGACTGTGAGTGTTTTTGCAGTCTTCAACAACCAGAAAATAATTTTAACGTAAGAAATTATGTCAGATAAACGCCAGCAAGCTACTTGAGTGAAAACCACTGATTTTGCATTAGTTGACATTTACCTTATTTTTTTTTCATTATGATAATCCCTAGGCTCTGAAGATCAAGTTCTCTATGTTGCTAATGACACTGACATCCTGGGTTTTGCATATCCATTCAACTACAGTGATGCTCATCAGCAAATATCACATATTGAACATAATTCAAGGATAACTGGAATGGATGCGTATTTTCGAGGGGATATGATTGTTTGGAGTACTCAGTTTAATCCAGGAGGGATTTTCTACAGAAGACTTCACGACAGAGAGAGAAGGCAAAGTAACAGTGGCTTGGTAGTAAGTGATCACAATCAAAGATTAAATGGCACACATTTATTTTGATTTATTTCTCTGTTTTAATAATATGTGCTTATTTAGTAAATTAAAATGTCTGCCTGAGAATGATTTTATGTTTATGATTTTAATTTTATTATTGTATGTATGGCTACTAATGCCTTTCCATGTAAGGCTCTGACAGACTCGGTAGAGTCTCTAAGAGAACACAACTGTAGCATTTAAAAAGCTTTTCTACAGAGAAATAACCAGTATATTAGGAGCTTAGAAATCTTTTAACAGAGAAAATAGAAAATGTAATAGAGGCATTTAAGAAGAAAGGCATGAATTTCAAATCCTTGGAAGGCAGAAAATGTAAATAGGCTAAAGACAACCTTGACTTCTATAGTGACCATGTAAACAATAACAGGCAAAGCTATGACATACATTAAAAATTAGAAGTATTTATTCCTTTATATGTTGAACTGCATAGCATCTGCTTTTGAATAACCATAAATGTAAGTTTGCGTTTTACAGCAGAAATGTGAATTTTTCTAAGCTAGGGAGATTTCAAGTGGTCTTTGCTTGAAAATAAAATAAATGCAGATTGATACTAATTTTGCTGAATATATTTCTACAATATATGATAGTCCTGAACTGAAGATAACAACTTTGTCTTTACTTTGGTGTTTCTATAATGCTGTAAATTTAGATTTGGGGTTTTTTTTCTCTTAATTTGATAGAGTAGAGTAGAGTTTTTAGTTTTTTGTTGGCCATTAATAAATCCAGTTATAAATAACACCTGTCTGGCATGTTTCCTTAAGCGTAGGAGAGGTGACAGCGATGACCTTCTGTCACAGGAATACTTTTATATACCCAGCAGAATAAACAGTAGTAGCAACAGTAGGCTAATCTTTCATCTATAATTCATACACATCTGTAACCACTTCTGAGTACATTCCATCCAAGGATATTTCCTTTCCAAATGAATGACATCGCTGACCTTTGATACCAGCCGGGCAAAAACCCTGAGGATGTAAACACCAATAGACACTGAAGATACCTTGTGTCTGTGATAACACCTGTACCAGAAGGGTGGTCTAAAACCAACACTTCCACCTGCCCAGCAGAGGAGTCTATACTTTGTTGATAGAAAGTACATGTAAAGTAGATCTCAAGTGGAAAATAATTCCTTAGCGTTTCCAGTAGGCCAGCTATGTCATTTGAGTTTTGCAGACGGATACTTGTATTGAAGATGTGGACTAATTCTACTGTGGGGTTTTTCTTATTTAAATATGGCAGAAATCCTGACTGGCAGATCTCTGTATTGAGTTCATGATTAGAAAGTAATGAGCTTGTAAAGTCTTGTGAAATTAGTGTCAAAGGGGTGTTGTTGTTATTTATTTATTGTCTTTCTTTTTTTTTTTTATAATATGCAGGTGCATTCTGCAATTATAAGGGTAGTCTGCTGACCCACCACCTCTCTAATGGACCTACATTTTCTTAAGGGTCCATAAAATTCAACATAAGGTTCCTTGGCACTTCTTTGTAGTCCAGGGTTTGAAATTTGTCACTATCTCCCTGTTTAAAGTAATAAAAATAAAATTTTCTTAGAATTACTATTTTTCTAATGCACTGAAATAGTTTTTCCTTTTTGTATCTCTGTTTCACCATTATGTGAGAATACTTTTTGGTCAGTCACTTCCTTTTCAATTAAAAATTCTCAAAAAAATTATATCTTTCTTTATACACCATCTTCTGCTGTCTCTTCAGTGCAGGTAGGTCCTCGTGATGATGCTTGATCCAAGCCATACAAAGCCATTTACAAATCTGATTGTGGAAAATGCACAGAATGTATTTGAATATGTCTTGGAAACTTCTCATTTATATTTGTGAAACATTTATTTCTCACTGTACTCACCTTTTCTGTTATTTTCCCAGCATTATTTCATTAATACTTAAATATTTTTGCCTTATACACAGCTGATCAGTAGGTTAATTAGTTTTATGGTGTTGCTTTAATATTGTCACTGAAATGTGGTTTTAAAAAGCTTGAGAATTTCTTAATTTTAACCCAAGTTTTTTAATGGATAAGTTTTCAAAGGTTACATTATAACTTTTATATCTAGACTTTGATATGTAAATCAGGACAGTAAACTTGAACAAAGTCACCTGCATTTTCAGGTAATTACATTAATGCAAAAATCCATCTCAACCGAAATTGCTCCATGGAATTAGCATATCAAGAGCCTTCCTCAGAGAATAGCTTTAAGTAGCTCTCCTGTTTTCCTGTGAAAAGAGGTTTAAGCTTGGTACAAATTGAAGCATTAAAGGCAATAGTAAATATCAACTCTTCGGAGTTTATTGACAGATGGAGGAGAGGATTTAATTCCAATGGAGTTCAGACAGTCTAGGTGAATTGGTGATAACTGGTGCAGCTGTTTCCTGGCATAATCCTTGGAGAGAGATGTACAAGTTATCTGAGGTGAATACTCGACACGGAGTGACCTCACACCTAAACTCAAGTGCTGTTTTTTATGGAAGAGGACAAAAAGCTGAACATTAAAATAATTGCACCATATAATAGGAAGGGAAACAGGTTTTGTAGTGTGTTCAGTCAGTACATTAGCAGCTTGCTCCAGTCCCAGAGTTCTGAGAGTTTAACAAGGACCATTAACCACTCTTGAGGTTAATCCACACATGTTCTCCCAACAGCTGCCCCAGGGCCCAATGGAATGCAGGGCATCCCTGGGAATGCAAACTGTTCCTAGACTTTTCTCTGAAGATCACCAATTTATGGTTTGCCTTAGAGCTATAGCTCTGTGTGGATGACGGTTGTGTGCTTTGGAGACCTCTTCTGTCTGAAATCAGCTGGTTGGGATTTTTAAATAATCCTACTTACGTAATACAAATGGTGGTTTGGTGAACCGCAACACCTACTGGGGTGCTCATCTGGTGAGGAAAATTTTATGTTTTGGTGAGGAAAAAAAAAAGTAGAACAGTAAAAAAAAAAAGAAAAACAGCAGTACTAGAAAACTTTTAGAGTTTAAGTTATTTAAAGCAAAAATAAAACATTTATATATGTTATTCTATAGAAGTTCCATACCAAAAAGATCTGTAAAGCGAATAAGATAGAATACTGCTTCACATATGCTTATGTTGCAAATTAGATTTATCAGTTTGTCTTCCTGTTAAGCATTGCAAAGTGATTGATTCCTGCTGCATGTGTAACATATTTTCTCCAGTCAAACTCAGCTTTAGGGGCTGAAAATTTTTCTGTAATCTAACATTATATCAAAGTGGTTTCCAGATCCAAGCTGTTACAGCAGTTTCTATTTTTCTTTTTTGTTTTTTGGGGGGGTTTTATGTTGTTTTTTTGTTTGGTTGGTTTTTTTGTTGGGGGGGAGGGAGTTGGTTTTCTGTTCATTTTTGCATGTTTGTTTTTGTTTGGGGTTTTTTGCTGTTGTTGTGGTTGGATTTGGGGTGATTTTTTATTAATTCTTTGGCTCAAAAGCAGATTTTACAATAGACGGCAGTTCTGATCAAAAGTCATCAAGCTGATATAGTCTGTAGTTCTGCAGACAACATGATGCAAACTATAATAAAAGGTGATTAGGCTTCAAACCCCCATTTCTCTAATAAGTTGGAGTACATTATATATAGCATCAAAGTGGGCTAAAATCACTGTAGAAAATATTAATGTGATTTTCTTCTTGTATTTTCATCCTTGTTCTGTATGCAAAATCATTCTTCAAAAATTACCATAATCCAAATAAGCTATTAGGTAAGAGCTCTTTTACAGTAAGTGATTTTCCTAGACAGTATGAGAAGATGCACAAGACCTCAGGAATGCGATGTGGTGAGGCTGAAACTTAATGAACACAACTGAGAATTACGCAGCTAGTAGTTTTCATTTCTCTTTTTTTAAATCTCTCACATCAGATGCCCCCTTTTCATTTCTTCTGGTTATCTCTCTGTTCGTTTGATGCACCCCGGCATTACTGGGATTTCACTTCTCGTGTGTAGCAGAGAAGAGGAGAAAGGGTCAGTGTTACTAAGCAACCCCCTCCTTGTTCCAGAATCTTTTTAGGATGTCCCCTTGTCTCCTCTGCTTCTACTACCGGCAATTTGGGAACCATTTCTTACTCTGCTTGGTGACTCTCATCATCTGCTTTACCAGGTTCCAAAAAGAGCCAGTCTTGCTGTAAACCATGGGTCTGGAACAGTCCAGAAAAAGACAAGGGACTGTGCTGGCCATGACTGCTGCTCTCCTTTTAAAAGGATTTTTGGTTCCAGCCTTGTAAACCAGTGCCATTAACCCTTGCAGTAGCCAAAGCAGTAACTGGAGATGTCGAGGTATGACAGGCTTCTTGACGCAGATGCCCAGAATTAAAAGGAGTTTGGATTAGAAATACAATTACCCTTATCTGAAAACACCATTTCTGGGTATCTTATGCTTTATATGAATGTTGCCTGGAAAGTAACAAAGAAAAAAGAAAAAAAAATGGTTGTTGCATGCAAATGCTACATTTCTTAAAAAAAAAAAAATGTAGTATTTCTGGAAGCATCTGCTGCCAGTATCATGGTTTCATACCAAAGAATTATGATACAGTATATTTTTTTAACTTTAAAAACCGACAGTGACCCTGGTTTTAAAGAGATACTCTTTTGTACATGCAGTGATTGATTTTACTGATTTAATATTCATCTAAATAGAAAATCAAGGTTCTGTATATCTGTGGAACATGCATTCTACGACATTTTTGCAGAATTAAAGGTTTATGAACAATGAGCTTTCTAAATTCACCCTTGCAGTCCTATTATTTCACCTAGAGAATGAAATGACCTTTATTTTATGATGAAAATAGTCTACAAATGTCTTGTGGTATTAGGGAACTCTGACACCTGAGGAAAACCACTTATTCTCGGATTTTTCTTTCCTGGTTTTCAGTTATGTAGCTTAGTAGCCTCCCATTGCTTCATTTTTCAAGGAATAGATGTTTTTTATTCATAATTTAACTTGATGTTAAAATAGGTAAACAGGAAAATAATTGTGTATGTATTTAGCTCATGCTGGTCTTGAATTTTTTATGATATGCTGCATTCATGTTAGAAATAGTTGGGTAATTCTGTTTTACAGGTTTTACTCCTTTCTGCACTAATTCCAGTAGCTTATTCATATATATCTCCTATTTGCAATATGAACTTCTATCCTAGGGACAGTATTTTTTAGATCTAGGTCTTATCTTAGTGATAACTGTGAAATTGTGACAGAGATGCTATAGTTTAAAAATTTAGTGTTATCATCAATCAAGCCTCTTTTACATGTGAAGCTGAATATTGCTGAATACAGAGGGAATTCTAAATGCAGTGATTTTCTTTACCCTTGGCACACTGCTGAGCAGCCACGCCTTGGGATGAGCTTCCACAGTGTTTTTCACTGAGGGCTTTGGGATGAGAATCATACCATAGCTCTGCATGGGGTATAATTTCCTTTCATTTTGGATTGCAGTCTGTAACATTTCTTTGCTTCAGTATCAACGGTTCAAGTAGTTGATGCCAAAGTGCCTTTTCCTTAATGTAGGTAGCCTTGAAAAAACAATTTTGAACCATTGACTTGTTCTTCTGCATTGACTAGAACTGTCAGCAGATCGTTTAGAACTGATCTCCTGCAGGTGGAATTTAGGTATTTCCATTTCTGTATTTTAAATATTTTGCTATGTTAAAGGTAAAAGTTACTTAACTGTAAAAAGTTACATGAATCTTTGACTGCGCAGCTGCTGTGAAAGATCATTTCCATAATTATGACAGTAACATCTGTTCCTTTTAGTGTCCAGAATTCAAAAGGCCCAGGGGCATTGCTGTTGACTGGGTGACTGGAAACATTTACTGGACTGATCACTCCCGAATGCATTGGTTCAGCTACTACACCACTCACTGGACCAGCCTGAGATACTCCATCAACGTGGGCCAACTGAACGGACCCAACTGCACCAGGCTCCTCACAAGCATGGCAGGAGAACCGTATGCAATTGCTGTAAATCCTAAAAGGGGGTATGTGTGTTGCAACATTACTCTGTTTCGGTGATTCGGACAAAAATTGCAAAATAGAGTAAGAGAAATTTATGATGCTTCAAATGTCTAATCTTTTCCAAGTCATTTACTTCGTTTTCCTGCTCAGTTTACCTGTATATAATCCAGGGTCAGTTACCTCCCATCTGTCAAGAAGGTTGAAAGGCTCATAATAATTTAGTATGGCTCATAAGAGTTTATAATTTAGAGAAGTGTTTTGAGGTTCTGTGTTGGCACCCAGCTTAATTTTTGTTTCGTACTTTTAGGATGATGTACTGGACAGTTATTGGGGATCGCTCTCACATCGAGGAATCATCTATGGATGGTACTCTGCGAAGGATATTGGTTCAAAAGAACTTACAAAGACCTACAGGTATATGGCTTATCATTTTTCCTAAATACACTTGGTAACTCACAGATTTCAGTGTCTCAGTTTAAAACAACAACCAAAACCAAAAAAATAAAACCAAACAAAACCCAAAACAAACACCAAAACAAACAAACAAACCCCACCCCCAAATACAACAAAAAGCCAAACCAAAAAACCCAAAACTTTTTAAAGTATGTGTTCTGGTTATTCATACGCAGTTAGTATTCAGACTCTTAGTTCTGTTTTCAAATGATGCATCTTTAAAAGACTTTAACTTTTGTAACAAAGCTTAACATGGTTTAACAGATCAGTACAAAGTACTATATATAACCAGTTAAAATGTTATTTCTTCCATAACACTGAACAAGCAAAAGCAATTAAGGGAACACCGGTTAGTGGTGAAACACATTTTTTTAAGAATGCATTTGCAATCTCACAGCCTATTCTAGTTACTTTCCTGAACACACTGCAAAATAGTACAAAACAAGGTCTAGGTGCTCAAAGAAGCAACAACTTAATTATTTCAGTATTTTATAGAACTATTGTGGAGTTTGACAGTACATGTTGAGATCTTGTGAATTGCATTAAAGACTCCATTGGCAGCATAAAAGTCATTTTTACAACAAAGGAAATCATAAATCCAGAAAGAAACGTGTCTCTTAAATAGCAGAGCACTGTCTTGAAACGACAGACGATTTTTTTCATAACCCATTTTCTTATGCAATATTTGTTGTTCCTCCAGGCTTACAATGATAATTTGTTGTTATTGCATTGCAAATTAGGGGTTGTCCAAGCTTGGTAAGCATTTCTATTGAAACAGGCTTCTTTCAAGGGGAGCCATCTGAATATCTAAGCACTTCAGGAGCTGCCACTATCGCAGCAACAAATAATAATATTTTAACCTCTTGTTAAGTCATGTTCTAGGGTGGGTTTATGGTGTTGTTTATGCAAATTACACTCAACCTGTAAAGGAAACACTCTGTTGACATGATCAGGTTAAAATATAGCCACTTAAAAAATTACGTATATGATAAGGAAAGCTTCGTGGAGAGGGAGCACAATAGCAGTAATAATAATAACATACATAGTCAATAATAAATTCAGTGAGAAGCTCCTGATTATTCAGACTGAAGTACAGCAGAATTTTATATTTATTAAAGTTCTTACATATTCTTTACTGAACAGATACACAGTTCATTAGATTTAGACCTAATTGCTGTAATTGTGTTTTTTAATCTTGTTATCATGGTTAATCTCCAAGTTTATGTCCTACAGAACAGATCACCACTTCCTTGGTCAAAAGGGCATTTAACCTCTTTTTTTGGCCATCCCTTTTGGATTAGTGAACTTAATAAATTTTGTAGGTAGTAACAGTATCAAAATTACCTGAAAATGCAAGCAATGACTTATTCCCTGACCAGAAGCAGAACTACAAGAACTTCTCTTCTTAAATTTTCCATGGTATATTCTAGATAGGAAAGTTTCCTGCAAACATTTGACCATAGTTCTGTCTCCTTACAAAGTTGAATAAAATGAAAATTAAGAAAAATCAGCAGAATTACAAAAATATGAGCAGTCTTTGCAAAGAGGGAATTTCACAAATGGCTTGCCAGAGTATTGTGTTTTCCTTCACTTACTGCCTGAAAACATTTCTGTGACATCCTTCTGTGCTTTTTTCTTCCTTTACTTCATGGCAAAAAGTAGATGTTTACGGAGTCTTTTAATTTTTATCAGACATATCACTGAGATTCATGTCTTTGTAGAGGGAATGCAAAGAAAGAATCCAAACCTTTAATGTTTTCTCCCAAATAAGACATTACTACTCATAAATTTACTGCTTATAAATTTATTACTGCATATGCCTTTCCTATTCCATGTAAAAGGAAGGGAGAGTTTGAGCGCTTGGGCTTGACTTCATAGGATTTCCATAGAAATGACTTACACGGGAGTTCTATATGTATAAAACAAAAATAAACACTTTTTTTGCAGTGTCTTATCTCTGATACTGTGAAAGATACATTGAGAATGATATTTTTTTATTATCATAGTATTTAAATATTCTTATTAAAATGCAAAGAATAATTTAAAGCAGGAGAGTGGGGACTGCTCTTAAAACATCCCCCCTTACAGGTACCATGTATCACAAAGAACAAAGACACATTGTGATTGCCTTTTACCAGAAATTATTCTCTTTAGGTGTATCCCTGAAGACCAGTGTTTTTTTCAAAGAGGCTTTTTTTTTTTTTTAATGGAGTTTCAAATGTAAACATATTTCACTAGTTTATGAGTCACTTTCTCCACTTCCTCTCATCCATCTCTAGCTGATTAATTTATGATCTTAAAAGGAGTATTTTTGCTGTTAAGTATAATTTCTTTTGATGTATTTTTTCTGACTTACCTACATACATAAATATGAAGAAAAATACTTTTTTCCCTATTCTTATTAAAAATACACTACAACTTCAAAAGCTGAGAATGAAATTATTTTATGGTTCAAATATTTTTTCAGGCTGAAGGTTTTGACGTGACCTAAAATGGCATATTAATCATTTAATCGTCCCCCGTGAAACACAGGCTACTTAATTTAACTATTTAGTTGTCGCCTAGAGGCTGGGCAGTCACAATGTTATCTACCTTTTATTTTCATTTGTGCTTTCAGTCACTCACTCTTGTGCTTTCTTTTCATATATAACTGAATACATATACATCTGTCAACATTGCTGTGTAAGTCCTTGCAGCACTGATGTAGTTAAAATAATCTGATTTTTAATTCTGTAATAATTACTGCGTGTGAAGTATTGGTGATAAGAACAAAAAACACAGTTATATACCTGCGTAAACTGGCTAAGTTAGGAAAATTCTGTGAATTTTGAATGCTTTGTTTTTAACATGCAATGACACTGGTGCCGCTGCTTAGAAATCTATTGGAATAATGGATTTCTGTTGGTAAAGCAAGTTAGAGGATTAGATTCCGTGTTTAATTCCCACCTGTTATATATCCCTGCCTGCTGAGGATAATGGGTTAGGCAAGGTACTGACCTTGGCACAGCAAGGTAAAGAAAGTAAAAAAACCTCAGTTGCCCCAAGAGGAAGGTTTAAGTAGAAGGTGTTACATTTTATTCTCCTTGGTTTCCAGTCGAGTTTTTTTCGTTGTCACCATATTTTGTGTACACAAAGATATGAATGATATAAAAATGTACAGTTACATAAAAATAGCATTTTTTTCCCCAGGTTTTATATATCTATTTGAACTTTATCTTCTTTGTAGGCCTCGTAGTTGATCAGTTCAGTCAGCGCCTCTTCTGGGCTGATTTTGAATTATCTGTTATTGGCAGTGTCCTTTTTGATGGTTCTGATTCTGTTGTGTCTGTGAGCACTAAACAAGGTATGGAGAGCTTTTCTATAACCTGATTCCTATTTTCTTTCATTTCGCTGAAGTTTCACTATTCAGACAAAGGGTGTAAACAAAAAGCGGTTATAATTAAGTAATATTTATTGGTTTTATTAGACAACACCTCAGGTATTATCTGAAAAAAATAAATGTTTAAAATAAGATAGTTTTAGCTTTAAGGTAATCTAATAAAATTACTTTCAGGGAACAATGATTCAATTATATATGCAAATCTCCACATTTTTTTACCTAATCATTAGCTTAGGTATTATTGAATAACATTGTGGTTGATATTTAGGCTTGGTCTCACTTGGATTTGTGTAGCAACAGGTGAACCTTGACTAAGAAGTTACATAACAATTTATGAGTAGAAAAGAGAGAGAACACATTTAAAAGAAAGACTATTTGATAGCAGGCTTTTGGGGAGAATTGCTTAGTGGGCAGTTGGTGCTGGGGTTTCATCAGTGAGGTGATGTTACATCCAGTGCTCTTGAATTTTTAAACTAATTGTCCAGAATTCACCAGAGTATTCTGGAATATTCTAAGAGAATACTCCCACAATCTAGATTGGGTAGGAGCAGATTTAAATCATCCCGTTTTGGTCTTAAAGCATATTCTTCCACAACTTGAAAGTAGTCATCTAAATAAAGATCTCTGGCAAAGTTTTAGTCTAAAGCCACTGCCTTGTTACATGGGTAAATGTGTGAAATTCCTCAGCCAGCTGTGCATAGGAAATCAAACTATGTGGTCTAATAGTCCCTCAGAGCCCTTAAAAATGAGGAATTAATAGAATTAACAATTTATTTTGGATTCATTTACTACAATAATTAAAATACGTGTAGTACAAAAACTAGCATTTCAAATATGCGAAGGAGAAGCTGAAGTAGTTTCTTTGATTTAAAGTGAAATTATCTGTTTCTTCCTTGTCACATGAAGTCTTGTACCTGAGTATGTTGTAATTAACAAGTTGCTACTACAGAATTTCCCCACTTCAATAATCAGATAGTTTCTGAGGCTGAGAAGTGTGGAAAACTAATAGAAAGCTTGAGATTTTAGTTGCTTGCAGGGTGGAACAGTTTAAGCAGATTGCGTTTTTCTAGGCAGCCTTTGTGGGTACAAAACCAGCTGTCTGAATAATAGTAATGTCTTTAGGTGGTAATCATAGAAATGAAATTGAAGTTATTATGAAGACAAAGTTATTTATTATTTGAATGTGAATTTTTATTTATTATCCGTTTTTATTCAAGGTTTGCTGCATCCACATAGAATCGACATTTTTGAGGATTACATATATGGAGCAGGTCCTAAAAATGGTGCATTTAGAGTGCACAAATTTGGCAGGAGCCTTGTAGAATATCTAAGTGTGGATGTTGATAAAGCAAAAAGTGCCTTGATTTTTCATCGCTACAAACAGATGGAGTGTGAGTAAGCATAATTACTGTAAACTCAATATTGAGCACATTCGGGTGGGGGGAAGTTACCAAGTTGTATAAATATAAACCAGAAGCTGATTGCACAAACTGAAAATAGATCTAGTTATATATATCCTTATATAAGTTTGATTTAGATCGTTTGATGCGTTTTCACTCATTTGAAAGGACATTGGACAAATGTGTACACAAATGCCTTTTGTGCCTGCAGTGTAAATGAGATATAAAAGAATTAGAAGAGAGCTGAATACAAATACCTCTAGCTAAAAGCAGATGAAGTTTTTCCTCCATATTATGAATACATATTTTGTTACTGGAGTAAATTCTATCCTTCTGTGAGTCTTGCACTGCTGTTTGAATGAGTGTCTTAATGGACTTTAAGCTGTTGTGACATCCTGGAAACTGGAAGAGTATCAGAATTTTTATATCTGATTATTTATATTGTTCCAGCTTTAGAACAAAGTTGTAAATTCTAAAAATAAATAAATACATAAAATCAATATTTTTTATTTTTTTGTCTTTTTAAACAGTGCCTAATCCATGCTTGGACCTGACATGTGAATTCATTTGTTTACTCAACCCTTCTGGTGCAACATGTGCTTGTCCAGAAGGAAAATCATTGATGAATGGAACATGCATTGATCAAAGCCTCTTAGGTAGGTATCGAAAACTGCATGAGAACTAGAAAATAAACAGCTAGTCACCTTTTGTCATTGCAAAAGGCCAAGTTGTCTGAGAGTCCAGTTTTGTAATATTGTTCAATACACATATTACTGAGCTGAAATGGAAAGAAAATATGGAGAAGCAAAATCCCTGATTCAAAAAACCACCCCTGCTAATATTCATCAAAATAAAAATTGAGCTTTCAACTCAAGATGAACAAGATACAAGATGACTAACATCAAGACACAGGAAACCAGACTTCATGGGAAAAGAGCTTCTAAGTTCTTGCTGTATTTTAGGATGGGGAAAATATTCTTTTTCGTAGGAGAGTATTAAGTACTTTAAAACTATTTTCACCCTAATTTAGGCTGAACCTAAGGTGATCAGACTGCTGGAATAAATTCTAAGCCACCTTGAATTTTAAAATGTTCTAGAAGTCACAGAATAGTATTTCTTATGTGTATCATACATATTAGGATATTTTTCTGATGTCTAATTTCAAGCTCAGAAGTCTAAGTGGTAGATATTTTGGCGAGATCATCAGTACTTAAAGTGCTTAATTTAGCAATTAAATTAATTTACCTGAAATGTCATAATGGTGTGGAGAAAATCTCACCAATCTAATACTGCCTACTCTTCAGATATTGAATCAATAGAACCGTGTTTTAGTGGTTTATGATGTGGTGTTAGTGAAGTTCCCAACTCTAAACACCTTCCTTGCCTCTCTAAGTGTCTTGTCAAGATTTTATGCTGATGCAGCACACCACCAAAAAAATTATTTCAAATTACCCATAGTTACTACTTAGGTGTTGAAGAATGGACAAATAAATCAATATTGTTTTTCACTGCTCAACTGCAGTAATTTGAGCCCATAATTTCAGCAATGCTACAGTTTTACTAATGGGGCAAAGGATTAAGCCATGGTAATGTTTTTAGGAAGGTGTGTTTTTATTTGAGAAAGAAGTGAAGAGGCTTTTAAATTACTTCACTGCTGGTTATAAATTTTTATGGATAGGCAGAAAACGCCTAGAGAAGCATTTTTAATATATTGATAATTTTCAGTAGCTTCCCACAGCTGCAATATCTGTTATGACTTTTTAAAGGGCTGCTGAATAAGTGTTTCTTAGGTTTTTTTGTTTACAATTATATTTCAGGTAATGTCTAGCGTAGGCTTTTTTGTACATTTTTTTTTCCTGGCATGTTTTTTTTGTAATATAGATTGCAGGTCTTGTAGCCTCACAGATTATAAATTATGAATTGAAAAAACCTCTGTATTGTAGCACTCTAACAAGTGTATGTTTTTGCACTATTTGCATTTTTTTTAAAAAAGTATTAAGTGGATGTTAAACAGCTCTATCATGCTGACACTCCACTTAGGCTTCCAAGGGTCAGCAGAGATTCCTGGAAAGATCAGAGTTCACCTCAAGATCAGCATCTTGAATTAATGCACGTTTATAATTAAAGGCCGACTTACAGTCCACTTGCCATTAATAGGTCACTAATAGCCTACAAACAAAAGACAACTTATAAACCAGGTTCTTTTACTTTAGGGAGTTATACAGTATGGAATAAAAAATTATGAGCTGTAGTGCTTTGTTCCTTTTCTGATGAAGATCTAGAAAACATATATGAAATATTCCACAAACATTTGCGTTATTTAAATCTACCATTACATTGTCTTGATTGTCTCAGAGCATTTTTGGCACAGTTATGGATGTCAGTAACTCAAACCAGAAATTCCTGCTTTACGTGGCTGCATATTGCAGAAGAGTGACCTAGAAATCCAACGGCAGGTTATATAGTCATATTTTTTTGTTGGTCTGCATTAAAATCCTGATTGCAAGTCAATGAAAATATTTCTGTTGATTCTGGTGGTCTTCTGGTTTGTCCCTTAAAAGAACAAAATCCCAAAGGATTGTAATTTGAGACATACCTGTGAAACACCTTTTGCTGATGTATTCTTTTAGTTTTGCTACTAGTTTGATCACATTGCAATAGATGTGTAGTAGATAGGTCACGGTGATTTATATACTTTATATCTTATGTGTTCAGCAATAAAATACCACTCATTTACAGATCTGAAAACTCAGTTTTTTAATCTCCTGTAGTGGATGTCATTCGTGCAGCAATAGAAGGGAAAGGTTCTGATTGTTTTTTACTTGCATAGTGGCTATTTCATGTTAAGTAAGAAGTTTCTTACTTTCAAAAATTAGTACTAATTGTGAATATCAAGAACTAATGTGACTAAACTGTACTTTTTGAATAATATATAATTCAAGTTACAATAGGGAACAGTAGTTTATTGAACATTCTTAGTATTTTTAAGTGCCTATAGCTGTTTGGAGTCTTTTAAAATGTGTAAGGATCAGATTTCCATGACTTGACAGCATCAAAATGGCACAGCCATCTCCGGTTCCCATCCATCTTAAACGGTGTCTCCAGGAGAGCTTGTGGCTGAAGATTCTGTTTTGACAATACATATGCCTCTATCCTTGTGGAAAATGCCTTCCAACAAATAGTGATCATTGTCAACATTATTATGCCATTCTTCTTTTTTGGTAGGTTTTAGCATTATTAGTACATAGATGCCTTTGTGCAATTTCTTCTCAGTCTGCCTACTATAAAGGTTGGTGGCTGCAAGGTAATCCCAGTCTGGATCTGTTTCTTATGACTATATCCCAAAAATTGTTTTCTTTTGTTCTTGGGTTTGTTTTTTTTTTAACAGAAGAAGATTAGCTGTCCTAAAATTCTAGATGATATTACTACTAGCTTGATGCATTGAGCTGATTTTTCTTCATAAGTCCTGTGTAAGGAATACTACATATTGTATACTCAGTGGCTTTCTTTAAGACTGAATCCAGATTGCCTCAGATTCACCAGTGTCTCACACAACCCATGAGAAACAGCTTTGGGTTTTGATTTGGGGTTTTCAGGTTGGAGTTATTACAACATATGTGTGTTGCATCATTCAGAATGTTTTAATAATAAAATCAAAACAAGTTCCTGTGTGTTCTTAGATAAGCTTCCATCTCATTTCTCCCTAGATGATAGTGACTGACA
Source organism: Cephalopterus ornatus (assembly GCA_013396775.1). NCBI lineage: Eukaryota > Metazoa > Chordata > Aves > Passeriformes > Cotingidae > Cephalopterus > Cephalopterus ornatus. Next base: position 41,379 of record VZRE01001354.1, read on the forward strand.
GAGCAGAGGGTTTTTTTAGGGTTATTGACTATAGCAGGCCTGACTTGCAGTTTAGAACTGAAAACTACCCTTTAGTTTTCCAATGGGCAGAGTGCAACTTCATTTTCCTAAAAGAGACCCCTGGATTTGCATCCATTAGGTTGCTTGTATCTAATTGTCTGTAGCACAGTGAAGCTAAAAATGTACCAAGAGGATGAAAACAGAGAGACTTGCACTGGAGGAAGACAGTGTGTACTACAGCTGAGTGAGCAAGAGTAATGAACACTTCCAAGAGTTCCCTGTTCTGGAGCTTCATGTTTACCACTTTCCTGTTAAGAGGGGAATATTTCTGCTCTCTTGGCCGAATGAAAAGCCTGAGGAAAAATTACAAAGACTCAGATCTGATGTTGCTTTTGAACAGAGACGAAACATTTAATTTATCACATTGTTTCCTTCCACACGTTTCTGTGGGGACTTATCCACTTCACTTGTGGATTTCAGGCAGAGCAAGTGCTGTGGCTGGGGATGGAGAGATTAATCCCTATGTACCTTCTTTTTCACCCACTGTCTGCCTCAGGGAGCAAAAGCTATGGCAGTTCAATCCATGCTATCTTTTTGGGGTTTGTCCTGCTTTCAGCCTTCCTAGATATCAGGGTCACACAGAAATCTGCTTCTGATTTGAAAAGAAAAAATTCTTTACAGCATATCTTCTGTATTTTCAACGGGGTTAGTGTTGGGATTGGTGTTTCCCAGGACAGAAGAAAATGGGTGTCAGTTATTTTTTTCTTACTGTGCATCCTTTTCTTAGACCTTCTCTTCCTTCCAAAAATGTAAAGGAAGTATTTTTAAAATGAAAAAAAAATGTGAAGGGAAAACAGAGAGTAGCGTCTCTTTTACAGCATTCAGACAAAATTTGGGGATAACGATGTTCTGATACATTTCAACATATGGAAAACTGGCAGGTAGGTAGTAAGACTTTCATCTGTAAGGACATGAATATTTATAAAACCTTACCATAATATTAGAACTCTGCACTCTGTCTTTAGTAGGTGCATTCGTCTCTATAAAGGATGAGCTACACCTTTGTCCAAAGTGTAGGCAAGAGCAAGTTTTCTGCCCCATGAGATGAGTATTTCCCTTTGTAGGGAGGGAAACTGTTCTTATCCCAAAGAATGTAACTCATGAACCTTGTGCTCTGTAGCATCATCTCTCCATTTAACTTGTCTAATCCAGAAATTGGCGGATATTTCAAAAGAGAGAAAATAGCAAAAAGTGAGATGCATTTTTTTCAAAAAAGAGAGGGTTGTTATAGAAATGTCAATAAAAGATGTGTGTGCCTATGTATTTGGGGGAGAGGGATGGAATATCAAAAAATTGAGTGACTGAAAATACCAGTAGAGTTCACGAGGCTTTGATTTGCTGTTGTATCAGTGTTTCTTCTGTGTAAGATTTTCCTTTTACTTTCAGGAAAAGAGAAGAGTCAAAGACGGAGCAGATAAGCCAAGGTCCATTAATGTTTGTGTCAAACAGTCATATTGGGAAGAAAAACATAAGAAAACCGGCAAATTAAAATTATTTGATTCTTTATTAGCAGTATATTAAGATTGAATGGGCAAATCAAGGAAACAGGAGACTAAATAACCAGATTAGGAGAGAACATATAAAATTACATGACCTGTAATCCTTGCCTTTCTTTCATGTTAGAGGTCCAGTAACTAAACTAGGGGTAAAGTAACAAGTGAAATGATTTACTTCTGATATTTCAGAAGTGAAAAGAGCAGCTGGAAGGTCTTTGAGTCCAAGTTCCAGCAAGCTCAGAGCAGCACAGAATTGACTCCAGATAGAAACTTTTCTGATTTTACTTTTTTTTTTTTTTTTTTAAGACTNNNTTTTTTTTTTAAGACTTTGTTCCAAGAGTGTGTACATGCTAGAGCTGTTCCCAGCTCTCCTTCCAGAGGTCTTCATTCAGTAATTCAAATTAACCGTATTCGGCTTTTTAGACCAATTCTTCTGTGTTTCTCTCCTGTATTCTTTTTCTTTCTGTCTTCTCCTATGGGACCATTCTGCTCATGTCTCCCACACAAAAGCATCTGATCTCCTTTTGTACTCAGTTGATGTGAATCTGCAAGCGTAATTTGTTTCGTGTATTTACTTTCAGACAACAAAGCAGCAGCATTAAAACCCCTATATTGCTAAAGTCTAATGTAGTATTTTACAACTGGCTTATCCATTGCATCTTTCAGTCGTATTTTTTGGTTTATTTAAAGTCCAAAAATTGTTGAAGTAACTTTATTTCATATTGGATTTGTGTTGAAACTCTTGAATTGAAATTGTTCAATAGAAAACAAAATCAGTAGTAATTGCCATTTTTTTTCCCAGATTTTATATCTTAATTCTGTGGAGTTGCTCTAGAAGAGCATGTTTGAAATGCACTATCAGAAAGGTTCATAAAAATGAGCATTTGTCTGTATTTTACTGTTATTTATTCTGTTTTTACCAAGTTCTGCTCCATAAACTCATGACTAATGATAAGTAAAACAGATAAGATAAGCAAAACAAAAATAGACCTTCTCTCTGATAAGATATGCTACATTATCCATTCAAACAACTTGTATAATGAGTAACCGAAGAACGGTTCATGGAACATCAAAGGATTTAATGAACCACCCAAATAAATAAAACACTGAAGCATCCTCAAACTCCCAAATACAAAATAGCTTTGTTACAGCAGGTGTATCCAGGGTGGATACTAAAAAAGTAAATGCAAACAGGATTTCATGTTTTTGTTGTAAACAACCATGAAGTAATGATGTGCCAGTCAGTCCACCACAGTAACTTGTAGATTTGCTATCTAGTTTCAGCTTAATTTGAGAAAGGTACAATTACCTGAAAGATGAGAGTTTCCAGAAGTTTTGTTTAAACAGATTTGATCCCAGGCTACATGTCTGCACCATCTCAGCACTGGCTGTGAACGGAGGCAGCAAACCCTGCAGAGAGAAGGTGTGTACACGGGCAGGAAAAAGAGATTTGGGTGCATCCAAAGAAAGGGCTCTGCATAAGCACAGGTATATTACTGGGCTCTGCAGAATCCGTGCTGGAGAGAACTGTTCAGGTGGAGGACACGTGACATTCCTAAATTCTGCACTTTCACAACACAATGTGTTTGAACATCAAAGGAGTTGGTGTGCCTGTGTCAGGTCAGTCAGTGTTAGACCTCCACAGGGATGGAACAAATGGGAACCTTGACTCTTCCTCATCAGTTGTTTGACTAAACCAGATGGACTCAGTAAACGCCTGCAGCTGGTGGATGTACAACTGGAGAGTTCTCAGTGCTTGTGATATGCCTCTTGTTTAAAGCCATGTAGGCTAAAATACTGGATTAGTTAGGAAGTAGTCTGGCTGCACAGGATTTGTTTTACTATTTGAGAAATCAGAGGTTTCATTGCTGAAAACATTTTTTGGGCTGGAAAGGTGCTTGTCTCTTTCTTTAGAATTACAGGTATTTGGATGTTTGAGTACTATATGCTAGTCTATAATTAATTTCTTGTTGGTATCATTGAATGATTTTATATCCTGTTCACTGAAATGAATAGAGGTTTACTTTTCAGCATGTTTCCGAGAGAGGCACAACTCTAATTACAAAACAGCTTTATAGGAAGATTGAATCTGGCCTAATCAGAATTTGTGTCACCTCACACCTCACCTCTAAGATGTGCCATCAGCAGCCAGTGAATGCAGAGCAGCAGGCAGTACCACTTCTCAGGGATTTTTCAGTCTGAGCAGATGAGGAAAAGAAATTCTCAGGAAATATGGTTTAGGACCAACAAGTTGGTATGCAAACATCAATTTTTGAGGAGGATTTAAAAGCTGAGTTATTTCCTTTTAAATATTTTGGATAAGGCTTAGATAAGAAGGCTGTTAGTTAATAGAGAGAGTGGCAGAGAAATCCAAAACCAACTAATAGAAAAAGGCTGAGGTCACCAGAAAATGACTGGAAGTTTCCTGAGGTCTCCCAGATGAAACCACCATTCAATTTTCTAGTTCCTAAACTAACTAGGAATTATAGTTTCAAACAAGAATTCATACTATCATTAATAATTTAGATCCGAGAGTGGTCAACTTCCCTGTGACATCATTTGGGTGTGCCATGCACAGGCCCCCAAATCAGCAGAGTGCAAGCTCCCACCAGCCCTGCAGCTCCTGACAGCCTTTATGGAAATTATGATCTCCTATGTGTGTTGTTTTTTTTCCAGCGCTGTGGAAACAGAACTGATAGTTTACTTTCTCAGTTTTGAAAAGTGATATTTTCCCCCCACACTGACGGACATCTCTAGCTCTGTTTGAGAGACAAGGTTCTGTTTTGCCAGTTCCATGAAATGGGGTTGTTGAACCACTCTGTGTGTGCTCTTGCTGCAGATGGCACCTGTAAATTAACGTGTGAGAATGGAGGAAAGTGCATTATAAACGAGAAGGGGGATCCCCGGTGTCACTGCTGGCCGAGTTACTCTGGTGAAAGGTGTGAAACAAACCATTGCTACAACTACTGCCAGAATGGAGGAACCTGTGGAGCCTCTCTCCTTGGTAAATATTTCTGAACAGCTCTATATTACTGTTATACCTGCCTTAAATATTTGGATTTATTCCCTGTTTGTGATATTTTTCTCTTTGTAGTTTCTTTGCTTTGTTTGTACTTAAATGGTGTGCAAAGCATCAGAATATGTCATACATATTTATGTATTTATACTTATTTATAATCAATAGTGCTTTTCACTTACATATCTCAGTGAATTAAACTGCATCTCAGAAAAGGGAGCGTATAAGTAAATATTCAGTATAAAGACTCAGGTGTTGAGGTGGAGAAATGGAATTGTAAAGCATAAGGTCCAATCAAACTACACCTGGAACAAGCCCATACAACTTGTTCTCTCTGTCTCAATTCTCCCTCTACATTTTTGTGTGCGTACAGAGAATTTGCTTAAATTTGATGACCTCAGATGTTTGCCTTTGTCTTTCTGGAGTTCACCAAACAGGAATTTTATTCATCTAATTCTCAGGAAGACTTGGTTGATGAGAACTCAGATCCTTCATTTTCCTGAAGGAATTTGAAATGACATCTCTTATCTTTAGGGAGATAATCCTGTTAAAAAGTGGTGATTTGACAGTTGATCTTTGTCCCTAACACATTCAGCTTTTGTAACTTGCGTAATGCAATTAGTATTTGGGCTAGAGAGGGAAAGCGTGATAAAAAGTACTCTTAGCAATTCTGTGAGAATGTTTTCTGCTTCAAGGAATAATTAAATATTTGATTCAAAGTAAAACAGCTGGAGAAGAGTTTGCTGTCTGGTCCCTTCTTCTTCTCAGAAGATATTAGCTGCTGAAGATGTGAATCATTTTCTCCTGTGATGAAGAGACCAACACCCTGATCTCTGAAAGCAAAGTACGGGCACCTGATCCTGAGCAGTTTGTGACTGTTCAGCACAGAGAGAGCTCTCTGAAATGCAAAGTTTTGTATCCGAGTCTCTGTGGCAGAGACTTAGATCATAATGTTTTCCTCAGCACTTCTTACTAATTAACTCTAGCATATGTAGTTTAGTAATTTAGCTTCACTTGGTGGCTTCTGTGGAACCTCTTCTTATTGACTGAGGTGTGGTGGCAAAATTCCAGGTGAATGCAAATCTAGTAATCTTTTCTTTCACTTCTGAGTAGTTGAGGGTTAATAATGTTGTTCATAGTTATATCCATAATAATGACTAAATAATAAAAAATTAGAATTGCTTGTACTGGAAGTTGATTAATTATACTTTAAACTGCTTCTAACAGCTGATGGAACTGACACAAATGATAAGTGGTGATTTTTATCAATGTAGTGAGATCGATACTTGCTAAGTGAGGACATGCAAGTGAATGGAAGTAAGTTGTGGGTGATTTAAATGACATGCAGAACTTCCTCCTCATCTGAAGAGAGGATGTTTATTCCCACATCTTTACATGTCTGGCATTTAATTGATTCTTTTGTGGGGTTAAAAGGCTTAATAAAATTAATAACTTGGCTCCTGGAACTCAGCTCCATTCTGAGTCCTGCAGAGACCCCAGGGCTTTATTTAATCCTTTTCTTTTGGCAGTAGCCATAGGGCTTGCTCACCTCCAGCAGTTTGTTTTCCCTTTCTCAGGCAGCAACACTTGCTGTGCTCACACAACTATGCTATTGCATGGGTATTTTTAATTTATATTTTTCTGCTAAATCCAGCCTCTGAAATCTCTCAGCCTTGCTGAAATAATGAGTGCAGCAGGTTTCGTCACCAGTGGGTAAAGGCGAGATATGAGCAGGTTCCACAATATACTTCTGCTAAATTTTTCACCATGGCCCAGCTGCTGCAGCAGGCCTGGGGATGCAGCATCAGCCTGGTGCTTTGTGTCCTGAAGGAATGATGTGCCTGCACTAAAATGTATCAGGAGAGCCAGAATGGACATCACCACAGTCCACATTTCATTTTTCAGTTGCCTGATGTGGGAGAATCGGAACCTTTAGCGGCAGCTAATGTTTATTGAACCACACATGACCAAAGCATGTCTTTATGAGCTGAGACCAACACAGAGCTGGTTCTGATGACTCTAGGCATGCCTGCTGATGGGAGTATTCTTCTGCAGTGCTCTGCCCCCTTAACAGTTTCATCAAATTTTTAAGAATCATATTTCAAGTTAACCAGATGTCTTATCTGCCATTTCCAATTCATGAGGCTAGCCATGCCTTGAAGCCCACACCATAACTTTCCCGTGTTGGAAATGTGGAAAAAAGATGATATATCTTTCAAAATGACACTGCCTCCATCTAGTATACCTGATAATTTTCAAGAAATTTTCAAGTTGATCTGCATCTCATCTTCCTTGCATGCCCAGCCCCTGGACCCTGTAAATATTCTATTAAGAAGAAATCTATTTCTTATCAGACTGTATTTCTTATCTACATCAGGCCATAAATCGTGTGTTACGGAAACAAACTAGCATGCCAGTGAGATGTCCCTTTATCCTAGTTTAATCTAATCCGTGGTATACTAAGGCCATTATGTATCTTACAGAGGGAAGCTAAACTGGACTCCCCAAAAGCATTAGAAACTGTAATTAAGTCAACAAAGCTTAATTCCTTAAGTGTTCTTGCAACAACCATTTCCTCTTTCCAGTGGAATACGCACACACTGTGTGTGTCCTTCAGTCCCTGTGTTCAGTGAGCACACAAGTAGCTGCAGGGGCTGCACAAGCCATTTGCAGTTGGACTGAGGGTGTGAAATCCAGACCAGAACAACGTTCCTTCTCCTTGTCTCGGCCTTCAAGGCAGAGTTGATCTGCTGTATCAGGTTCATATCAGAGTAATTAGTCTATATGTTGCTTTATTCTTGCACATTCCTACATGTAGGAATAAAAACGTTCTTTATTACCAGGAATTGCTCAATTTTTCCTTAATGGTTTTAGAGCTTCAGCATTCTATTGTGTCTAGGTTTGAAATATTTTGTTGTACCAGGTTAACCTGTCATCTAGCAAAGGAATAATAGAATCATTAAGCTTGCAAGAGACCTCTAAGATCGTGTCCAACCCTTAACCCAGCAGTACCAGGTCCACAACAAAACCATGTCCCCAAGTGACACATCTACACATCTTTTAAATCCCCGTGTTCCAATAGACACATTTCAAACTGGTTTTGTTAAAGAATTCCCTCACATTTCTGTGAAGTATAAAATTACTACTTTAAAATAAAGTCAGCTCAATATCATTTTGCTTTCATCTGCTGTGCTATTGCTGCCTGTGCATTCCTCCTCCTGCACTACGGTGCTCACAAACAGTCCCTCAAAAAGTAGGAGTTATACTTCTGATCCATTATACAACTGACTCATCAAACTGACCTGCTAAACTCATGCAATCAAGTTTCATATATTTTCCTAATTTTATATTTTTTCATGCTTTTTTTGTTCAAAACTGTAAAGCCCTTTCCTCTGGAAGTTGCAGAAACAATAGGTGTGTGAGTGCCGATCCAAACCCATCTGCAAAATATGACTAGTGATCATTTCAGCTTGGTTGCCTCTTTCTTTCATAGAGGCTTTGATTGCCCTCGTCAATTCTTGCATATTATACAACTCAAACAGCTTTGAGTCGATCTCACAAGTGTCATTCTACTCACAGTCCTTTTGGAAAGCTTAGGGACTGCCAGTCATTTTATCCTCATGAAGAGGTGCTTCTGCAGGGTCCCCACAGCTGGAGGCTTCCCTAGCAGTTAGGGAATTTCCTTTGGCTTCAGGCTGAAAAACTATGGAGGGAAGGACAAACCTGAGAACAAACTTTGCATTGTATTCTGATACAAATAAATTCGTGCAGCATATAAAACACTCTTCTGGTGAATGTGTGTGTTCTAGTGAATGTGTAAATCCTCTTCTCTTTCACCACCTAATACAGAATAGCAATGTGATAACTAATTAAGTAAATTGCAGAGTATTACTAATTTTTTAAAACATGATTGTGCTAAATCTTTGCTGGATGTGTTAAGTTGTAGAACCTCATTATCTGCACACAAATGTTAATTTGTTAAACAAATCCCACTGGCAATTCAGGGATTATTCACTGTTGGCTTACTTACTGCTAAGCCTTTTGGCAAATTCCTATGTGAACGTTATATAGCTGGAGATTGGAGCAGCTTTAATTAAAATTTATAAGTTTACGACAGTTGTATTGAACTGCAATAATTGAACAAAGAAAATGTCATCAGTTAATTAAAAGTACACATCTGAGACATGTAATTAAAAGTTTGGGCATAATAATGAACACTTTCCAGTAAGCCAAATTAATGGGAATTTGGAAAAAAAATGCAAATCTTACCATAAAAATGCACTTTCTCCTTATAAAGTAAAAATATTGACAGAGTGGTTTACTGAATGTCTTAAACACATTAACTAGGTTAGCTAGTTCACAAAACTAGATAAATCCATTCGTATTATACTTACAGTACAAAGAGTGTCTAATCATATACGATTGTGATTTTTGTATAAAAATGAGTGAAAAATGTGTTTCCTCTAAACAGAAATTGATGAAAAATTCTCAAAAAATCATTATATATTAAGTAGATATTATTTTGTATTATATTTTGTAAGCAAAACAAGGTGATTTGGTGCACACTGAAAACAGTCAATGAAGAACCTGTTTACTTTGTAAATGTAACATCAGTCCCGGTCTCCAAGGGTGTTCCTACACCATGTTGTCAGCAGGACAGGGACTGTAGGGAGGGATGAGATATTATTTCACTGGATGTTGAGGCTCTCTGCTCTGGCACAGCTCATCACAAGGTCCCAACAGAACCACCACCACCAGCCTTGGAAAGAGCAGCCTTTGAGAGTACTCTTAATATATTTAGAAATTGTTCTTTTCTCCTTTTTTTTCCCCACAACACAGAGAGACTGTATATCTGTTGGGATAGATCCCAATCAGCTCACCTACTAATTACATTTAATAATACAGTTTCTCTCCACTACTATTGTCTCAGTAAAGCTAATTATGGTTCATCAGCCACACAGAAATGAATTATTCTGATTCCCACAGACGTCTGATAAGGACTCCAAAAGACAAGATATTGCTTACAGAAAGCTCATGTTGTGCCATCTTGTTTTCTTTGATAGTGGCAGCAAGTAAAATATTGACACTAAATGTGCATATTCACCCATAAGAACTTAAAACCACGCATTACATGTAGTGAATTTACCACTGAATGGAAGAATTAAATAATGTAAATTTTGATACAGACATTATTCTGGATGATCTCATTTTTCAAAAGTTGCAGAAAGCTACAAAAATAGTGCTATTGACCTAGTTTTTAATTATTTCTTTTTAATTGGAAAGCACCTTATGTGATTATATGAAATACATAATGTTTCTCTGTTGTTCAGGCAATACCATGAATGAAAGTTAATCTCCTTCAAAATCTGATCCTTGCAAAATAAATGTAAATATCACTTTAAGATATCTGAGTGGATTCCCAAAAGAAATCACCTAGACACTACAGAAACAGTGAAGCAAGATATTTATTGGCAATTTTTGAAGATTATTTAAAAAGTTATTATATAGCAAACTAAACTGACAAACCAGGAGTAACTACAGCATCCGTAATGAACCTTTTTTTTTTCCACCCAAATGATTTTATTTTTGTAAGAAAGGGGGAAACTATGTTTCATTGTCATGTCAAAAAATCTGCATATAATTTCATGTCCTACTGCCAAAAATATGTCATATGTCACCATAAGATATTCTCCTTTAATTTACTAAATTCTCTTCTGAATTTGAAGCAGTTTAGCATTCCATAAACCACTTCCCATATTATTATTTTTCTATATTCTAATGTGCTGTGAACATTTCTGTGGTGGTGAGGGTCAAGAATTGGGTTTAATTCTGTGTCTGTAGAGCTCCAATCCTGAGAGTTCACGACCAGTGAAGATGCTGAAGCTCTCTGTGCATGAGCTCACCTTGGAACTGTGTTGCTAGGGGGGATATGTGATGTCTTGGTTAACGTGGCTGTTTCTTTGCAAACATAAATCCATACTCTGATTCCATGACACAAAACCTGGTGGCGTTGTTTGTCATGGTTCAATACTGTAGTTTTATTAAACTTTTCCTGGAACCGTTTTGTATCAGAAATAATTTATGAGAATAAGGCAGATGAAAATGTCAGTATTAGTTTTATTTTAGATGTCAACAGTCTGTGTATAAATAGGCAATGAACTATTAACATTACCGAAAGTCATGTTGAGTGACAAAAATGGTGTTTAGGCTATACTGTATTAAATTTTCATATCACTGTCAGTAGTTTGGCATATTTATAAGCCTACATTAGCAAAGAATAGAATAATCTTTTCCACAAACTAGAAAAATATCATTGTCCCATCATTTTAATAAATCAAGGAGTATTAATAATAAAAACTTGTTTCAGACCTCTAGATCTATGTTCTATTACTATTTTATTTTATTTTTTTTATTGAAACAATGTTTCAGATGAAGGATTATGTGAAATGCCCTGGCTTGGGGGCAGAAATTTGAATGCAAGTGTGTACATGGGGAAAAACAAGAAGAATCTGTGCTAACACCTGAGTTCAACATCTTTGATTTAATGTTTAGATCACAGGGGACAGATATGAATAACCAGGCTGATGCATATTAAACTAGATGGAGCTATTTTTAGGTCAATGGTTTTGTTCCTGCTGTACTCATTAGAGGAAGAGAGTAACTGATCTCATGGCCTTTAAGATGATTTGAAAACACTTTAAATTAGCATAGCTTAAAATAGAAAATGTTGAAAAGAATTATGTGAAGTGTGTCATGTAAGAAGGATAAGAAGTAAGTGAAGGAAAAGGAATAAATAAATTATTCTGCATGAATCAGAGAAAGTAGACAAAATGAGGGTGCTTCACTTGCATTGAAAAATTCTCTAATGAATATGATATTAAATGATTGCATAGTATTAAAACAAAGGCAGACCAGAAGAAAGTTTGAATTCTGGGGTTTGTGGAATATTCAGTTTAATCTTAATTACTTCAACAGCCCAGACAACTAAATGGAGAAGAAAGAACAACAAGCTTATTGTTGCAGGATTGCACATTTCAGAGTTTTGGATGCAGCTGTGGTGAACAGTCTCAGGAGGCAAATGGGAAAGTATTTGTGGATACCTACAGCAGACATCGTGTTAAGCTGAGGAAATGATTAATGAGACAAAAAAAGAAGGGACCTATTCATAATGAAGCATTTTTTTAAATCAGGCAGCAGTAAGGAGTTCCTATTAGATCAGCATGAAAATCAGAGAGAATTATTATCAAAAAGGAGCCCTTAATGTTATTTCATTTGACTACTTCGGATTTTGGCTCTTCTATGCTTTTTAAATCAGGTCAGGCCCAAGCCAAGCAGAGATTCTCTTGTGTGCTCACCAACCCACCCCTCCATGAAGTAGGATTGTGTATAAGTAAGAAGCTCATTCCTACCTTATGGCTTAGCATGAAGTTTTTCAAATGTAAATCCAAGGATAACTGGGGTCTCTCATATGTAACACATTCCCTGACTTTCTCTGATCTCTTTTAGATTCTACAGTCTCATCATTATTCTTATTGGGCTGTCAATAATAAAATTGGATAAGTTACTTTTCCTGTCTATGCCTGTAATTTCAGTCCAAAGGGATTCTGCTTCACACATGCAGTACGTTATGTAGGTACCTTGATAATCATAGAATCATAAAATGGTTTGGGTTGGAAGGGACCATAAAAATCATCTCATTCCAACCTCCTGCTGTGGCAGGGACACTTTCCCCAAGACCAGGTTGTCAGAGTTCCATCCAACCTGGTCTTGATTACTGCCAGGGGTGGGGAATCCACAGATACGCAACCTGTGCCAGTGCCTCCCCACCCTCACAGAATGTTTTTCAAATATCTAATATAAACCTACTCCCAGTTTGAATCCGTTCCCCCTTGTCCTGTCACTACATGTTGTAGATAATCTGGTTGACTTTAGCCTTTCTAATGTGTCATCTTATTCTGTCACTGGCAAAGACTAGTTATCAAAGAATTGTGTATTAGTTCTACAACAGCCCATTAGCCACCTTCACTTTCCAAATTTGTTACAGCCAATGTTATTATATTGCTGTTCCCATTCAAGACTCAAGTTTGGTTCTCCATCTTAATTCTTAGACTTTTGCCACTTATGTAAAGTGCAAGTGTGACTGGTTTGGTTTTCCATAGTCTTGTTACTGTGCATTCCTTGTGTTCTGCCTGGTACTATTTACTATTTGACTATCACTGGCCCACACATGATCCTTTACTCGGACATACAGTATATCCACAACTTTACTCAAAGGGATGAGTCTTTACCTGTCAGATATCCTTTCCTCTGCAGTGACCCTGTTAAGCTCTTGGTTGTGCTTGACAGCAGGTTGGGTTCTTCATAATTCAAATGAAGACCATCCTGTCTGCCATTTCATTTCGAAAGTGTCCTCAGCTCACGATTAATCTTCACCTATTTCCTTCCTGGGAAGCCAGGAAAAATCAAAGTTGTTACACTTGTTATGTTCTCCCGAAATTTAAGAAAACCCTTAAGGCTGGATGAAAGCAAAGAGAAGGAGGGTAGGGGAAGAATAATGTCTTGTAAGAGATAATCAAGAATGAGAATAGATTATTAGTATTTGAGAAGGGTTAGTTGGACACATCAGGTCATTTACTTGAAGAGGAGATTACAAATGAGATATGAAAGCAAAGTCAGGAGATGGAAGAACATTAATGGGATCTAGAAGTTTTTTTTAAAAGAAGATAAGCCTTAAGAAAATAAGTCAGGGAAAAGTGCAAGGGTTTAATAAAACAGTGGAATTGTAACAAAGCTATAAATCCTTTAGACATGAGATTTAGATAAGGAAAAAAATGGGAAAATTACAATAGGGAGTAATCATAGGAGGAAAATGCATTGGGTTTTAAACACTATTTTAAAACCCTTTGAAAAGAAGCTGTAGACTCGGAGTTCATTGTGTGCAAATGTTCATCCCAAAGTGTTCACTGCTTTTCAGACTTTGAATATTGATGTTACAGGCATCTTTGGTCTGATGCCAGACAGCAACTTTTATGTAGCAGTATTCATTATCTCGGAGGGGTGGGATAACAAAACAGGCAGAGATACTTGTGTTCTAGTAAAAATTGTATCTATTAGTGCATTAGTAAATATTTGTATATTCATGTGATTATATATAAAGGTTCATAGATTTGAGAATAATGGAGTACATTCTAAAGAGACACCAATGTTGCTTTATACAAACATTTATCCTCTGCAGCTGGAGGAACCCAGCGTGGCAGGATGATTTGAAGAGTTTATTCACATCTTAAATTCATACTTAAGACCGTCTTTTAAAATAATTCCAATAATTTTAAAATAACTTATTTCTTCTCATAAAACAGTCAATGATGATATATTTGCAAGTGTAAAAATGCAGGTTTGGAGGTGTCCATATCTCACTTTATTTTTTTTTTTAAATTCTGCATTCAAGCAACATTTGTAAAGCCGCGTTCCATTAGTGTCTAGAGAAACGTGGTTTGGCTCGAACTTTAAAGCTTGCTACTTTATGGTAAATCTATCTTTAAAGTGCCAATTACTTGTTTTAATTTTTATTTATTTTTATCATAAAATAGTTCTGTTTATTTTGAATAGGTCGGCCGACCTGCAACTGCGCACTGGGTTTTACGGGGCCAAACTGCAACCAGACGGTCTGTGAGCGCTTCTGCCAAAACGGGGGAACCTGCAGTGTCACCACCGGGAACCAGCCCTTCTGCACCTGCTTGCCCGAGTACACAGGAGACAGGTGTCAGTACTGTGAGTAATCTCCACAGATTTTCAATCCGGATTCATAATAAAAGTTAGACAGAGGGGAAGTTTAAAACTCGCTTGGGTGATTTTTGGTAAATTCAGCCCCAAGTTATTCGTACTGCTGTATTGAGGTGATCTGGGGACATATTTCTGAAATATCCTTCTACTTGTCTAGGTGAAGAAAGGGCTTTATTAGGAATGATTATTTAGGACAAGAGGGCACAGTCTTAAGCTGCACCAGGGGAGGTTTAGGTTAGAGATTTGGAGGAAGTTCTTTATGGAGAGAGTGATCAGATATTGCAGTGGGCTGACTAGGGATGTGGTCGAGTCTCTGGAGGTGACTCCTCTACCTCGTCCCTGGAGGTATTTAAGAAGTAAAAAGTATAAAATTTTATGCTCCAACCTTTCATATTTGTTATCCTCTGCTGGTGTAATACCTAAACATGATGAATTGACATAGTTGGTTAAAGAACTTTCTGGTGTCCCTTATCTTTGCAGACCAATACACATTTCTCAAACTGATCCTTTACCTTTGGTTTTTATTTCTGACCCCAGTAAGTAGTGTATTGACAATGGCTTTGATCTTCCTTGATCTTGCTCAGTCTAAGATCACCTTAAGTGTGGTTTCTGCCCCATCCTGGTATTGGAATTCTAAAGGATTTCTAAATATTACTTTTGTTTAATTCTCAGGTCTTAGATTCTACCCTTTGCATCAGAAGTCGTCCTTAGTTTTAAATTCCACTGACCCATCAGTCTCTTCTTACTGAGTTACTGTTTTCCAAAGTTTTCCATGCCTTTAAAAAGGCTTGCAGAAGGCTCTTCTCACTTTCTACATTTTTCTCTAATTTTTTATTTCTTTTATGGGGAGAGGGGAGAGAAGATTGTCAATCAATAGGGATTCTGCTCTTACTCCATTTGTATTTCTTTTCTCCCTGTGCTTTCTCTTTCTTTCACCATTTTTTCTTTTCAGTAACTCAAGACATTTGAACATAATATTGAGTTTCTTCTTTTGGTCACTCATTTAAAAATTACAGTTTATCTTCCCCATGTCTCTTCAACAAATCAAAAAGGTCTGAGGCATCAACACGATGACTCACAAGTAACTCTAAGGTGCTAAGACCAGATTATTTTTCTGAGATCAGATTGATGTTTTTTTAGTCATCTGCTTTTTTTTTCTTCTCCTGCTTTGCTTTGACTATAGCATTCTAAAGAGAGGATTGTCATAGTCTTATTAGACTGTCATAGCGCTTGTCATAGAACATTAAATGTGAAAGCCGTCATCTCTTTTGTACATTCACTGAATTTGCTGAAGAAGGTTAGATTTAAACAAAAGGGGAAGAAAATTAGCTGTTATAAAGGTCTAGTTTAGAATTATCTACAATATACAGAAAGCATTTAGTTTTGGAGAAAGGTCTGTCAAACAAGGAAAGTGTTAGTTTGTATCTTAAATAGGATTTGTACTGAAGTAAACTGAATGTATTTCCAGTTGGGGGACTATGAAATGAACTGAAACCTTTGAATGGAAAACCAACAGTAATTGTGATTCTCTCCCCCTTGGTATTAAACAAACTGCATGGATCCACAAATAACTATCTGCAAACACAATTGGGTATTTGAAAATAGTATAGTACATAAATCATGCACAGACAGACACACAGATTAAGAAAAAATATTTACTTGAGGCTTACCCAAAACCAAACAAATTGTTTCTAGTTGAATGCTTCTGCAAACATTTTTTTTTTTTAAGAATTGATTTAAATGTAAATTTGTGGGTACTTATTAAACAATGCTTATTATCAGATTTGGATTGTCTGCTGACGCTTTGGGAAACTGACACAATACTCAAATACTCAAACAATTTATATCATACAAAATAAAATTAAGCTTTTGTTTATTTAAAACTTAATACTTTTAGGGAAAAAAAAAAGTCCTTTAGAGTATTTTTTGGTGGCCAATAACAGTTTTGTGAAATTTTACAAGTATACAGTTAATAATGTGTATATAAAGTCACACGTCTTATTTTTTTGCTTTATTCGTGGGTATGCATGATTTTTTGCTTTATTAATCACATTCACCTTGTATGCATTTTGGAATACATTATTGTAGCATTACTGCAAAGATTGGTTGCCTCCAAGATATCTCTTTCAGTCTTTCTTTGCTGTGATTGAAACTAGTTCATATGCAAAAGATGATACATGAGTGTGCATAGGTATTTTACTCCTGCTCCCAAGCTGAAAATATTATTAGTGTTTTTTATGGCAGGGAGAAGACATTTGCTTACAGTATTACAGCTTGCAAAGACCTTATTTTCCTCATACTTATCGTCTCCAATTACCCAGTGCAGAGTTTCGCCTGTTATTAGTTCACATAAGAGCTAATAACCAAAATGTGTGCTCCATGTCAAGACACTGGCACTGCTGAAATAAATTTAAGTGAATGAATTTACATAGAATTCTACTAACACTCTGCATGTTATTAAATACACGTGCATTTGATGTATTTGAATATAACTCCCTATTTCAAGTTCCAGAAATAAGACATACAGAGCAGTTAAAGTTCATTTCTTGTATCATTTAAGGCCCAAGCAACCTAAAAAATAGAAAACATTTTCATGCAGTTACAATCGTTCAAGGTGGATATAGTGATCTTGCAAGCTGTGACTTGCCCTGAAATTGAAATTCCTTTCTTTAGAAGAAAAAAAAAAATTTTTGTGACATTTCAGCCCAAATACAGCATAAACATTTCAGATACAGCAGAAGATTAAAGGTGTTTGTGATTGCAATCAATGCTAAATATAATAATTGTTTTAGAGTATGACCTTCCTGTTCTTCCTATTTCTAGGTTTTGGGTTGGGGTGTTTTTTTCTGTCCTAATGTACATGCAAACATTTCCCCCTTGCCCTGCTCTTTCATAAATTGAGTCTCAATATCAGCTTTCAAACTACAGTAGTTTTTGTTCCACAACCAGCCCCCCTGCTGCAAATTGCCACTCTATACCTTGAATCGGGGAACAACAAACAGTGAACAACTTCATTTAGTGTCTCTGTTTGCTGAGTAGTGAATCCTTAAGCAGATGGACCTATAGCCCGTGCAGATAGGTGGAGTTATACATTGAGTAATCAAAGAGAAGTAACTCCTCCAACAGTCACGCTCAGGTCTTCAGCAGAACTCTTGCAGCAGTACATAATCCTCGGAGAGGGGGAAAACTGAGCACAGAGCAAAAGCAAAATATGTTTTTGACTTTGATATACCTCCCAAATGATGCCCAGAGAAGCCGTGGTTGCCCCATCCCTGGGAAGCATTCAGGGCCAGGTTGAGTGGGGATTTGAGCAGCCCGGTCTAGTTTGAAGATGTCCCTACCCACGGCAGGAGGGTTGGAGCTGGATATTCTCTAAGGTCCCTTCCAGCCTAAACCATTCTGTGGTTCCATTCAGGATCATCCATCCTGAATATATGCAGTAAAATGTATATACTTTAGTAGTCCCTAATTTAGTGCTTAAAACATGCCCCTGGTCAAATGGTGATTTGGGCCCCACTAAGGAGCTTAAATCATGGCTTAAAAAACACCAAAAACCAACCAACCAACCAACCAAAAAAAAACCAAAAAAAACCCAAAAAAACCCAAAAACAAACAAACAAAAAACCCCAACAAAACGCACACATACACAGAAAAACAAATAGAAAACCCCAACCAAAACAACAAACTGCCCTCACAAAATAATAATAAAAAAAGTCACTACCACACAAATAAAAATGAACCAAAATGTGAAGATACCAGTATTTTGTAGCTCTGGAAGTTTCTTCAGTTAGACAATTTGTTTTTTTGTAGAGGTATGGAAAATTAGACCATTACGGGTGCTTCTGAAGAGTTAAGGAATTTACTTCTTGAAATCTCAGTCCTTCTGGCATTTAAGCAGTTAAATAATATAATGGGATCTTGCACAGTCTATAAAGATAAGCAAGTATGTGGCATTTTGTGGAATTTCTGGATTATATCTTTATATATAATTATTAGAACTTCATGAAATTTTAATATGCAGATAAATGAAAATAAAACTTAATTATTTCAAAATATTGTTTCAATTTCAGTTTAGCATAATGCTGTTAATGGTAGTGTGAATGTATCAGAAGATTTTTATTCAGTCAATGTCCCATTAAATACATTAGCGCTGCTCTCCTTTTCTCTTCAGTAATCTTTATATTACGTGGGATGATGCTATAAATGGTTAGACAACTAGAGGGGAAAAAAAAATCTCTTATGAATTTATCTTTCTATTTCACTTCTTAAGATTACATCGTTAATATATTATATATCTGTTTATGGGGTATTCTTGATTCTTGTAGCTGCCAGTGAGTCACCAGCTTCAGTTGTTATTTTGGTTTTATTATAGTAACGCTTAAAACATAAAAATAATGCATTATTTTTTCTGTAATAGTCCTTAATGTCTTTCAGTAATTAGCTTTCCTGTTACTTTCAGATGTTTGCCACCATTACTGTGTGAATTCCGAGTCCTGTACTATCTCTGACGATGGAAGTGTCGAATGTGTCTGTCCGGTACGGTTTGAAGGTCCAAAATGTGAAGTGGACAAGTGCATCAGGTGCCACGGGGGACACTGCATAATAAACAAGGACAGCAACGACATAGTATGCAAGTAAGTGTGTGGGGGGGAGTGATTGTGTTCAAAATCATATATTTAATTGCAACTGTGATGAATTATCCTTTAAATCTCTTACACATTCCCTGATCTGGTCACATCAGATCAGCTCCTACTCATACAAAACCCACTGGCTCCTGTCTTTTTAAACCATCCTTTGGAGCACTCTTCACTGTGGGAAGCATAAGGCCAGGAGACTAACTGGGTTTTCACTTGAAAAAAAAATTAGTTAACAATTGAGTTTTACCATATTGTTTAAAGCTGTTAATTCTGCATTATCTGTGACACACTGCATACTATTGGAGGTATATATAGTCACATGTGCTGCTCTATTCCTGAGGGATTATTTTCTATAATAATAGTTTATTTTCCTAATAGGAAAGATTAAAGATATTTTGTGCAATAAACCCTCTGCCTGCACTAGCTTTTCAAAGTGGGAACCAAGAATTCTTGCAATCAGTAGATCTTACACATATCACATAATCAGCACTTTAATAGGTAGATAATTGTAAGGGAATTCACAGATTTACTAAATACTGATTGCTTTTTCATAATTTTTTTTTTTTTTTAACCATGCCAGTTGCACTAATGGAAAGATTGCCTCTACCTGCCAGCTGTGCGATGGCTACTGCTACAACGGCGGTACTTGTCAGCTGGACCCAGAGACAAACATACCTGTCTGTCTGTGAGTATCCTGCATTGTGTGGATAAATAAACATGACTGTGTGCCAACAAAAAATAAAGTTATTGCGCATGTGTCTGTATTTTTGGTCTCTCTAGGATGTTTAATGTGCTGGTTGCAGTTGTACCTTACAGTACAGTTTTCCAGCTTTTTCTGTAACCTGAGACTTTGCCTACCTTTTTGCAAAATGTGTATTGAAAGATATAACTAAGAAATATATTGTGAATGCATATGAGATACAAAGATATGCCTTTTGAGACTACTCATAGTTTCAGGTCAAATCTAAAGCCTGTTTAGGCATTTGTTCTGGAATGGAGTCTGGAAGCATAGGATGGTTACCTGCCCTGTTTCTCAAAGGTGGATTAAGTCTTTTCTCCTCTAAATATGGTCAAATCTGGGGACAAAACACTCCTCCTGATGGCTGGAAAGTAGAAAAAATAATGCCAGTGTGAATTTCCCTTTTGGGTCTGAGGAAATGCTCATGTATCTCTGATCTATGCCCTAACCTTCACCCTGCTCACAGTAGTGTGGCTGTTCTGAGGTGAGGTCATGCTGTCCCTCCTGCATCATGGCTGAGAGAATAATTCAAGATGCTTTTCTTAAGCCCAGACATAAAATACCAAAGAAAATGGGATTCTGTAGTCTAGATGGTGAAGTACTGTTGTAAGAGGTAGAAAAGCCTACATTCTAGTCCTTTCTTGAGAGCTATGGTGTATCTTCTTATTCAGCTTCTCAATATAAAAATACTGAAGTAGTCACTGTAGCAAGAAATTAATTTCTTTCCTGCTCTCAGTTACACTGAGCTATGTGGTCATACTCCTTGTCTTTTTTGCTTTTGACTACTGAATGACCCAATCGTTTTTGCACTGCTGAAAAGCTTCAGTGTGGAATGGTCTTCCACTTCTCCAAACAACCTGGAGGTCAGAGCATCCTCCAGGTTGGAAGAGAGAAGTGTTGGAAGGCAAAGTTAAACTCAAGTGTCTCATTTCCTGGGTGGCATAAGTAAGTTGTTGCCCAAAGGGATCTGGCACTACGACTTTGTAAATACAGCTACAGCCAATCCTTCATTTTGTTGATGTGTATGAGGTAGGTGACCTTAAAAGAGGTTGCATGTTTTGTTCAGACTGTCAAGGAAGTTTCATAGAGAAATGCCTAGATTTTGTAACCTGATCAGCGTAAAAGACGGGTCAGTGGTTCCTCCCTGGGAGAGCTGAAGCACTCACATGTGCAAAGGGACACAACTGTAGGTTCAGTATCATTGAAAAGTTGTCAATAGATGTTTGTAGGTTTGGGGCTAAAGACAATGTAATTTAGTTCTGCATGGTAGCCCTTATTCAGTTGAAAATGCTTTACCTGCCTATTTGTCTTTTTATTATTTTTTTCACTGAGATCATTTTACCTGTTATTTGTACCTCCTTAAATGTCTTCAGTTGAAGACTAGAGACTGATAAATCATAGCAATAGGAGAATATCACAGCTGTAATATATAAGGCTGAAATATGATGACTAAATCTGGTGATTCATTTGCTTAAACACTTAGAACGGCTATTTTGGAAGCTTGTGGTTTTTCCTTTCTTTTCCCTTATAAGACTAACTTATTCTTTTTCTAATTCATATGGAACACCATAGCATCTCAAGGGAAAAAGGTTTCACACCTTAATTTTTGTGGGGGTTTACAACACATAAGTGCTGTAGCATATATCAACATCATTAACAATGCTAAGAAAATAGTAATGAAAATTTTTAAGGCCCTTGTAATCTGGATCAGTCGATAGAAATGCATAGTATGTCTGACAATAATACTTTGAGAACCCATCAGTTAGTATAGGCCCACTGTTTTAAAACTGTTTGATCAGCACTGATGAGGCAAACCTTTCAGTATTGTCAGACGGACCTTCCATGAAAAGAGGAGCATTAATTTTGTTTTCTGTGAATCTGTGCGTGTGTATGCGTGCGTGTCTTGCCATCACTATTTATAATGCGTTTAAAATATGTTCAGCAAAGGCAGAATATTTATATAGGTCTATTTTACTGAAATTCTGCAGATGCTCTGTGGGGTTTAAAAGTCAGCGCTGTGACCAGAAAGTGAACCCTTGTGATTACTACTGTCAGAATGAGGGAATTTGCACTTTAACCACGTTTAATGAACCGAGATGCAAGTAGGTTTAACCTTCCACTTAATGCTGCACATTCTGTGACATCATTCCAGGCCACAGTTCATTGGTTCAAGTCATGCACATTCACATACATTTCACAATGTATACTTAATCTGGGGGCCCATTTCTATAATACACACTTACCCTTCGATAGTTGCACTGATGAGTATATTTAAACATACATCTGGAGTGTCTGTGTCATTAGAGGAAGAAATAAAAAGCTTTGGTTTTGCTAACTGAATTGAGAACACTGAAAATGCCGCTTGGCTTTTATTGCTCATATTTTGAGATATTTTACTACTACATAGCATCAAGTTTAGTAGTGACATTGCACGTGTTCTATAGTCCAAACCTGATTTCCTATTTCTTATCCATACAGGGAAAGGAGCAGAAGAACTATTTAGATACCACTTCAGGAGCTAAGCTTGTATTCATAAATCTTGTTAAATTTACAGAAATAATGCTGTAAAATAGAAACTGTTAAACAGAAATATGTGTGCTGCATCATAACTTTGAGTTCTCTGATTTAAAAAAAAATAAATTCTTACATTTGTATTCTCTATTTTCTAAGAGATTTTAGGTCTATTTCTTAAAGAGAAAATTTCAGTCTTCATCAGGGAAAGAAACAACCTTAGTCTTTGAAAAAGTATTGTAAGGCAGTTGTACAGAGAGACATGAAATACCTGTCTTTGCTTTGCTCAACAATTGTGATGCATAAGTCAGAAGTGAAACCATGAACCAAAGACCTAGACTTGCATTAGAATATGAAACTGAAACAGCTTTAAACTTCTCATCTAAATGCATGGCTTATGAAAACATTGAATGCTGCGGGGATGTGATATGGGTGTCTGGTGCGTAGCAATGACCGTGACTAGGTAGGGTGAATGATCTATATTTTTAAAAATATATGATCACAATTCCTTTGTCAATGTTCTCATGCAATGAAACTCTCTGATTTGAGGTATCATAAATCCACTGGCAATGAGATAAGGTCTTGATTGCCGCTTTTGACGCTTGGAAGATATGAAGTGGGCTTGTTAATTCAGCATTGTATGGGACGTGGGTGCTTGGAATTATTTGTATCTCTGTGTATCATACTTGGGTTTTCAGAATCATGCAGCTCTAGGAAGAGCACGATGCTGGCTATAAAGTTATATATTGCACATGCAATATAGGATATAATTGCGGGAAAATGGAAAAAAATGTTTAAAGAAGACAGAATAAACAAACAAACAAAAAGGCAACCTGGACTTGTACAAAAATGTGGTTAGTCTTGGTTTTCTTCCTTCCAAAAAGTGAAATGTTGATACGTAAAGGACTGTTTTATTGCTGAAAGCCGTTGTTTCCCGTTTTGAGAATGTTGTCTTCCACAGAAAATATCAGGAAGGAATTGCAACATTTTGAACATACTGATTAACGTATTTTGTTTACTTATTATATATTCTGACTGTGACAATATTCCCAAGGCTGCTTTTATTAGATACTTGTGCTACAGACTGAATAATCTAAGCTCAAAGTGAAAAGAAAACCAGTAAAGCACATCAGTAATATGCTGAAAGGACTGAGCAGTCCTTTCATCTTCTCAGGGTTACTTGACATAGTTTTGGATTTTTTTTTTTTTAATTAAAGTTATTGTTAAGCTGGAAAAGAAGGTTGAATTCAAGTTTCTCTTCAGTGCGAGGAATGGTTTCAGGTGAATTGGTAATCAGAAGTTTAAGTTTAATTGAAACTTTAATAGATAATTCACATTCAGAGTGTAAGCTTAGATAGAGATCACGTTCCTGTCGTCTCTGTAGAATCATGGTTGGGTTAGTCAACCACCACTTCTGAATTGTTGCTTTCTTTACAAAGCCAAGGTGGCATAGAGAAGAAAGAGAAGCAAGTAGTTATTTGACGGAGTTGAAGACAATTAACAGTGATAGAGAAAGAAATGTACCTCCTCAGTTCTCCTTGCCAACCTCAGTTCAAGCTCCAGTTGTTCCTAGTGTCTTTACTTTTTTTTCTGGTGCCAGATTGCTTCTTACCTGGAGCTTGTTTATAATTTTATCAACCTGACACTGGCAAGTAGAAGGCATGTGGAAGGAGGGAAGGAATCCCATGCTTCCCAAGAATCATTGTGTCAGGGAACAGGAATCTCAAAGATTTTTCCCTTTAAGTTTTGCTCCATTGCAAGGAAAATTATTTATCCCTCCAACCTTCACGTGTGGCCATGTGGGTGTGTATGATGTATGGCATCTGTCTCTGGTCTGAGAGACACTTATCTAAGGGTTAACGTTTTCCTTAACCAGTGTCTCATTCATGGGTGGGTGATTTATAGAAGAAATAGGATATGCCTGGGTTTATTGCCATTCCGCAGGAATAGCCAGCATCAGTTGAGATTTCAACCTTTATACATAATCAAACCCTTATTATCATTCAGTAAAGACAATTGAGAATAAGATTTATCTGTTCTAAAGGGCAGTCCTAAAGCCATAATTATTCAGAGTAACCATAAACCTGTAAGAACAGACTCTCCTTTCACCAACCTCTACTGTTAGCAAACATTTTTATTTTATCTTCCTCTCTCAATATCAGTTGCACATTGGAAAAGAAGTTGTGGTTTTCACCTAAGCAGTTTAGGAATGAATTAAGGCCTTACTGTGGCTGCACATAGGCAAGCAAAAAAAAGAAGGGTTTGTGAAGGCAGTCGCCAATTTCAATTAATGCTCTTTCAGGTTTTAAAATATGCAGAATATACTGTGACTTCTCTTTGGACATAAGGTCCTATGCAATCCAGATTTTTAATTCTTAGCATTATTTTTAGTAATATAAAAATTATTCTTCTCCCTCTCCCCTGCATCATTGTTGGTTTTGCTCGATTGCGAAGGTTGGGAGAGAATTTCAGAATGTTAAAATTTGAGGTACTGACCTTTTCTGAAAAATGTACCATTTAGGGTATCTTAAAGTAGCACGATCTTATATGTAGTTACTGTCATTTTAGTATTCACATACTACATTTTTTAAGCTACTTTAGCACTACTCGCTAATGTGTTGAGGGAGTGTGATTTGAATAACACTAGAAGCATATGAGATATGTCTGATTTGGTCCAGTAAGTTCACAAATCAATTGACAAAAAGAATGAACAAGAGATGAGATTCAGATGGGAAATAAGCAAGAAATGTTTTTTCTATGTATTTCACAAACTGTCAGTTCCATCTGTTCTATCAGACAGTCTGTCTTTTAATGATTACCTTTATTTACCTCTCTGTTTCCTTCTCACTAATTATCTAACTACATATACATTCCTGCAAGAGACTCGAAGTTCAGAGAAAGATTATACCCAGTATGATATCAATGAAAGAGTTGGAAAAAAAATAAAACTTTCAAGTATACGAGAT
Source organism: Cephalopterus ornatus (assembly GCA_013396775.1). NCBI lineage: Eukaryota > Metazoa > Chordata > Aves > Passeriformes > Cotingidae > Cephalopterus > Cephalopterus ornatus. Next base: position 66,587 of record VZRE01001354.1, read on the forward strand.
CATCACTGATTGTTACACAGGAAGTGCTGTATAAATTTCTTTAGTACAAAATATTACCCTCTCTCACCTTTGTTTCTTTTATACCTTTGACATAACTATAGGTTGCTCTAATCTCATGTTTTTACTTATATTACTAATATTATTTGCATCTTCACGTAGATGTGGTCTATTATTATTATTATCTGCACATAAATGTGATTAAATCATAACCCCTAACACTAGACATTATAGAAATATAATATAGGGTAGTTTCTAAGCTTACAATCAAAACTCCTAGACAATATAAATAACATTGATCATTATCTAAACCCAATTAAATTTAAAAAGATATTTTAAACACTCCAACGCGCTTTTGAGCGATGCTGCATGACTGTAGCTGAGGACTTTCAGGTGAAACAAGTAAGCTTATATTGTGCTGCTAATTAAGAGGATAGTAATTTATTCCTACTTAGGTTACTCATTGTGTAGGAGAGTGTTCTGTTCTGTGTGTCTAGAATGTGGAGTCTGTTTCCTAGGTGTCATCAGAAACAGGGAGAGAAAATCAGAGGACAAAGAACAGCATTACTTTATTTGCCTGTGGATAGATGCGTTGGCTGTTCAGAGGGCTTCAGGTTGTGTGTGTTGTATTTCAGTATTAGAACAAACATCAGTTCCTCTGTGATGAAAAGTCGTTCTGGACAGTTAACGAGAAGGTACATACTATACGGGAGGCTGAAAGAAAACTGAGGAAACTGAAAAGTGTAAAGTAGAGAAATAATAAATTACTTCATTTCTAAATAAAGAATTTTGGTGGAGTAATAGGTTAAAGACAGTAGTGACCAAATGGGGAGAGAACAAGTTGTGGAACTGTTTAAAAGTAGTAACAAGGCTTGAATTTGGAAATGTCCATGGATAAATTAGAAAAATTAACTCCTGCAGGAGTGAAATAAGCAAGAGAGATGTTCGTATAGAGTGATGGAACGGTTTGGGTTGGAGGGGGTCTTAAAGCTCATCTCATTCCACCCCATGACATGAGCACGGACACCTTCCACTAGACCAGGTTGGTCAGAGCACCAACACTTCCAGGGATGGGGCATTGTCAGCTTTTCTGGGCAACCTGGTCCAGTGTTCCAGCTTGTTCTTGCCAGCTTTATATCCAGTAGGTTGGAGAGGGACACTGTGTTTGGGGGTAATGTGGAGGTAGGGGGATCTGTGCAAGTGCATGTGCGTGTGTTTAGGTGACAGAAATCAGAAGGAAAAGAGTGCATTCCTCTTGACAGAGGAAATCCCCTCCATCTTGTGTGCCTGTGATGCTGTACCTTCCTTCTGACATTCCTTTCATGTTGAAAAAGCTTCAGATACGAACAGTTTCTATGTAAGTACATGTGCAACTTTTACAGGTGCTGCAATGACACCCAAGTTTATAACCAAATGTAACTCATCCTTGTGGCAAACCTCTGTTCAAAAAGAGGTTCAGGTACATCCATCCATAGTCCAGTTGTGGACAAGAAAGGCCCCATGCCATGCAATCCCCTGAGGGGCACTTTCTGAAGGCTGAGTAGAAAAAGCCACCGTGGTGTAGAACAATGCCAGGATTGAGCAGCCTGCCTGAGAGGGGAAGGCAGTGGTAACCCTGAGAGGCAGTGCAACTCAGAGCAGACAATTTTATGGAGTCTCCTGCAATAAGTGTTTTCCATGCGATTTCCTGGGGTATATTTAATGAGCTCCCCAATTACAGTTGCAACAGGAATTTCACAGCATTATTCTAGTTCTTTGAGAGCCTTCTTTTTCAACTAAAAGTATCTTTGTTAAAAATGTCTTGGATTTGAACATAATCAGCAGGTTATAACTTTGTATTCTAGAAGATCTTTCATTCACTTTGTATCACAAACTAGTATTAGTTCAAGTATTAAATGCAAACAGATGTTTGAAGAGTGGTTGTCAAAGGAAGAAATGAGATGATCTTGGAAAAGAGGAGTTTATATGTTTTTCATTGAACATTTACTAACTAGGATGTAATGCAGATATCCTTTGTCCATGACTCAGATAAAACTTATATAGTATTTGCTGCTGTAGGTTACTGCTTCCTTTGCCACTGTGAGGGAGAAAAACATGCTTTGTCTTTTACCTATTGATCCAGTCATTTCTCATTCCTTTCTTGTTTTGCCATTTCAATCTCTTCTTTTCCATTTCCTTGCTGCTTATTGTAATTTCAGCTTTAGTAGTAGTCATCTAGACATGCATACTTTTTATATATTTATTTCATTATTACTGCTTTTATAGCATCTGTACTGTACACATTGCTGATAGTATGATGTTTAATGACCCTCAGTTACTTCTTTTTCTTACCTTGGGGTGAAGGAGGCTGAGTTGTACTTAAATGCTTGTTCCTTTGCAGCTATTACCATGCAGCAACTGTGAATCATGGTTTGTACATAGTCATGTCATACACAAATTAAAAGTCATGTTTAAGGTCACATTTTATTTTTTCATGTATGTTGTGATGAAATTTAAGATTTTTTTGGGTTTCTCGAAAGTAATTTTTTATTGTTTTGCTTGCTTTTTGATGATGCAGTTTTCCTATTCTCAGTTTAATAGGTTGTGAGGTAATCTGTATCTCAGGTAACACTGTAAAGTATTTATCCCTTAGTTTCTACATTGTTTTCCTTAAAAAGATGCCAAGTGATGCTCATTAGACAAAACTGCTAATATGTGGTCTCTTCTTGTCTAAAATAATTATGGAAAAGTTATTTTTTGAAAATAATTAAACTTTACAGTATAGGAGAAGGTACAGAATGTGTCATTATTGATCAGTCTTGGGGTGGATTGTTTGGTCTTTCACTGTTACGAAAGTTCTTTGTACCTTTGAGGGTTTATCTGTGGGTTTAACTCTATAATATCCATTCCCTCTATGAACAAAGCATACCTACAAAATGTTGCTAAATTCATTATAATAGTTTAGTGATTTGGTTTTGTTCAAGCCTTTGTCATCCTATCGTTTGGGTGAAAAAGGGGATTATTTTGATTTCTATCTTTCTGTGTAATTTAATACAGATAGTAAATAACTGTAAACCAGATGTCCTCTTATCTTACAAATACTTTTGATATTAATGACAAGACATATTCCAGTGAAATTTTAATGGAAATGTTCTTAAAATAGCGAGACTGGATACTTTTATTAGGATGTTTTACTATATATTACTATCTTTGTCTAAAAAGAAAAGTTAGAACATTATTTTGTATAATGAACAAATATCATTTATAGATAAGAAATATTTTCAATTGCCTTTCAACCTCTATTTGGTAAGGAATGTTTCACAGATTTTGTTATACTTCTAGAATAATCTTTCAATACTGCTTTCTGTCATTTTTTGGATACACAGTGGTATATTGAATTGGAAAACAGTTGTCTACAAAAGCCCTTTTAACTGCATATTATGCCTGCTGTATTATATTTTTATGACAATGCCCACAGCACAAAAAAAAGGGAGGAAAAAAGAGAAACAAACTTAAAAAAACCCACACACACTGCCACCAAATTACCCTTTTTACTGCTTTTTTCTATTTATTCAGAAATTTCATAGTCAAATGGTTTCTTTTGGTCAAGTGCCCGTATAATTGAGTTTAGAGTGTTTGAGCACACTGACCTGTAATGGTTGTACAGAAACAGAGGAGAGAGGCATTTTCTCTCCTGAATAGATTGTGTAACAACAGCGTGATCAATCTCTGAAATGTAAATATCTTTATTCTAAAAATTCCTCACTAAAAGTGGGATGCCTTTATCGTCTCAATTTAAAGTTTTTAAAACATCTCTCCTTTTAATATTATGTCCTCAACATAAATAATTCCAGTTGCATAGGCATCCTGTATCTCAGGAGGCGTTTCCCAGGCAGGCATCTCTTTCTAAACACAGACCTCAATTGTAACAGAGAGAGCTGTAGCATAGTTTTATTAATGACCTTGGCAGCAGACTGTGTACAGCCTTTATTTATTCCATTTCACATTCAGTTTTCACACTCTCATTTTCCGTGATACTGCTGCTCTTTGATCTTTCACTGCTTCTGCTGGGAACTGGGGATTTGTGCCTTAAGATGTTCACTGTAGCACCTTGTAGCACACATTCCAACCTGTCCTTCACTGTCAAGGTCCCCATCTGCTTCCATCTGTGTTTGTGTAGCTCAGATTAGGCATTTTCACTGTTATTAATTCCCAGTTTGTGATAATATAAATGTGAAACCAGTGGCTTTATGTAGTTAGCTTTGTTAAGGCCATACTGCAAATGCCCTGTCTGACCATACAGCTATTGGCAGTGGTACAGAATAAAAGCTCCTGGTACCAAATTATTTGTAAAGGTACAAACTACTGTGCACCAAATTGAACCAGGAGTCAGTTCCCATGCCAGGTACTGAGCAGTCTGAATTTCAGTGTCCTAATACCAGAAAATGCTGTTATTAAGAACAATTTCTGTCTGAATGCAATTGAAACTGGTTAAGACCTGCTCATTTCCCATGTTCCTACATGAGCAGCTGTCCATGTCCCAACCCCATCATTATTCATGTGCCGACTCATGGCCAATTTTCTGTGTCAAATTTCCTCACAGAAAACACAACTTTCCCCTGGGCTTTATTTCTTTTCCTGTTCTGTCTGCCCAAGACAAGTTTGTAGTAGTTTGCTGGGCAGTCGTTTTACCTCACAGTTTAGAAGGAAATGCCAGCTTCAGTCTCTTTGAAGTTTCTTGGAGGCAGCAAGCATTTGGAAACCATCAAAATGAAGTGGCAACTAATGATGTTTTTATGAGGCTTCTATCGAACGCCTCAAATATATTTCAGTATTGCTGATTTTTGCAATTAAAATGCCAAGATAGGTAAAGAACTGCAATTTTTTTGCCTTACTTTATTCCCTCTGGTTACTGCATATAAACCTGTAGGATTTCTTTCTTCACCAGCTGTTGTGATGTCATACCTGCTATAAGATTTTGGAGAACATAATTGCACAGTATACACAATTTTCTCATGAGCTCATGGTGATTCTTTTTTTAGTCTCACTATCTTATGTTCTTTATACTGTTTTAAGACAGATTTATCACAATTATTCTTATATACAGTGGAAGCATTTGAAATCTTGAGTATAAGGATTTAGGTACAGAGTTCAGATATGTCTAACTCTCAAATAAATCTTTCACTTTCAGAAGTGTAGTATTAAATGCATATTGCCTCTCATAACAAGTTTTAATCACATGGGCTGAATCCTAAGCAACAATGATGCAAAACTTCAGTAAGAAATACAAAGACTTTATTTCATGGTTGTCATGTGCCATCAGCTTGGAGTCCAGTAGAATATTCTAAATAGAAAGTTATATAGTGTTTCTCTACAAGAATGGAGATACTTATTTTGCAGCTGTAGGTTGAAAACTGATATTTTTAAAAAACAAATTCCCTAAGTAGTATCTTAATAAGGTAGGCTGTCAGTGCAAGTATTTTTATCTTATATAATTGCTAAAAGGAGATCTGGGGAAAAAAAAGTAACAGATGCACCTTTTGAAAGATTAAAGTCATGTGTTCCCTGTGACTTAGAATGCACTCAAGTGGTGGTAAGCAGGTGGAAAAGTCAGTTGAGTTCAGCTATAAAGTATGTTGTTGTGAACCATAATGTGTGTAATTAATTGGTAATTGCAGGTTCCTTTGCAGTGAGGAAACTTAAGTGTGTATTTACCATATTTATTTAAGTAAACTTATTTCAATAAACATCCAGAATTCTAAGTTATAATGCAATTTAGCTATTGTGTGACAATTTTTGAATCAACTAGCCATAATAATAAACAATCAATATATAAAAATAAATCAATAATGCTTTTAAAGACCATCTGTACCTTCCCTCTGTGGAGTTTGAGTTAAGCACCTTCATAACCCATCGTACCAAAAAATGAACTTAGTGTCCGGAAAAAAGTTCAAGCTTAATATGAAACCCAGTAAAGAGATTCTTCTGAGTGTTGGGTTGTGCTGGAATAGGCCTAGGAGCAAAGAGAGAAAAAAACCCATTCTTTTGCAGTGATCTGCAAAGGTAAAAGAGTCAAAGGCATCCCCAGCAGGGCTGGCTGGGTCTCTCCTGTAAGAATAGCACCGGTTTTGTCTGGAATATTCTGTATCTTTCCAAATCTTCCTTTAGCATAGAACAATGTCAGTCACTAAGCATCCTAAACTCTAAACTTGCTCTCTAAACTTTGCAATTTGTTAAATCCTTAGAAAGGTATCAGGTACCAGGAGTTCTTAGAATTGTGTGAGGGTAACGCTCTATTGCACCTCCCTAAAGATAACTCATGTTGAAATTCATAAATAATTCAAAAATACTTAGAAAAAACATGATTCATTGCACAATATGTAACAGAGGCAGATGAAAAGTGACTACTTCCTGCTGTTTCCGCAAGGAGAGTTTGAGGTTCTATAGTAAACTTAATCATATTTACAGCAGGATGAATGAGCAATTGAATTTCACTCAGGTATTTGTTTCTGTTTTTGATGGATTGCTGAGTCTGCATCCATGGACTCCTTGTGTTTGCTTGTATGCACAGAGAGTGTTCTGAATCCTAATGGAAGAAATATTTCCCTATTAATATTCACACGAGGAAATTACAGCAGAATAGCTGTGTGCTTATCCAGGCACCTGCCTCCTGGAGCACATATTCTGAATATAAACAGTGTTTAGGGCTCCTGTCCCTTTAGGACAACTCTTGATGCTTTCACTCCCATTCCTGCTTACACACACCCACAGACGTGTTTATATTCCTGCAAATACATATCTAGTTATAAGGTTCAAAATTTAAAAGGACAAGATGTTATATACCTTTGATTAAACTTTTTGTTTTATTATTCAAGAATTTTAGAAAAGGACTCTGGAATGTAGATTGCAGTGGTAAAAACAGGAATTGAAGATACAAAGCTCTAGTTTTAAACTAAAAAATGCACTCAGAATGTTGTAAGTGCCATGGCAGAGTTGTGCTGACTCCTTCCATGAGGCTTCTTGTTGATTTTTTAGAATCACTGTTGTCATTCGTGTAGCTCTTGAGAAGATGCTGGTGGTCATTTTAAAAGGTTACTGTGTTAATAGCTGATATCTATTAACTTTATACCATCTTAATTGGATCCTTTTAGATGTTCAGCCAACTGGTCAGGCACACAGTGTGAGAGGCCAGCTCCCAAAAGCAGCAAGTCTGACAATATCAGTACAAGTAAGTCCTTCAAATAACTGCTATTACTTGTCAAATTCGCCTCTGTTTAGAAATCTAAACCTGGTGATATTATAGAATGTGATTTTGTGTCGTGAAATGTGCTGGTTACCTGCATCTTTTTCTTTAAAAAGAAAAAAAAAATGTAGATATTTCTTTAATTTTTATTGCCATTGAGTGTTACATGAGGTGGTTTGGATTCAGACCGTGCTTCACACTCACTGCTCCAAGTACTTTTCCAACTGTACTTTTCTTAAAGAAAGTGTATCAAGTGACAAGCATTTGGCGATATCAGCACTGTGCAGAGAACTAGTGTGAGAACTCTGACCATTTAAGTCCTACTGAAAGCATAAAAAATGGAGTTGTAAGCAGTGCACAACTTTTGTATTGGCTGTCTGCAGAGGTTTGAATTTTACCTTCTGTGAAAAAACATGCTGGAAGTAAGAATAGCTCCTGTCATATTTTTTTTAAACGTGTCTGTGATCATAAAAGGATGGTATTGCTGCACTATTGGCAGTTTAAACTGGACAAAGCTCCCTGCAGAGTGTTGAGTATGCTGATAGTACCCTGCTGTATGTGCCTCCATCACTTTTAGCCCAAGTGGAGCAGTAAAATGAGTTACCCACTATTCAGGTCAGCTTGATGCTTAGATGAAATCTCCCCAGCGAACCAGACAAGTGAAAGAACACTTAAAACTGGAAATAGGCAAAAAAGCAGCCAGAACCTAGATCAGTATTTCGTGCTGAGGGAATGCCTCCTCTGACTTGGGAAATGGCTTCTGCTAGACCCCAGCCTGCACCATGGTTACCAAATGGCAATTCATCCCTGGTGGACTGTTTTTAATGTGGTTTTTTTTTTTCCTGGAAGTTTATATGCCAAGACAAAATTAACCTATTTTTCGTTTGGTTTGGTTTGGGGGTTTTTTGGGGGTGTTCCTAAGTAGGGTGTTCCTAAGTAGAATTTTAGGGTTATATTTATCGAATGTTTTCTTAAAATGCCCTTGTTTTAATGTCCTTTACATGCTGAATCTTCATAAGCTGAAGTGAACTCAGGACGCTTCAAGTTTTTTATTCAGTAGTACTTCATTTCATGTCTCTGACAACCTAACTTGGCTTTCAGTAAGCCTTCAGGCAGAATTCAAGGCATTTTTCAATTCTTTATTTAGACTGTGTTTAATGTAGAGTAGAGACTGCCAACAGCTTATTTTTTTAATAAACCAGTAAATGGAGCCAATGAAACAACAAGCAATATTTTTGTTTTCCACCAGTTAAGGATTGTGATATTAAAGAAAATACATGCCATTCCACACTGGCTTTATGCTGGAGTCCTGTAGTTTATAAGGGCCAGATTATTTATAACATAAAATTATTTGTTGTATGTATTTCTTTACTACCAGTTTCTTACAGTCAGGAAGAGAAATTCTTTCAAGGGCACAATTGCTGACTTTATTTTTGCAGGTAGCCTCATTTCAGTGAAATTATCTGCCAAAATAACGTTAAGACCATTTTCTTCCTCCCTGTTCACTCCTCGCCTTTAACATCCCTGTCTGATCTGGGCACTGTTTTTCTGCTGCATTAAGCATTATTGTTATAAGCACATAGTTTTTGTGATTGCTTGTATCAACATAACAAAATTGTTGGCTCTCAAGTGCAATGCAGTAAAATGCAGGAATGCAGCAACCATCTAGAAATGAATATTGCTCCCTACTTTTTGTTTTTCCACAAATAAAAGTAGTAAATACATATAAATGCTAATGAATTCTTCAATCAAAGCCAAGTCTACTGAATATTTTAAATTAATAACTCTGTGACTTAAACTTCTGAAGATGACAGTGGCAGTCAGAGGCCACTCCAGTCGAAACTGTTCAGCAATTCCACATATTTTCACAGGGTATTGCTGCAAATGAGGGCAGGGAATTAGTTCAAAGTATATTGGTATCCAGAAAGAAGAAACTCCTGATTTGTTTATAAAAGTACTTGTGTGTACACTATTATCTGTAATGAGGTTGCTTTTTTAATTGATCAGCATTGAAATCTCAAATCAGTGAAGCCCATCACATGAAATTGCATTTGTTGGTGTGGGAAATTATTCTTTTTTAATTAATTTAACTGTTTTACAGCTGTGAAGCCAGGAGTATTCAATGATATTTCCCTTCTATTTTAGGAAGCATAGCAATCATTGTTCCCCTTGTTTTACTGGTGACTTTGATCACTACTCTGGTAATTGGACTATTTCTTTGCAAAAGAAAACGAAGGTAAGTAATTTTATATTGATGTATGAAGTAAAAAATAAATCTTTAAAGTATGTGCATCTTTTTGAAATACAATGAAGCACTTTATATATGTTGATTAGATATTAAAAATACAAAAACAAAACAAACAAACAAACAAAAAACACAAAAAAGCCACACAACAAATGATCCTAAACTTGTTTCTGGATGCAGTGAATTGAATTAGTTACACTTTTGTTCTTTGGCTGGAACAACCACGTCTGTTATTTATACTTATATTTCACATACATTAGAAAAAAAAAAAATTGCAGTTCTTATCCACCTTGCTCCATCCTGCCAAGGCTGTTAATAACACGTGTTAATAACTTTATCCAGAGACTTAGAGAACATAATAAATAGAATTAATGTATTTCATTGAAACCACATAATTAGTATTGTTCAAGTTATAGTGAAGATGTAAACAATGATGAAAGTGTTTACTGTAGAGTCCCAAGCCTTGTTGTCATTACTGTGTTCCTTTAGTATCTTGCATAGGAAGCCAAATTCCAGGATTGGTTTTGTTCCCTCGAATTTAACTGCCTGATAATGAATTTGGGCAGTTGCATTAGACATTTTGACTTTTCTTCGAAGGCCATGTTGGGTAGGCAGGGAGGGTTTCTGCTGCGTGCACACACCTGAGAGAGCTGCTAATTTTCTCCTGTTCAGAGAAACAAGAATGTGATGTTGGTGATGCAGATTTAACAAGGAAGGATTCCTAATAATAAGGACTTGGCCCGCTAGGGAAGACCTGAGTGGGAATCAGACAGCAAACCATTTATTTCAGGCCTGTAGCTGTCCTGCTCATTGGCCTTGAGCAGCTGTCTTCCTTTCTCCTGGGGCTTGTTACCCCACCTTTGAAACCAAGATAACGTCTTGTTGTTAAGTCCTTATATGTGATGAATCTGCTGCTTCTGCAAATGTGACCATTTACAAGGCTGTTTCAGTCCTCTAGGCTAAAAGAATCTTTTAACTTACTATGATCTGGCATCTCCCCTGCAAACTCTGGTGTAAACTAGTAAGCATTAATTTTTAAAACCTTTTTGTAAAGCCAACAAGATAGATACATTCCCTGTCCATACTGGTATTAATGCTGACCCTGCCAGGCTCCAAGGATGTCATTATGTGCTGCTGCACCTAAAACACAGATTTTAGTGATGGCCAAAACCTGAAAACCAGTTGCTGGCCTGTAAATTATTTAAGTTATTGAGAATCACTTGTTAAATAATAGATTTTCAGTAGAGAAATAGAACTAGCCTCAATAAAGAATTTTCTTCTTTAAATTATATTTGAAAATATATTTTAGGGTTATTTTATCTCCTCAAAGATAGCTGTCAAGTACTGACGTAGGTGTAGTTGTTCAGCACTTGTATGCTCCAGTCAAGTGCTTATTTTAGAAAATATTTTTTTCTATGCTATTTCTTAAAAATACAGATCATTTAGTATATTGGATTTCAAACAGACTGCAGCTTTTTAAACCAACAAGAGGAGTCTACCGTTATCATCCTGACTGTGACCTCCCTAATATTCCCTTTTAATTCTAGAGAACATATTGCATTTGGAAAAAAATTACCCTCTTGAGGTTATTTCAATTGCTAAGACTGAAATCACCTCCTTAGCTAAAAGAAATGAATTCAGCACCTGAAACAATTCAACCCAACCACTTATCTTTACTGATACCTAGTTCAAGGTTAGAAATAAGACTCTGTCACATTTTACCAAAGATTGAAAAAAAATAAGTTGAACTTCAGCTTTCCAATAACCACTGGCAGGGAATACAAACTGGAGCTACGAGAAGTTCATAGATTTTTAGTGCATTGTAATGAAAGCATTTGCTTGTCCTCAGTTTACAACTGACTTCGGGCAACTGATTTGAAGTAGAAGTGAAGTGGATGAGGGAGGGAACGTGACTCAGGTTCACTCCATCTTCATTCCTGCAGGGAATCTGCGAAGAGTTTTAAAGGCTTTCCTTGGGAAGTGAAGGAAATCTGGAGATAATCAGAGGAAGTCAGGGTTATTAGACAACAACATTCTACCTCCAGCTTCTGTGAGATCTATACATAGACTCAGACTGTTACTTTGCTTGGAAAATGGAAGGATTTGCTGATTGTCTCTGCAGGAAACACTTTTTCATCCCGTTGCTTTTAGATATTGAAGAGAAACATAATATCCAAGAAATTACTTGAAAACTCTCTAGCTTCTTTTTTTCTGTGTTTATGCATTGTAGGACAAAAACTATCAGAAGACAACCCATGATAAACGGAGGAATCAATGTAGAAATCGGCAATCCGTCCTATAACATGTATGAGGTGGGCCATGACCACAGTGAAGGTGGTCTTTTAGCCTCAGATTTTACTGTAAATGCAGAAAAGGTAATTTTTTTCTTTTCCTAGTTGCAAAACCATTACTTATTTTATGTCTTACAAAGGCTTTGACTTTAAATGTAATGAATAGAGGCATAGAACAATGACATTTAGATTTAGTTAATGAATATAAAAGCAGGTTGGATTTCATTAGAGTAAATGTCATGTATATATTAACAGCTGGTTTGTAGTCTGATTCTTGCTGATGATCATTTTTCTTAGTACCTGTATTTTACCAAAATAGTGTTAGAACTGAACTACAAAGTGAGTTTTTTTGTCACAGACACATCTGCCTTAAGTTGCCAAACCACAACCTATCTTTTTAGCCTAGTGGCAAATATTGAATGGAAATATATTGTACAGCCTGTGTTTGAAGCATCAAGAGTGTATGCATACATATGAGACTAACTTATTTCACACCTGAAAACTTCCAAAGGCATAAAGAATTGGGATTCCTGGCAGAATAGATAGATTAAATGTTTACACAAAGCTAGTAAGTATTATCATTTCCTTGTATAAGATGCTGTCACTTCTGCAGCACCACTCTGCGGTGATTGAGCTCCCTGAGTGATGTGACACGGGATGAAGGGGGTAATGCTGCCGTGTCTTTCCTAGAGCCCCATAATCAGAGATACACCAAAGGGCAGCCATCCCTCTGTGGCATTTCTGACAAAGCAATAACAGGATTACTGATAGCTCTAGGAATGTCATTGCTGAATCACATAGTCAGGGTGCTGAATACAAGGAGGAAAGCTGAAAATGGAGTTACTCACTGGAGGCAGAATGACTGAGCCAGTGCTTATTGTGAAGTCTGGCTCTAATCCTTAGCGGAAAATGACTGTAAAATGCTGAATTTTATTTTTTGTGCTGAGGGATACCTGCAAGAAGATTTTCTTAAATGTAGATCACTCTAAAATATTGTCTTTAATTGCTGCACTGTTTACTTAACAGTGTTGATAATTACACATGGAAAATGCTCTGCTAGCACAGAAACTAAAATTTTCTGTTTATACAGGCCAGATACATAGGGGGAGGGCCCACTGCATTCAAGCTTCCCCACACAGCTCCATCAATCTACCTAAACTCTGACTTGAAAGGACCACTATCAACAGGGGTGAGAAATGATGATTCAAATCCATTTCATTCCACATCAGCCCCTTTCTAAAGAAAATTTGTCTGTCATTTTTGATTAGAGGCATTTTCTGTTTGTTTTTAATTTTGTTTTTTTTTCTTTTGATGGAAAGAAGAACAACAGTAAATAATACATTTTTCTATTTGAAATAAAGGGTCCCTCCCTGCATACAAAATTTCACTTGTACCCATCATTGTAACATGATCTAAAACTTCAAGTCTGTCTTTGCAAAGGAATTGAGAACCAGTAAGCAATGTGATTCTTTTCCATAACATGATGTAAGTTTAGCATGGCATTCACAGCCATGTATCTTGATGTATTTGCAGTTCTTATGTAATTGCAGGCATTTATCAAGTTTATCAAACTGAAAGATGATCCCAAAGAATGGAAACAAGTCCTTTCATTTAAGTGAACTTTGATGCACAGCAAAATTAGCACTTTCCTTTAATATTTGCAATGGATTTTTTGATTGTTCAGTTTTCAATGGATTTGTATCATAAACCAGTTCCTTCTAAAACATTAGATTTTTTACTACAATTTAGCATTATGTTTGCAAACACTGAAATTCAAACTACAAAAGGGATGTCAGCATTCATTTTCATGTGCCTCAAAATATATTCATCTTTTGTGCCATTTACGTTCCTGCATGATTGTAGTATGTTGTATTTGGCAGCTTAACAATTTTTATAGGGTGTGATTTTTCTGATGGAGCACAGAACCATGGATGATGAAAGCTAGAATATTTGCAACAATAACTCTTTCTCCTAAATTCTATTCACTCCAGTTTCTTTCTCTACCTCACTGTACTGCATTATGCTCTCAGTAGCCACTCAAAGAGGTATCATGAGGCAGACATTACTGTTATATATAATTTCAATGCTTGTCAATGAGATAAAAAGTCCTGATGATTTAAATAGAACTAAATTTCTGTTCTCCTAAATTCCTGATTATAATCCTGGGCTCAGAAATAGTGTTGATCAACAGGGAAAGGAAGAACTCAGACTCTAGACATTTTTCATTCCTCGTTTCCCAGGGTATACTCAGGCTATTTGCAAGTCAAGAAAACCTACCCATTTCTGGTTTGGGTAATTTAAAGTTTAGCCATTTCTTATGTACACCAAACAAATTAATTTCCCTATTTTAGAGCTTGCTGGTGTACCACTGAGTATTTGTGAAAGCACAGCTGTGCTGTCCCATTAGTTATAAGAAAGAGGAAGATTTTGACCACAAGACACCCTTTACAGTTATTATAGGGAAAAGCTGAAAATCTACTTGGGTAGCAAAGGTTTTCTGGGGCAAATAAAGGCACAAAGTGTGAAGGAAGCAATAGAGACATGACAGACCTTGGATAGTGTCCTCTCCTTAGCATGAGTGACAGGAGAGAAAGTTCTCCTCCGTGTTATACATCCTTCTGTGCCGTCAGACTCAGGAGATTCCTCACACACTGAAGTGCTTTGCAGCATTAAAAGTGGACTTGTCCTACACTGAAGTACCACTCATTTCAATAGATGCTTTTCATTACAGTCCAAACTACCAAAATTGTTGAGCAAAGACTTCTCAATCTGTAACTACTATGATATATTAACACTTGTGCTGGTTTATTATTAAAGTTTAATTTACCTTACGCAAGTACTGAATTTTTTGGTCAAATCATGTTGTGTATTTGGGCCACAGAATTCGAAAACATGGTCAGCTATTGATGGGATGCTGATGTCTTAGAACAGGTAATATATGGAAACTGTTGGCTGCAGTTTTCTACTGTTAAACTTGTCACATGGTCTCACAGCGCACCCTCTCTATAAACTCCTTCATATCTATTCTGAAATCTTCCAGTGTAATAAGGTGGACGAGTCAACCTCAGAGACATTTTTTCAAGGTTTTTGTTTAATTTTTGTCATTGTTTTTATGGTTTTAATATCATAATATGCTGCATGTCATGTCATATGTTTTTTTAATAGCATGTCTCATCATGAATTTAATTTTTAACTAAATAATTAACTCATTATCAGGTTTTCAGACGTCCAGGTATCTATCAAATATGTCCCGTTGTATTTTATGTGTACCTGTTCTTGCTTTAACAAAACCATTTCCATTTCCATAAATGTTAAATTTTGGTTTAATCTGGCTGATCTAATGTTTTATTAATTTCCCTGCAGCCAACAAATTACGCCAATCCAGTATATGCAAAGTTATACGTGGATGGACAAAACTGTCGAAACTCCTTAGCAAGTGTTGATGAAAGAAGAGAACTTCTTCCAAAGAAAATAGATATTGGGATAAGGGAGACTGTGGCATAATCTGCTGTTACCTTTTATACTCTGTATAAATGTATAAAATATAAGGATTACTTTTCTATGTACCAACAGTATTATAATTGTTTTGGCATCAGCATTACCTCTGTTTTTTGTTTGGTTGATTGTTTTCTGGGTTTTTCTTTTGCTGATGACTTTTGACTGACCATTTGTAAGGTATTTTTATGAAAAAGAAACTGCACTACGGTACAATTTAAAACAATGCTGCTGAAATAACACACCTTTAAATTTGTTAAAATGGCAAACAACGTATTCGTTTGTAGCGTGAAAATGAGCAATCTATTTTCTATGAACTTTTTTTGGTTCTACTTACTCGATGAAGATGGTATCTGCACTTTTTCATTATGTAGTCTGGAAGCTGTAGTACAGTGTGTAACTTTGTTTATTTTAAATGGTGAAAGAATGATTGAATGGTCTACTCTCTTCTTTGTGCCCATTAGAACTTCTCTTCAGATCCTGATGAAGCTAGATAACTTTTCACAAACAAACATAACTTGCTTTTAAATTAGCTTTAGGTTGCCAAGAAGTAAACAAGACTATAGAAATGAGACATCTAATGATCTGCATGAACACAATGATTATGTTTCAGAAATTCAGTGACTGTACATGATATACTAAACATATATACCATGTAAACAAGCTTTGTATTTATTAAAACCTTATAGAACATAGTAAAGATATATCTTGGAAGCTGAAACCTTACTTGCTGTGGGACAAAGCATCTGAACTCCAACAGTCCTGTAGGACAGTAGCCACCCTAGAGCACAAGAGGGCATTGCCTACACATTCGTTATGTTTTTTCACTTAATCACACGCATTACCTACGGATTAATAATTCCCCAACACGTACCGAGCAGTAGGGAAAAAACCAAACCCCAAACCTTAAGCACACTCAGATGATCACAGCATTCGGTTTTGACTATCACAAACAAAACCCCTCATGCCTGTTTAGTGATATTAAAGAACTCAAAACACAGCAGTTTCTTTAAATTAAGATAAACTGTGGTATTGTGGAGGTAAAACGAACCAAACTGCATATTAGTGAAACCTTACTAAAGCCCAGGTTTCAGTAGTCTGGGTTAAATGTCAAAATCCAGTTCTCAAAAGTGAAAAGCATCAGTATCAGTTTCCAGCACTTCTCTGACCTGGTTCTGCTTTCTGTTGTTGCTAAGAGGCAAAATCTGACTCACCTTTTTTAATTTTGATGGAAATAAAGAATACAATTTCTTTCAGGTTTGAACTGAATCAAAATATTTTATACATAACTTTAAAGGCACAAAAGATGTATTCACACATATACTGTGGAGGATTCTTCCTTCCTCTGCTAGACATGACTGACTTTTAGCTATCATAATATATTAACCTAACAGATTAAATATGTTTGTGGTTGCTCTTTATTCCCTTTGTACAAGCATTACAAAAATAACTGCTGTTTTATAAAAGATTTTTGTTGTACTATTGTGCATGCATACTACCTATTTCTAAACTTTGCCATACTGGGGCCTTTATAAAACTCTTGATTTATGTAATACTAGTGCAATTTTGCTTGAACAATGTTATGCATATCATAAACTTTTTCAGGTTCTTGTTTAAGTACATTTTTTTAAATTGAACAGTATTTTTCATTTTGGTTATAATAGTCATTTTGCCTATGTTTCTACAATGAAGTGTTAAATACTTTATAAAAAAATTGTTGACTGATTTATTTAAATGAAAATCTACATACTTAATTCAGTGTGTTGACTAATTTTTAAATTTAACTTATGAAGGCTAAAGAAAGAGCAAATTGAAGGAAAAGAACATTACTTTGTACAAATGGCTAAACCCCTTTTCTTAATGACAATTTTTGCTTTTTATACAAATTCTGTTTGAATGTTTTTGCAGCTCTGCACGTGTTTGGATAACTTAGGTTTATAGTTGTACATTATGTCAATAGAATTTTAAAACTATTATTTTTTCTATAAAAATACTGTATTAAATAGTTTCATACCACACAGCTATGATTCCACAGGTTCTGCCTTTATTCCGCTGACATCATCAGAGATGGATTAGGCCTTCATTTTTTTCCATAATTAAAGTTGTTATTTGGTGTAAGTAGTTGGACATTTCAGAAACATTATTACTGTTTATTTTCTGGCAGAGAATCTCTTACCTTTAATCCTCAGGTAGAACTAAATTTTAACTAGTGGGTGTACAAGTAATGAAGTTGAAATCATGAAGTCATATAGGCCTGATGAAATTTACTTTCTGCGATGTCTCCTGTTTCCTTTCAGTGAGGCATTCTTATTTTTTTTACCCTTGCTTGAGAGTAAACTATTTTTAAAAAGTTAAATTTATTTCCTTAGAAATACACAGTTGATGTCAGTGGAGCTATTAGATTTTAGATATTGGATCAGAATACAGTTGTAAGTACGTAGCAGAATTTTGATGGAGATATTGAGCTCTATCACTGCCATTCTTTACACATAAGTGTAATAATCCCCAATTGATTTTTTGTTTGTTTTTCTTTTTTTACTTTGCCAAGGTTCTCCACAAGAATTGTTTCCACAATCCTTTAACAGTCCCAGAGTCCACAGGCTCTGGTGCTGTGCAGAACACACAAGGAGCTGAAGGGTCAAAGACTGAGAACATGATCAATAGCCTATATGTGCATCCTCCTAGGTTTTGGGCATGGAATTCTATAAAATTTTACACGGAACAAGAAAAATGTTTTTAACTTTCTACATTTCCACAGCCTTCTTGCTGTTATTAATGCCACATTATTTGTGTTTTAAGTTGACAAAAAATTAGAAGGAAAAAAACCTGGCTAAATATGCCCACATCACTGATTAAGGCACCTGTCTCTTCGGAGTGTTAGCTGCAAGACTTTTTCTGGTTGTTTTCCTGTGAAAGCATTGAGAACTTACAGTCATGTGAAATGCCAGTACCGTTCTATTTCACAGAATTCATTGGGGTAACATTTGTCTTCCACAGTACTGATGATTTTTCTTACCAGTGTGAAGCAGTTTGTGGGTTCAAGGAAATGGAACTTCTGAGAAATCTAACCCTGAAATATGCTGTTCATTGACCTTTTACTCTTAGGCTAAAGAATAGCCACATTTTCAATCAACAAAAATACATGTAAACTGGAAGGGGGACATGATGTGCTCCATCACAAACTAGGTTCTAAAGTTCTTTGCTGAATGGAGAATCTCTATGCAAAACCTATGAAAAAAAAAAAAAAAGCTTTTGTGTCAAACTTTTATTAATTCCGTCTAATGGAACTTTTTCTTTTTCCACAGAGGTTATTCTAGTTATTTACATACCAGTGCTCTGGAGTCTCTGCCTTGTGATAGGCCTCTTGGTCTATTCAAGTGTTTGCATGAACACTAAATTATGACAACCAAAGTTCAAAATGACAAATCGAGATGGATGATGTTCTTGGTACTCTGATTATTCATTCTGCACAACTGAGAGTACCATCATGAATGCTACTCTGGGAAGCTCATTTGAGAATATTTATTTTGCTTGGCAATTTTTAATTGTGGTCTTTTTTTTTTTTCATTTCCAAGACAGTCATGGTGTTTGATGTTTGCAGAAGAAAGCCTTTAAAACTTCTACTTAAGTTTATTTTCTAGCAGTTAGATTGTGGAGAAGGTTCTAATATAACAGCAATTATTTTATTTTTATCAACTCTTAGTGACTAGAATCAGTGTAGTCACATGCATTAATGGAATTTTGTGTAAACACATTTCAGAACATTTATTTCACATGAAAGTGCGTAATATATTAGAATAGAACCAGGTGTCTTCTCATGCATCCCCCATTTTCAGAGGATGAAAAGATGATATAGGAAAACAATGTCAGTGATGATAAAAGGTCCTCAAGGTAGTTGGCCTTCAGAGTAAAGACACGTTTCATGTGGAACAAGCAGACCAACAGTGAATCTTGTCTGCAAAAATGCAAATGTCTCTGCAAATGTCTCTGCAAAAATGTTGAGGCATTTGGAATNTCTAGTCCTGGGCATCTCTGCAAAAATGTTGAGGCATTTGGAATTTTTCAAGTCTTAGATGGGCTGATGGAGAAAGTGTTCATTTATCATCCTGGTTCAATAATTTACTGTGCTTACCATCTCCTCATGTGAAATACAGATCTCATGAAAGTAATGGTTTCTAATTTAGTGCCCATATTGTAAGGTGGCAAAAAGGAGGAAAAAAGCATAAAACTTTTTGCTTTCCTGTGCCAGCTGCACATCACTCAGTACATGCTGTGCCTCTCCTGAGCTCTGACAGTGGCCTTCAAAGAAGTGCTTGTGTAGAGGGAACTGTCTGCTGGCCTCAAAAGGATGTTAAATGGGTTTTTCCTGGAAAGAAGATGATACTACTATCCTCCCCACCTGCTATGAAACATAATAATGATCCATTTTTGTAAAAAGAAACCCAACAAAAAAACAACAAACTAAAAACCCCCCTTCCCAAAAAAAGTATTTTTAAAATATCAAGATATGTACCTATACACAATGTGTATAGTATAGAACTGATGTGTAGTTACTCTTAGTAAAAACTCATTTTCTCAGATGAGTAGAAAAGAAAGTCTGAAACTACCATGGAAACTCAAGGGAAATATTAATTTAGGATTACTGTTAAGCTCTTTCAAAGTGTGTGTTCAACCTGGAGGGGCGGAAAAAAAGGATTATACAAGCTGGTCACTGAATTTTTCTTAAAATATTTCCTACATAATTTTGAATGTTACAAGAGCTGGCACCACTAAAGATTTCAGAAGACAAGCTGTGTAGTCCAAGAGTTTCTCATCCAACAGTTTCTCACTCGTGTTTCATGTTGGTAATGCACAAACAGCAATCCCTTGTCACATAAGTAGGTGTTTGATGATTCATTAGTGATAAACAGAATAAGATAAGCATGTGTAGATTCACAAAAGCAATGACTGAAGAGATGAGTGTTCAGGCATCTCAGTAGCTCAGGAGGTTGGCAAGGGATCGCACTTGATCCTTTGGGGAGGGGTTTCCACCTCATTGACATACCTGGATGTGCTGATGTTTAAATCTGGTGACCTGTGTGTGCTGCACACCGAGCTCTGTAACCAGTGCCTAAATCAGGACAGGAGCCTCAGTGGTCTCGCTCTGTCCAAAGAGCAGCAGACAGTGACAACACACAGTTTGAATTCCATTGATGACTAAAGTTTGAACACCCCCCCCCCCACATGGCTAAAAACGTATCCTGGGTGGTGGGTGGAGTCCTGGTCTATTAGAAAAGCAGGAATGAAGCCTTTCTTTCACGGGTGCAGGAAGCATGGCCAGGTGCCCCTTCCTCTGACTGGGAGGTTGTGCAGCGCACCGTCACCTCGGAGACGGTTTCCCTGGATAACTGCCTGTGCCTGGGCTTGTGTGTCAGACTTGAGCAAAACATGTCAGCTCCCATGGTGCTTAGAGCAGCTGCTTGGAGCTCCATTCACACCACCAACAGGTCTTACTCCCACCAGGAGGCTGCTTGTCCCCTTCATTCAGGTGAGCAGCCTGCACCTTCCCCTGAGAAACGAATACAGATCGGATAAACTCCCTGGTTTTCTTTTGGGGTTTGCTGCCTGTATGTAACTCCCAGCCACATCTTTTTGTGTTTCCCTGCCAAGAAACAGGGTGTGGGAAACATTGTGACTTCATTTGAGAGCAAAAAGGTTTACTCCCCTTTTCCTTTTCATGAAATCTGAAAAGATACAGTGAAAGCTTAGATATGTCCTTATGGATGCTGAGCCTACAGTGTTTGCCTGTAGACATGCTTCAAGTGTGAGGGCACATACAGGCCAAACCTAAAAAGAAGCAGTCACGTAAGTGACCTTTCTTTCCAGAGGGGAATGATGCTGTTGTTGAGATACAATGAGTGTGTCCTGCACTGCGCTTTGCTGGAGCAAGTCTCCAAACTGGTTTTCTGCCTGGGTGTCTGAGGGGATCTTGATAATTTAGTGGAGAGTTTTTGCTGAGACACCACAGTGCTCGCTGCTGTGCAGTGTCTGACAGCAGCATGCATCAGCATGCACCTCAGTCTGGGTGCCCTCTGAGGCTGGGAAATGGCATTACACAGGTTGTAGGGGTTTTTCCTTTCTGGTGACTCACATGACTCCCAAATTTCAAGCAGTGTCTCCCAATGTTGGCAAGTGTGAAGCATATCAAATAGACCTTTGGAATTAAACACTGCCGGATAATGATTCACTCTCACTGTGAGCCTACAAAAACAAAAAAACAAACAAAAATTCACAGCCCAAAAACAAACAAACAATTCCAAAACCAAACCAAAACAAAAAGCTCCACATCTTGTATCTGTTGATTCTAAAGCCCAGGTCTTGTGAAGAGTTTTGGTGTTATTTCCATAGCTGACATCCTGGTCCAGAACTTGCTGTCTTGTAATTAGCAAACCCTCTCCTGTGGGAGCTGGCTCGCACAGCCTACAGAAATTTGATACTCTGGAAGCCTTGAAAAAGTTTGAAGATAGATGCTCAATATCAGTTTGGGAATTGCCCACCAGAAATTCTGCACATTTAATATAAGTGTGAAACATGATATAAGTATTTTGTAAATCAGGAACCTCAAACTTAGGGAAGTGTAAGTATAGCAGGTAAAGCCATGTTGTTATTTTGAGGGGATAGATGTCCATAACCAATTTTCTTTTTAAAAGGAAAAGGACTCAGTGTTCAAGTGATGTTGCCACATACTGGGAGAGGGGTCTACCACATTTTATGCATCAGAAGAGATGTTCTTCAGGAAGAATAAAACGAGATGTGATGAGTGGTCTGTCTAACATGTTAGGTTAAGGTTGCCCTTCTCCAGACTTGTCCGTAGATCTGAATATCTCTCTTCTACCCCATCCAAAAACATATTGTGCATATCCTGCACTAGCAGGTATTTACACTCATAAATGCTCAGCTTTAAAAGTCTGATCTTATCTGCTGCTTTTCATAGTAAGAGGATTGTAGCATCCAGGTACTTTTAAGGTGCCCACTGCATCCTCCAGCGATCAGAGCCCATTTGTTGAACTACTCTAAGCCATGAAATTATGCAATGCTGCACGTCTGTCCTTACTTCAGGAGTCATGCTACTCTAATTACAGATCCTTGGTAGTCATTTGAAGTTCTTTTATGCAGTAAGACTATAACAGGTTTCTTTGTACAAGAGAATCAATCACTGGGCAGTAAAGGCCGTGCTGCATGTGAGCTCCCTGAGGCTGGCGTGCAGCCCCTGCTTCCCCAGGCTGGAGATCCCACAGACCTTTGGTGCCCTTTCCACTGGCTGTGGTGAGCTAAGGAGGTACAAAAAAAACCATCTACCTTGTAGGGCTTTGTAGTTCAATAGATAGCCTGAAAATAGGTCTGTCATAGAGAGTGACCTTCTTGGGATTTGTCTGCATGTGCGTGATTGGGTTCAGACATTGTTCTGCTCTGATGTGTCTTATCTGACACTTTTCAGAAGATGTTAAGCCTTTGTGAAAGATGTGTGATGATTTTCTGCATATATTTAGCTATTTTAATCATCTTGAAATTCCTGAGGTCCCGGTAGTTCATTGCCCTGAATGGTATTTTAAAATAAATTATTCTGCAATTGTAGCTTTAATTCATTTTTTTTAGTTTGTTTCCTACATTGCTGAGTCAGATATATTTTTCTCCTGTTCTTAAGGAACATGAATATAATACAACATAATATCTAATTTGAGATTGCTGTTATATATATATACTACCACAGTTGTGTCTGACAGGATTAAGTTGTCTTTTTTTTCTGCTTAAAATTAAAACATTAATGTAGCTTTCAGTGATAGGTACTAAAACATCTTTATAAATATTTGAAAAGATGCTGTTCAATGAACTGTGCAAGACAGGAGGCTGACCTCAGACAGCTAATTAATTACCACAATCAGAGGAACTCCAGACAAAGTATCCTCTCCAGCAATTTGAGAGGTAATTAACATTCATGTCTTGTAAAAGTCACTTGACTTCCAATTATGATTAAATATGCAAGGTCACGGGGACACAGCAAGTGGAAGAGCTGAAAGTAATCCCCTAGTATGGTGGCAGCAGTTGGGAAGTAATGTCAGGCACTGAAGGACTTCAAGAAATACAGATTACATGTCATCGTGTCCCACTGTGCTGGGTGAAGGACTGATGGAGAACATCTCCACCCATGTTTTTGACCCCACTTCTTTTGATTGGCAAAATTCTTTGGATCAGCAAAATTCTTAGGTTCTTATTTCCAAAACTGAACACTGGACAGTTACAGCTGTCCATAGGCCTCAGCAAAATATTGCCTACCCAGTTTTAAGAGTATCTGTCAAACTATGTGACTGTTCTCATTCATTTTATTATCAAATGGAAAAGTCTTACAGGATTGAGCAGCATCATTTCCTGTCACTGAAAAGTCCTAATTAAGCACATCTGACTGGACATCAGTGCCCTTCCTTAAAGAATATCAAAATTGAAAGAAACAATATTACATTACTATTAAGGGACTATGATCAGCATGGCAAGCCCCTTTTTTTCATGTTAAGTCCATACATCCATTACCATTTGTGTCTACTGCTATAAATATTTTAAAATTAAAATAACATATTTTAATATTTGAAAATAACTTAATAGTATTTTGTTCTCTCATATATTTTAAAAGAAGACTTTAAAAATATATATTATTTTTGAAAATGCATGTTTTAATGAAGTAATAAAATAATTTAGGTTAACAAGTACATTAAGTCTAAATGAAAGAGCAAGTCATTTACATAATGACAATTTAATCAAAAAACAGCAATCATATTGTCTGTTTAAATAGCCATATCCCATAAATGCAGTTTGACAGCCTAAATTCTGTCACATATTACTAGATCACATCCTATTTTTGTGGACATCATTATTACCAGAACAATTGTTACAGTCCACCAAAGAGAAAAATGCTGAGGTCAGTCACCCAACGCTCGTTGTCACTCTGGGGTGTTAATTGCTACCATGTCAGTCAGGAACAAGCAATAACCTGTGAACATTGAAACTCCATTTCAATGCTGCCTCAAGTGTGTTTATTTGTACATCATGATGTCAAATATTAGAGGACATTTCACCCTGAGAGGAGCTTGGTGACTCTCCAAAGGGGAGTAGGTAGGAAACGTTACCCTTCACTGGGACAAGGAGCAGTTAATTAGTCCATCAGGAAAAGAGATGCCTCTCGACCTAATAAAGCAACAGTTGTGTCTCAGAGGAAGTGAAACGAGGAGCTTCTTAATTAAGAAAAAACCACCTACACAGTCTTATAACAGGAAGTTTCAGAGAGCAAGATTAAATCTGGGCCGAGCCTTTGGGGAACTCGAAAAATTTGCTTGGCTCCATGAACAAGTGTTGTGCATCAAGAAGCGACTGTCTCCAAACGTGCCACTTCAGAGGTGCGCAGTAAAAGGATGGAGGCTTGAGGAGGTGCATGGAAAACTACATGCAACTTACCTAAAATTCAAAAAAAAAAAGAGGAAAAAGAATGAGACATGATTTGGGGGGTTTGTTCATTTGCAACTCTTTTGAGTGTTGATATTATGAAGAAATACTTGTGCTTAGATTTTCCCTTAGCTGGCTGAAGCTTTGAAGCAGGTCAAAGTACAAGAAAACAACCAGACACTCCACACATGAAGGTACAGTAAAATTATAAAGCACATGATTACTACCTCTTAACAGTTTCCTTGGCTTCTCAGAGCATCCTTGAGAGCCTCTACAGCACACCTGAAAAAACCTCCACTGAGGATGCACGAGCCCTGTTGAGGGATTCCACACACTCATCAGGATAGGATGAAGTCTCCTCCCCTCTGTTGGAGATCTAGAAGGTTCCAGTAGCAGGCTGAATGATACCGGAGACCTCACATGAACCCTAAATATCTCCGGGATTCTTGTTAGAACGATTTTGTGATGTGTCACTTCCTGTGCAAGAGTCAAAATCAGAAATAATAGTGGCATGGTACACAAGCAGGGCTGAGTCCAAGATTCAGTGTCCCAGATTCTGCTGCTTGCAGATGACAAATACTAACAGCATTCCAAGTGAAAACAGTTATACCCCAGTACTTCCCAATTAATTAATCGGTTTTGGCCATCTGGGTATTCTGTTTCAAGTTGCTTGGAATATTTAAACAAGAAAAGGAGTCTAGCCAGTAAATCACATTATATATGAGATGAGATTCTTTTAATTCCTGTTTTCAGTGATTTTCGAGAGTATCTATGAGTATCCAAAGTCTGTAGGACTCACTTACTGGCAACATCTTATTTCTTAAATTGTTTTCAGCAATTCCTTATTCATATTCCAAAGTACTCAAATGCATTTCTATTTCTTAAATGTTTTCATCGGGTTTTTTTACTTTCTACTATCTATGAAGCAGTTCCCTGGCAGGTTGAAAGAAGTCAGGAAAATTAACTGGATTTCCATGGACATAGATATTATGAAATATAGTTCTTTGTACAGAGCTGTTGCTTTGATTTCTACTTACTGTAATTTTAGAGTTAGAATTACAGTTTAAAAACTTGTGATGTTTAGGAAGATTTGAATGACAGAGAAATGGAGTCATACTCATTACAGATGACAGAAACCCTGTGGACAGCACTAAGGGAGGGAACTATTTAATTAACAATAACAAATACAGAATCACAGGGCTTGACAGTACCTCAGGCAGCCTTATTGCCCTCTCTGTTTCCCAAACAGCATCAGCTACAGCTCAGCCAGCCCCCATAGGCATTTCTCCAGAATTTTTGAAGAGTGACAGCCATGTCCTTTAACAGCCAATTTCAGCACTTGCTGTCCTTTTTTTTTTCTGATCATGCATACGTCTCAGTTTCCACTGGTGAGGTTTAAAGCTGCTTGTCTTATCCATCATGGACAAATCATACTTCTTTCTACAGCCTTTGAGAAAGTGAAGAGTTAAAACAAAGCAGAGATTACCCCATTGGGGTGTGCACATCTTGGTCCTATTCCACGTCTCGCGAGCACGGAGGAGCCTGCTGGAATGTCATCTCCAACCAGACTGTGGGTGGCAGCATGAAGACCACAGGTATCATGTTGTCCTCTTTCACTGCAGCTCTGGTCTGTCTGAAGATGACGTAGGACTCATGGAGGCACTTTCCTTTCTGTCTCCTTCTTACTGCAGTCCAAGGGAGCACAGAGCTCTAAACTGCCACTTCATTGCTTGTAAACCTTGCTCTGTAAGTGAAGACATGCATCGATCCCTTGCTGATTCTGGGCACAATCTGTAAGAAACTAACCCTCAAACTGAATTGGCACTGTCAGCACGTATCTTCACATTTCAGCAGAAAAAAAATTCTAAAACAAACAAGGCTGTATCCATACCTCTGCAGAGCTCTGGACATCAGAGAGTCATGCAGACAATATCTAATGTGTCTAATAAGTTGGACTCTGGTCCTCATGAGTTACTTCAAACTCAGGATATTCTATGACTCTACAACAACATAGACAATGTATCTAATTTCATTATATCTATACCTATAAGAAAAAGACTTGGTCCTACAAAGCATTCTGAATCATTTCTGCTGGAGAAACTTCTGAGCTTTACCAGCTCAAAGGAAGGTCTGTGCTGCCTCCCCTGCCCGGGCTCATTTTGCAGCAGCAAGCTGAAACTATTGGAGCATCGGGTCAGTAACACAGATCAGGAATGCTGATAGCACAACAAAACTCCTAAATATAATCAATTGAAATACTAACTCTGTGGAATTTAGGACTATCTTGAACAGGATGCTGAAAGAAGGCCATAGCTAATCCTCAGGACTGGAATGGGTCATTGATAAAATGATACCTATGGCTTTGTAAACTTCTTACCACAAAGGACAGCTTAAGGGGTCATTTGATGAGACTCTGCAGATCCCTCCATGAGACAGGATAGAGTATAGACCGTTCTGGAATCTACAGGATTATTTAGAACCAGGTGAGTGAAATCTGATGATGTTCAGGATACAAATGTGGTTTTGTTTAGTTGTGAGATTTTGTGATTTAATCAGTGAGGATATTTACCCCACAATCAAATTACCAAGGTTTACTGTTACAACCTCCATCACTGGAAATCTTTAAATCAAAACTAAATGTTTTGCTAAGCAGATATTACTGTAATTCAGCCTAGATTTAATTCAAGTAGTTCTTATATTATACAGTGAGTCAACCCAGAAGTTCACAATGTTCAGGTCAGGTGACTATGGTTCTATTACAAAAGCAGTTCAGAATTGGTTGAAAACCTCCTGAAAGCGGCAACATTCACCACAAAACCCACTCACCCAACACCAGTAATGTTCTTTTTCATGTTTTATTTCGGAACAGTGCCATTTCATCTTCTAGGATAAAACTTCTGGTGATAAGCTGCAAGTCACTTATTTTACTCGCATAACGAGCTGCACTTAATGGGCACAACTGTATTCTAAATGCAGAGCCACAGGTACGTGTGTGATTAACTTGCCTGATGATACTTGTAGCATCAGCAAGAAAGCAGTGATGTGCTCCATTTGTAGTTCCCAAGATAAGTGAGTCCAGTAGCAGTTTAGCACTAACAATTGACTGTAAGAACTACAACTGCTCTTACTCAGGAGGCTGAGGAAGAACAAGTCATGATATTTACTGAGTAGCTGGTGCTGGAATTCAGGAATTAGTCAAATAATGTTAACCTTCAGAAAGAAAGAAAGGAAACAAAGAAAGAAAAAGAAAGAAAAGAAAGGAAGAAGCATTGTATTTGAAAAGCATTTGTATTGTTCTTTCTGTAGAACCAATAATGACTGAATTTTTCCAGTCAGCTACAATGAAGCAAAGGCTTTCTCTGAGACGATGGTTCAAATAGCTGGTATCTTACTGTGTTCCCACATCTGCTAGTGAGGTGGGGTTTTTTGTTTTTTGAGTTTCCCCTTCAGCAGTTAGGCACCCTTACTACCTGTTAAAAAGAGGATTTCAGAAAACAGAAAAAGTGGCCAAAGAAGTGAACACAGAGCAACCCCAGGAAGGCCTTGACCACATCTTTCTTTCATGAAGGGGAGAAAAATGCTTCTGTGCAAATGCTGTAGCTGTATAAGGCCATTAGGTCTGTTCTATATAATTGCAATGGTCACACCCATTTTCTCTCCAGCTGGTTTCTACAGCCCTTCACTTTCACTCCAGTTCCCTCCTCTCACTCTTCACCCTTGCCACCACCCTCGCTGTTCCCTGGCCCTCAGGGATTGAAATTCTGCCATCTCTCCTCCTGATGGCTCTTGCATTCACTCTCACCTCCACTTTGTGCTGGCCTCCTCTGGGCATCACTCATGAGCTCCAGAGGATGGACAGCTTGGCTGGCTGGTCTGGCTCGCTTCCCTCAGGGATCATGGCAATCTTACAAAGTAGTGAAATTCCTAAAAAGTTGTATTTATAAAGGATACATAGGGAAATGGACATTTATGATAATAAAGGCATCTTGTAATTCAGTTTTCATTGCTGTCACTGCATAGAAATTGTTTTCATTGAAAACTCTTCCTGACCTAACCTAGAGCAGCCTTGCAAAGCAAAGCGCTCCGTTATCCTACTTTTTCCCCTGTAATTTCAGTTTTGAAAGCTTTTAAGAGTTCTCTGTACCTGTTCTGCTTCCTAAACTGGGGGGAACTTTGCAGAGATAGAACTGCTTTACTTGGTACTTGTTGTGGTGCTGCTTAGCTTTGTATTTGAATGTCAAAATCAGTTTTGTAAGTATTTCTTGTGTCAGCAATAGATGTGGTGATACTTGGTTTTAGAAATTTCAGAATATTTGAAATTATCCTGCTACAGAAACAAGTGGATGTCTTCTAAAGTCCAGGTACGTAGGCAGGGGAAAAAATTCTCATTTTCATAGCCTGGTCTCATGTAATCAAGTTTCTAATAGGAAATGGATATTTACATAACCTGCTCCTTATGAGTGCTCTGAATTCTAATTTTGCCAGGAACTGAGCATTATTTTGATATAAGTAACATGTCTTCAGTGTCCAAACACAGCTGTTTGTGGGGCTTTCCTTAGACTATGGCAAAGAAAAATGCCACCCATAAGGACCAAACAGCTTTACTCATAAAGCACTGCGAGTGTGGAATTTTAATCTAATCCATTTAACTATATTATCAACATGCCTTAAGCTGATTAAATCAGCTTCTTTATGCTCTAGGATTTAAAATCCTGTCTCTGGATGTTTCATGTGTGAGCTTGCAGTTCATCCAGTGTGTGTGGGAATGTACAGCAGAAATTAAAGACTGCTCAAAATTCTGTGCAGCAAACCTGCTTCTTAATGACAGAATTTTTTTTTAGGTTCACTGTGCAGTCAGGGCACATGAGTTTGTTTTTTTGTTTCCCTAAACCAAGTTTAATGCTGAAGGTAGCAATGTAGTTCACACTAAAGCATAAATCTGCAGGCTGAAACCCTTGTAAGAACACACAGTATTGCTATTGAGAGTACTCAAGTGAAAAATTTGAAAAATTATGTATTTTAAAGTGTTTGTAAAACCCTGTTGCCCTTTGGTTTGCTGATACATGCAGACTCCGTTTGCTTTCATTTTTCAACAACAACAATAATTTTACTGCAATGAACATTGTTTAGACACTGCTGATGGGCACCTGGATGTGAAATGATAGTCACAGGTCAAAGGCCAAAATAGAAATTAGATCTTCACTCTGTCAGAGCAGCATCATCTTCTCCACAAAGCCTGGAGAAAACCTTGTTTTTCCAATGTACACCTCAGGACATCCCATGATCGAACGCTCTAAGTAACAGTTTGGCCATTTGCTGACCCCACGGGCTCTTTGGTGCATTGATGGAGGTTTTTGCTGTCCCATACGAAGTATTGCCTAAAGGAAAGAGACTGGAAATACCCCACCCCCTGGAGCAGAGGCTGGTCTTGGTGAGGAGTACTCCTATACATACACCGAAATTTCACAGAAAAGAGTTTCAAACTGTTTCACAGGGCCTCTACTTTCCCATCTTCATTCTCAGTAGTTTTTGCTCCTGAGACCATTTTATAAATCTGAAGTGTATTCAGAATATTTCACTAGAATTGAAAACATACTGATCTAAAGTGAATTCTTAGATTTTAACTAAGACTACAATATATGGCATCTATCTGCTGGAAGAAGGAAAAATCTAGTTCTTGGGAGACAGAGAGAATTTAATTAACTTGAGTTACCTCACTTACTGCTGTATTCATGGACCCAATTTCAATTCTCTTTGACATACCTTTTAAAAAACCCATTGTTGTGAAAACTGAAGTCCAGCTTCAGTATTGAAAGTCATTTTGAGTTGCTGCTTTTCTCTGCCACATTGAAGTTCAGATTGAACACGGAGCCCTGCTTGGTTCCTGAGCCCAGAGAGCTTGGGCTGAAAGCAGCAAAAGGTCATTTAATCTGTGTCCCTTCCTTTGCATCCATCCTGTCCCTTCACTCCTCCTGGCATAACCAGATGGTTTTATCTTCTTTCAGCATTTATGTTCCTATACAAATAAAAATGTCTTATATATCTTGTCCATTCATGAGAGATAACTAGCATTGTCAATTAGCCTGTGTAGCCAGCATCTTCTCTTGTCTTTGCTGTCAACCCTCTGATACCTGTATGCACCTTGCATTGCATTGCATTGCACTAGATTATTATATTATACTAATTACATTATTTACAGTTCTCAGCTGATATTTTGAGTAGAATTCCTCTGATTTCATTTCCTACACTGTTTATCATGTAGATCCAGCTGGAAAACACGGTGTTGTCACTTAACAGAGAGAAATTGCATAACAAATATTTTGCCTCACCACCTTACTCTTTTTCATCTGGGCTGTATATGTCTTATTCATGCAAATATTCTGTAAGGCTGGGACTCTCAATGACTAACATGAACTATGCTCATAAATTCAAGGCTATGGTGGTTGTGGCACAGCAGAGGATAGAGCAGTGGAAAGGTGCAGCTGGTGGCACTCTCATATAGAGGGTTAATTGTGCTTAATGAACCAACGAAGTAGAAAGCAAAAATTCACCCACTCCCAGCTTTAGCCTCTCCATGGCCCTGGTAAACTGTTCAGTGAAACTATTTACTGAGGAATAAAGGCTGCAGGAGGCTGCTGTTAATGGCAGGGCTTTGTGAAACTCGTATAATGCTCCTCTGGCTTTGCTATTGTTCTTTCTTTGTCTATAAAAATAAGTTGGGGTGAGGCACTTTGCTATTTTGTGTGTGTATCCTGACTGGCTGCTGTTGAGGGGGGTGGCTGAAAGCTCCAAGGTATGGAAACCACACATGCTCTAGGAGTGAAAGTCATTTTCACTCTTGCACAGTTTTTGTCCATCTGAAAACCAACAGGTGCATTAGTTGAAAAATAAACTGTAACAAAATGAATGCCTGGTTTCAAACATTTTACCCACTTTTGGAGGCTTAGCTCATTTCTGCTCCACACACCAGACTCTTCCCAACCTTGCTTGTGACCACGGCCACACGCTGAGATGACAATTCATTTGCCCGTGTCCATGCACTTGCTGCTCCTGGGCTGGGGAAGGTAAACTGAACAAAACTTACTTTTTTTGGAGTAATAATACCTGTGACTCTGAGGTGTGCTTACAGCAAATCTCTCCCGTGCCAGTTTAAAACGCCCAGTCTTCACTGTTTAATCAACTGCAAAAGCTGTTTATTGCTTTCCATACATGAGTGTCTCAACGATGAGCTTTAATTAACTGCGTCAGCCTTGGCTGTCATTCCAAACAGCTTTTATTGGACTAGATGTTAAATCCCGTCTTTCATAACTGTGTCTTAAACACATCTGTACTGAACTCTTTTAAGTAGTAATTAGTTTCCATCATCTGTCTTTTATTCATTTCACATTTGCCTCATTAAAGTCCAGCACAACTTTCTTACACAGATACATCTCCCATCTCCTTGGCTGGGGTGGGGAAGCTCTGGCTCAGACTTGTTTGCTCCTCTCCTGGAGAGCACTTGTGGGGCTGATTTGCACCAACTCAACCTTCTTTTGGGGTTACTGCAGCTCCCTGAAAGTTGCCTCGTGCTGGGTAGCCCCTCATGCAGTGATTGCCACAGTGGTAGTGCAGTGTCAGCCCTGGGTGAGCCTGAGACGCTGAAAATTGCTCCAAGTCTGTCTTAGTCTTGCAAAGCCACTTTATCCTCCTTGCCCTGCCTGGAGGTCCATAGCCATATGTCCTTTACTGCTTTCTCTCTTTCCTCTGTGCATTGCCCAAGCATGCAGTCTGCTGCTGCAGCATCCCAAGCAAGCAGCCTGTCTTCCCTCCCAGCCACTCCAGAGCTCCACACTCCTCCCTCCCACTGGTGTGTCCTCCTGGCTGCACTTCATCACATGGGATGTCATTTTCCTGGCTTTCCAGCCTGATTTAACCAACTGCTTACCCACCAGTGCAATATTTAATATTCCTCTTTTATATTCCTCTTTATAAATGTTAGGTTAGAGCTTTCTAATTCTACTGTTGTGGATCCTTGGAGAGTTTTTGGAAGGGAAAAGGATGTATTTCTGTGTTGCTTTAACCAGAAGCAGCTAGAAATTTGCAGGTGACATATCTGAACTGCTCTACTCTGTTCCAGCCTTGTCCAGAGGACAGGCAGTGATTGTTCTCTGAGGAGCCCCCTAAACAGCCCGCCCAAGGTGGGATCCCTGGAGGGTTCCAATCCCACCTCCCACATGGGACAAAGCTGCTGGCTTATCCACTAACAGAGGTGTTTTTATGCCTCCATTGCCTTCTCGTTTGTTTTTAATTTTTTTCCCTACTTATTGGCATTTTAGACACTCACTGTTGTTTGCCAGCTAATGCTGCCCTGGCTTAAGCAAGGTGGCCAATTCCCTTTTCATGACTTTGTTAAATATTTAAGAGCACTTGGGTACCAGCCCAGTGCTTTCCTGTGCATGCACTAGATCACTCCCAAATACATGTCCTCTTGTGTAGCACACAGAACCAAATCTCTCCCCTCCTGACACCTGAGCATCCCACCCCACCACTGCCAGCTCTCAGGTAGGAGGGCACCCAGCTAACAGGTTAGGAGGAAACCAAAATCAAAAAAAGCCAAAAAAGTACATTATGTTAACCCAGATCTGCTGCAGATTCTAGGCTTTTGTGTTCAGTTATGAGTCTGAATCAAGGCACACACCTATGAATGTCCTCCAGGGCTTTTGTCTCAGTGTGAATTCGTGCTTCAAGCTGCCTTGACATTACAGAGCTCTAAATAGAGGATTGGAAACTATTGGAATAAATTTGCCCCCACAGGAGAGACCCAGATGGAAGGCTGTAAGGAGAATATTTAGTGTGTAGAAATGCACATTTCTATGCACCCTGATACTATTGCTGTTGTGAAGTGCCTGAAGTTTTCCCATAATTTTCTTTTAGGAGATGCTGTGAGACCCATCTTTCTGCATAATGTTATTTATTGATGATGCCGGCTTGAACTACCGTGAAAGGGTCGTGCGTTTATACTTACCATTTAATTATTGCTATTTGTTCAGGCCTTTGGGGAATGATCTATTTTAATCTTCCAACGATGCCTACTGTGAACTTGGTTACTATTGCTTGTACTAGGAGAAACAACAACAAAAAAAATCAGTCTTTCCTTTTTGCGTTTATTATTCTAGAAGTGACCAAACCTACACAGCTGGCAGCTGCTTATACTCAGGAGCCTTAATACCAAACTGCCCCTAAGAGCTCTCTGAGAAAGATGGTCGAGAAGCTGTCAAAATGGCTCATTTAGTGAGGAGATGAACTACTTGTGGGAAAACCTTGCCACTAAATGGTTTCCTGTAAAATCCTTACAGCAGATGTGTGGATGTTTGGCCTTACTCCAAGGGACACACATCCTAAGGTCGAGATTGGGCATATTTTGAGACAACACATTAACTCCAATGGGAGGGTAGAGATGATACATTTTATATCCTTTCTGGAAAAAAAATTCTCTAGCCTAGGTGCAGGCTACTCATAAGAAAGGAGAAATGATTTTTCTTCTTTTTTTATATCTATGCAGGGTGTCTGTCCTGTGTTCCAGTGACAGAGGAGCAAAATTTGCAGGTATCAGCTGTAACACCCTCATGGAGATGCAGCTGGCACTGCTGCTGCCACCACATCACACAGTCTGTCCAAGACAGGTGTGTACTGAGGAAAAGAAATAGCTGTGAACCCTGTCCTCTCTCACACAGCTAAAATACATTGGTTTTGTGAGCTTGTCCTCCCTTGCCAGCATACATCATGTTTTCTTCCCCCACGCTTACACTTCACTAATGCTATCAATAGTGTTCTCCTTCTTCCATATATTTCTATTTTTCATTTCTTCTGCTTCATTCCTGGTATTTATCAACCCTTGCTCCTTATTCACTTCCCTCTACCTGCAGCTTCCTTCTCCAGCCTAAACACAGTGCAAAAGCTGTATAACCTGTATAGCCATGCTCCCACATGCACCTAGGATGTCAGGGGGCTGGGGGTATTGTCTTGGAGGGTGGCTCTTCCCTCGATGCTGCCTTCCTTCACCCTGCTGTCCCCCAGCCCTGTCTCAAGAGCAGTTTTACCCCAACAACCCCCAACCCTCCCTTTCACCCTCTGTGGGTACTGTGAAGGGGCATAACCTCAGTGAGGGATAGGCATCTTCTCCTCCTTCAGCCAGGCATCCTTTCACTTGTGCATGCTGCTCTCCATCCAACAGTAGGAAGCTCTGAAAGGTCAAAATAGAAATACCTCCATTGAAAAAAAGGGCAGAGTTCAGTTGTTACTGGAAGAAGCTCAACTCTCCATTGGTTGGGAAGGTCACAGAGACATAGTGACCCTTGCAGTTAAAAGTGGGGAAAAATCACTCATGCTTTTCCATAAAATTATACCTGTACCCCCGTTGCATGAGAAGGGGTTTATCACACAAATGTATCCCAGCGGTGATCACTGGGGTACAGGCTGTGCTGGTGTCAAAGCTGCACATTTGCCAACTGCATGGTGCTTCAAAGCCACCTTTGCCTTCCAGCCTGGACTTTTACTCCCATTCCTATCCTAATCCCTTGACAAAAGTACAAACGTAGGTTTCTGCCTGCATTCATAAGACTCTCTTTGATCTTGCACAGGACCAGAGCCCAGCTCCATCCTGCCTCCTGCAGCGAAGCCAGAGATGAGCTGTCCCAAGTCAAGCCTTGTTGCCTGAACTGGGCGAACCAAGCCATGGAGTAGGTTATTAATTTGCCAGAGCAGGAGCTGGTGGATGGAGCCCAGAGCTCTCAGGAAACCATTTGCTGCTGTCTGGGGTAGAGCTCATTTCTCCTTCTCCAAAAACTGTGCCTAGGCTCATCCCCTTCCTGCTGCTGCTCCACCGCTATTTTGGGGGGGCATTTATTTGATTTATTTGGGTGGTTATTTATTTGATTCCTTTTTCTGCAACAGTCCAGCTGGAGACGTAAGATAATATCCAAAATAATTAAGCCCTGCTCACAACACAGCTCCTGCTCCAAGACATCGTCAAAGGGAGGTGTGGGAATGGGAGACCAGAGTGTCAGAAAGCTGACAAACGAGGCGGACAAGAGAAGAATTATAGGCATGCAACAAACATTAAAAGGACAATAACACACTGGCTTATGGCTATTTATTTTTTACGAGCGACTTTGGCAGTATTTTGTTTGAAGTTTTGATGACCATATGTTTTCCAGGGAGGCACAGCACTTTCCTCTGTTTGTAAACTGGGTTATAATTGAAATTGAATTTTTATGAAATCTATGTGAAATATGATAACACATTAAAACACTCTCCTTTGGAGAGTTTCCTCATTGATTTTTGTTCCATTAAATCTGTTTACACATCAAAGGAAAATATTGCATTCTGTCTGTCTTCATTTCAGTCACACCCTTCCTTTTGTTTCCCAGAGACTACACATGGCAAAGCGAAATCCCCCCTGTTCAGAGCTCTTCCAGCACTCACACTTCTCTTAGTGAAATGATGCTTTACACTATAATTGGCCTTCTTTCTCCCATCTGCTTACCAAACCAGGAACTTTACAATGTCTTTTTTTTCCTTCATCTTTTCAGCAATTCAAGTATATTTATACACTGGGACCAATCCTGCCTTACTGAAAATACAGGGGATTTGATGGCTGACTTTGTGTCCATCAGGATCAGTCTGCTATGGACAAAATCTGTAGCTGGAGTACACACAGTCATGGCTCGGTTCACTTCAGAGAAGCTGTGCAGATTTATCTGAGAATCTGTCCCTGGAAAAGATTTTTTTGTTATAGCAGAAATAATTTTAAATTCAACCAGATGTCTTATCTCAGGCTTTTCAGATATTGCTGTAAAGAACTGAGCTTTCTATGATTTTAAAATTTTTTTGTGTGTGTAAAAATGCTATTTTATATATGCATATGTGTGTGTGTCAAACTATTTTGTATGGTATTGAAAAGTGAATATGAAGACCAGCAATGGTGTGGGCGAAGGGAAAGCTTAGTTTTAGATCGGTGCTAAGGCAAGAGTGTATCCATCCTAATGACCAAACTAAAATGGAAAGTATTCTTAGGACTGATTACTAGATCTGTGAGGATAAACCTCCCATTGCTTTACTCACAGGGCTCATGTCGGAGGACTGGAGTCGAGACAAGGCTGGTAGTGCTATCCAGCCCAGGCTGTGTGTGTGTGGAGTGAGGACAAAGACCCATTTCAGACCCAAAGGAAATGCTCTATTTTGATGTTTTTCTCTGTCACTGTAGCGATAATAGCTAAATGCTATCACCAGTGCCTGTTGGGCTTGCCTCTGAGTTTAATTTGAGCTCTAGCCAAATATTATTTTCATTTCTCTTCTGCGAGTTGCAAAATTTTTTCTGATTTAAACCCTCCTCTTTGCACTTGACTGACTTCTATTTTCCTCTTTTCAGAGCATAAGATGTGTTATACTTATTTAGATCCTGGGCCCACCAAAGCTAACACACCTAACACAGAGAGCCTCTCACCACTTTCAGGCATCGTCCCTGGCAGAGGTCCGTGGGGTGCTTGGACATATCCATAGCTCTCTGCGCTGCCTGCAGAATGGGATTGCATTGCCTTTATTATCTTTGTTGCCATGATGTGGCTACAAGGGCTTTTATTGATGACAAAAATTATCTAACTGCTGATAAAACCCAGCAGAAGCACAGCCCGACGTGGCTTTCTAGGTGGATACGCACCAAGCTGTCAGCAGGTCACTTGGTGAGTTTTCTCTTTGCTTTTCTTTGCTGTTTCCTTGTTTTAGTCAATTTTTTTTTACATCTAAAAAAATTTAAATTAATACAAAGAGTATCTGGAGAAGAGGAGGCTGAGGTGTATCTGTGGGATTACCTTCTCTTGCTGAGGTGGAGGGGCATCAGCTTGTGATGCAGTGATGGCTTGGAAGGACAGAATGTGAAATAAATAAAACTACAACCATGTGCATTAGTATTTAGAAGCAGCACTTGAATGCTGAGGTCACCTCTAAAATGACTGTCCAGGCACTGAGACAGAACAGTTCCCATTTTAAGGACAAGGTCTATTTGCATTGAGATAAACCTCCCAAAATGTTAGACATACTGTCTGCTGGGAAAATTCTTTCAAGGAACAGCAAAGCTAACACAGACACGTGTTTAATTGATTTATTTATATAATGAATTAGTGTCCTAGCAAAAGCTTTTAAGGTGGCAAGGTAAATTGATCCTTATTTTCAAATCAACATAAATCAGTATAAATTTTAACCTAGTGCTTTCTATGAATACCACAACGCATCGGCCCAAGTGATTTCTTCTCCCTCTCTCCTCCTGCCCATGTGCATGGTAATGTGTTTAAGGTAAGAAAATCCAAGTTGGGAGTGACAAATACTGTGATATTTATTGCAAAGCCTGGTGGAGACTTTGGTAACAGGAAGTTTTTCTACCCAGCGGCTGCTGGTCCAAAGGGGGCAACCTTCGTTCATGCCAGCAGGCAGAGATGCAGGGGGGTTGTCCTGCACGTTGTAAAGAAAAGGTGAGGTGTGTTGTGCCCAGTTTGCTGCTTGGAAGAGTGGAGATAGGAGTGTAAAGTGTATTTTATAGCTAAGCAGCGGCTTTCATTAGGTGTGACACAGTGACCCAGCAGGAAGTTTAAGGGATTTATATTCCTAACCCTTATAGGCATTAAAAAACCAAACCAAAACAAACACCAAACAAAACAAAAAACCCCAACCAACCAACCAAACCAAAACCAAAACCAAAACCAAACCAAAAACTCAGAAAAATGTAAAATTATTTTCTGATCTGACAGAATTGAATGTCTGCCACTGCCTGGTGCACTAACCAGGGAGTCAGCTCTGCCTACACCCATCTCTGTCTCCCAGGGCAGATGTGATGGGACCCAAACCAGCCCAGATAAGATGGTCTGCACTTGCCTTTTCCTGGTTGTGAGATTTCAAGAAGAACAGGGTGTTTTAAATTAAAAAAGAAAAAAAAAAAAGGACACAAAGAAACCCCACAAAATATTTCTTTTTAACCCAAAGTTTAAATCATATTTGCCACCTAAAACAAACAAACTAAAGTCCTAAAAGAAATTAGCTGAACTGAGACAGAACAACAGCAAAAAAGGGTCTCTGAGCACCCCCTCCCCCTCCCCTGCCACACTTGCAGGTCTGTGCTGCTTGTGGGATTTGTTGTTTCAGTTCTGAGCTGCAGCAAACTGTGCACTCCCCTCTCATCTCTGGGCAGGTTTATTTGCTCATCTCCTCTGAGGCCAAGCTCTTGGCTCCTCATGCTTTACTGCAGCCTCTCTCCCTGAGCTGCATGCTCCCCATCTGTAATTTCTCTCTTTCATTAATTCCCCTATATCATGCAGGATGTGGGGCAGGTGGCTCCCCCGTGCCAGCCCTTGTGCTGCCTCCCTGCTTCTGTGCACATGGGGCCACTTTCTCTTCTCCCTCCTTTATGGGCCTGCAAAAAAAAAAAAAATGGAAGAGAGACAAATCAAAACTGCAGCCTGTGGGAGTAGGTAGAAGGAAATAGTGTGTTAAAGCTTAAGGCAGAAGGAAAAAGAGATAAAAATGAGAGAATTTAAAAAAAAAAAACAAAAAAAAAAAAACAAACAAAAGGTAAGAGAAAGTAGTGGAAAATGGCAGACAAAACCCGTAAACCAGAATGGAATGATATCCAACAATCATGGAATGGTTTGGGTTGGAAGGGACCTTAAAGATCGCCTAGTTCCAACCCCTTGCCATGGGCAGAGGTGCCACCCACTAAGGACAAGCTCAGAGGCAGTTGTGGTGCCCCAGCTGCTGTGACACCAGGTAGACGGGAAATCACAATTTGTGTCCGCTGCAGGCACATCTTTTAAAGAGCTCACAGCAAAACAGCATGTGGGGTTTGTATTAAAACTTAATCATAGAACCTCCTTCTGTGACCAATTATTAACTAAAACTTAAAGAGTTGCAGGGGCTGTGTATGCAAAGTACCACTTCCCACTTCCATATGTCAAAGCCCATCAGAGCAGGGAGCAGGCTCCAAACTCCATTCCTTAAATACAGAGATGCCTGTGGAAAGCAGAGATAGTCCTGTCAGGGACACCCTCTGTGCCAAGCAGTAGTGCAGAGTCCTCGCCTCTTTCTTCCACAATTTCTGACATTGGAGGGAATGGGGGAGCAGAGGCTGGGGGCTCTTCTTTTGTACAGATTGTTTGTGGGTGTGTGCACATATAGAGATAGGTGTGTGTCCATATGAAAATTATGTTATACATATTAAAAAAGTGTGTAGATTTGAGTCAGTACATGGATTAACTGCATTAGTCTCCTTGCCCATGGCAGGGGGTTTGGACCTAGATGATCTTAAGATCCTTTTCAACCCAAACCATTCTGTGATTCTGTGATTCTATGAAATGCAAAAACAAACATCCTATTTAAAAAAATTATGCCTATATTTTCAAGGCCACCTCCACAGCATTCATTCCCATTCAGGAGGAGACTGAAACCCCAGGAAGGACTTATCGTGCATGTTTTATGGGCTCCCCAGTGGTTTCCAGCACTCTGCCCTGGATGCTTCTACCTGCCCTACACTCACCTGGAAGCCAGGTAAACACTTGGAGTCCCCTTCTGGGTATTGAACATTGGCCTTACCAGATGCATAAAGCATTTTGTTCATGCTTAGGGTGAAAAACCTCACTGGATGCTGTTGTGGCACCTAATTCTTATGAATCTCAGTGAAGTCAGTGGGTCTGAGGCACAAGTGCTTCAGGTACTACAGGGGAGACTGCCATGGCATTAGAAATGTGCATTTTAAGGAATAACAACTTGCTTATCCAATTCTGGCTGTCCTAGGGGTATCCTGCTCCTTTTGGTAATATGCTTAGATCAGAGTTTGAAGTCCCAGCACACACAGGCAGGTGTGTGGGCAACTGGGGCAAGTGTTTGGGTGGGAGTGGGAGCCCAGCCTGTGGGTCAGCATGGATGTAACCCACATTGAAGAAGGATAAGTGCTGAGGATGAGGATGAACAGAATCCACTTCCTGCAGGAAACTTGGCAGCCATTAATTATGAAGCAGTGTTAGACCAAAGAGCCATATAACAAAAATAGCAACAGCACACGATTTAGGAAATAGTATTTCACAAGTCGATTAATTAGCGAGTCACATTGTGGATGATAGTAAATATATGGCCGGTTAGTTTTGGCATAGTAAAAAGTAAATGCAGACACTAATAAATAGTCATGCATTTCTGCCAAAACTTTGATGTTAATTGTAGATTATGTGATGCTTGTTGAAATGGGACCTATAATACATAAGCCGGTTTTTTTTATTAATTAAACATAGTGAACAAATTACTTCTTATGTTATATCTCTATTTATAAAGAGAATAAAATGCAATAGCTGACCAAAATGTTCCCTTTTCTTTAATTAAAGGCAGAAACACTGGTCTAGAAAAATAATACATTGTCAAAATTAATTTTTTTAATACTTCCTAACGTTTTGTTTCTTGGTATCTCTCAAGCTTTCAAATCTTTCTAGAACTATGTTCAAAACAATATTTAGCATAGAGAAAAACACTAAATATTTCATGGTATAATTAAATCTTATTAATGTAATTGTCTGCATGGTTCATATTAAAAATTTACAAGAACCCTTTTCCTTTCTGTTAGAATTTCCATAAATGTTTAGAACCTAATCAAGCTTAACTGTGGGAAACATTGGGAGTTTTCTCATGATTTGATGTTGAATCTAAGTTGCTTTATTTTTATTTTTCTTTCAACCCAGCCAGAGACACTCTGTCATGGAATTAGTACTCATGTAATTAAGGTACAAAAGATTTAGTATTTGCTTTAGCATTTGCGGGTCTAGATGCTAGTTTTTAATGATTACTAACTTTTAACATTCTCTTTTTTGTTTTCTGTCAGAAGACTTTTTAAGGATACTTAAAAAGTCTTTCTGCACTGTGCTGCATGCACTACAGAACTACATACAATTTTAGCTTTAGAAAACCCCTTTCTATACAACCAAAATGTTTTATAACTTGAACAATTCCACACAAGTCTATTCTACTCCTTGCTTGTAACACCAAAAAAACTGTCTGGTACCCTGTGAATTCAGAGGAACAGTGTGTAGTTGCTATTCATCACAACTCATTGCTTTCCCCTTCTCTACCTGAAGCCCCGTGCCCCAGACATCCCTTCTGCTGCTTCTGCTGCAGCCAGAATAAAATTTTCAGGCCTTTCCTGAAGACTGACATGTCTATAGCTATAGAGACTCTCTACTCAGTATTCCTTGTGTTAAAAAATTTGATATTGTCAGACTGAAAAAAACCCACCATGATACCCTTTAAGCAGCAGGAAGAGAATGCATTTCTGTCACTCTCTGATTTCCAAGACCTTTTTAATAAAATTGAAGTCCTTATGAAGTTCTCCTGAATCCATCAAATATTCATCCAAATGGCTCTGTTTATTGGCATTCCCACATTAGCATATTGTTCTGCTAAAATTCATGCAGCCATTCATCTGCCTGGTGGCTCCACATCTAAGCAGACTTCTGTTCAGCCGCTGCTACCATTAAAATCAGCTTTTTCACTTGAACTTGCTTTCATTTAAGCCACTGTTAACGCAGAAAGGAGCTCATTTAGTGATGCTTTTTCACCTTTATGTTAACTCTGAATGCATCATTAGCAGGAAGATGTTGACTAATTTGGAGGGAGTTTAGAGAAAAGCTATAAAAATAGTTAGCAGGTCGGCAAAGTGAGCACTGTGTGGAAAGATAAAATGAGCTATCAATGTCTAGACTGGCTGAAAAATCATGATTATAAATTCTTAAAGGCTATAAACACGGAGAGTGGAAGAATCCAGTGTGTTAAAACTATAATGAAGCGCTGACACAGGTTATGTGGGGACAAAGTAGAAAATCCCTCTTTAGATGTTTATGGTGGCCAGCCGGGGTTGGTCGGGACACCACAGCGCTGGGAGACAGACCAAAGGATCTCAGGAGCTCTTGCCTAGTGCACAAGGGTGTGTTTTAGTAGTTACACAGGAAAAAATGCCACCAAAGTGCTAGGGAAAAGAATAGGTGAAAGAAGGAGAGAATCACCATTTATTTATGGCAGCATTTTTTCTGGCAGGACGTATATTGAGCTGTGGGGGTCTCCCTTCCGAACTGTTGGGGGTTTTAGCACACAGGGCTTTCAAAATCACAAAATAGTAATACAAAATGGGGAACAATCTGGCATTTCCAGAGACTTTTGACCCAAATCCCCACAGTGGGGCAGCTCCAATAGTAACTGCCACCACCTGACAGCCCTGCTCCAGCATTACTCCATCACAGAGACTCTGGGTGGTCTGAGATAGTATTCACTTGCAATTTATTGCCTATTTTATTTTGATTTGACTCACAGCTGTGCAAGTCAGAGACTCTGAATTTGCAATTTCAGTATCACTACAGACTGATACATCTCACACAGGCTTTGGGTTGTACCCACTTTGCTTCATCTGTCCTTCATCCTCACAGAGAGCTGGTTATAAACAAGAGCCAAAATTGTGTGTCAGAATCCCATACAGGAGCTACTTTGCACAGTCACAAAACACTATTTAATTTGTGGATAGACTGCTTGAACAGTGGATGATGGAGCTTATAAAACAAATGAAGTCAGAAAGAATTCAAATGAAATATCTTCTTCAGAGAGTAAACTCATTTGTATTCCAAAACGCAATTATAGAGTGGCCTTGGGAAAGTCAGAGCTCTTTCTGGTCAGCAGCACTGGCAATGTCTTTGCACAAGATCATGGATAGCTTTAATTTCCCAAAAAGGAGCTCACTGAGAGGAACACGAAAACCACTGTAAAGGTAAACATTTCATAAGCCAGTTGACAACCACGCTAGAAATATTAAACAATCTTAGAAAGTGTTACTGAGTTCGCCTAAAAATTGTGAAGTGCTGGGAGAGAAAAATGCTAGCTGACTGCATCCCAGGATCCAGTGATTAGGAACTGACTGAGAACTAAAGACCATACATTTAAGTAATCTGTCTCTGTCAGTGGTGAGACGCATGAAAAAAAAAAATAATGAAGCTCTTTCCCTAAACTCCAGATGCAAAGATACAAAATGCCATCCAGCCCACTAAAATCTGAAATATAAATGTTTGAATTTCCTTGCAGCTTCTTTGGGAGCTACTAATTATGTCTCTGGATACCTTGGATGTCCACAGGATTATCTACTCCCTTTGAAACTTCTTGCCCTGTGGCAAATCTAATCTACAAGTAAGGCTCTAATGTTGGGACTGCTCCTGCACAGGGATTAAGTTCTTGTTTGACTTCAGGTAGGGATGTGCTTTAAAGACTCCTGCCTGTTTGCTTATAACTAAAATTCTGTGTAAGATTATGCGACCTAGGCTGATGGACAAAACGTCTGACAATCTCTATAAGTAGCCCATCCCTGGAAGTGTTCAAGGCCAAGTTGGGTGGGGCTTGGAGTAACCTGGTCTAGTGGAAGGTGTCCCTGCCCATGGCAGGGGGTTGGAATGAGATGGTGAAGTCGCTTTGTCAGCTCCAGTGGTTTTTTATATGTCTGTCTGTGTTGTGTTGTTTTGGTTTGTTTTTTTTTCTAGAACCACTGCCCACTGTATTCCTAAGGAATATTTCCATAATACTATGTATTTTGCAGTAAATCCACAATACACACCACTGTTCCAACGGGTATTGCAAGTGACATTTGATCCAAAGGCCAAAGCTTCCCTTATTAAACAGCAGAAAGGAGCATATACTTCCAAGGGAGTGATGTGTGCAGGGTAGAGAGCAGAATGTAATATCCTCTCCTGCAAGCTGGGTTGACTCTGCTATAAGATAGCAACCTCAAGACTGTTTTTTGTGTTTAAAAAACTGGTGAAGCATGAGTTTAGCTTGAGGGAAATGCTGATGCAAAGGATACTCCAGGAGAAAAATGATGGGTAGGAAAAGTAATTTATCTTGATCTCTCATCCTAATGGTTGGAATGTGAAAAAAAAAACCAAACAAACCAAAACCAACACTGCCCCCCAACCACCTGAAAATCCTCCAAAAGACCAACCATCAGAAAAAAAAACAGAAGTAAAAACACAGGAGGAAAAGGAAAGACCTACTAAATGGCAGTAAGTTGCTCCTTGTGTTTGAAATGTTAACAGAAAAACCAGAAAAATTTCAGGATCAATTTTTTTATTTTGTTTAAGTGT
The DNA here is from genome assembly GCA_013396775.1 of Cephalopterus ornatus. NCBI lineage: Eukaryota > Metazoa > Chordata > Aves > Passeriformes > Cotingidae > Cephalopterus > Cephalopterus ornatus. The sequence continues at coordinate 111,485 of VZRE01001354.1, forward strand.
CGTTGATATTTTATAGCAACATTCTCATGAAAAATATTGATGAAAATCAGATTTTCTTTTTTTCCCCCCCTTTCTTATTTAAATAATTTGGAAAAAAAATGCACTTTGGGGTCAAATCAGTCCTTATCATGGTGTGTCTATATGACTTCAGTAGTTTTGTAAGATGTGTGGTTAAGTGAAAGTTACCAAATATTACTGAAAATTAGACTGCCGCCCTTCTCTGCACCAAAATTCAGTGGAATCTAATGAATGAAAAAGTTATGCCAAAAGTAAAATATGCTATTTCACTACTAAAAGCCTGAAGTATTATCATTTACAAAGGTGAGAAGATAAGACATGTTTATTCTTTGCAGTGCTTATAGCTCTCTGCATTCAGCAACACACATTACCATAATTTGTTTTGTATAAAGTGCAATATAAGCGTGCTCCTGCAAGCAAATTTAAACACATGGATTAAAATCTGCTTGAAATTTCTCGGCTAGGAACAGAAATCTATTGTAAACGTTTAATATACACCTGTAAAAGATCTATCTAGAATCAAGTGAATCTCAAACCAGCATCCTCCATTTCCTGATCCGCTCCTCTCCTTATCCCCATTCCTTGTTTGCCATTCAGATAACACCAGCAATGAGCAATTTCACAGCCCCAATTAGCAAATTTACTGACAGCTCGAGGTAAGAGGGGGAATACAACACTCTCCTCTTTCTCTTAGCAGTCTTTTTAAGCTTGTCAGTGCTGGTATCTAAACGTGCCCTGTTCCTTCCCTGAGCGCCTCAGAAACGAGGCATTCTGCACAAAGCTTTGTTTCATCTTTACATCCAAAGTGCTTTATAGGGGATCACGGCATCCCCTGTTGGCATGGATCCGGGTATCCAATTGTAATAACACAGCTCACAGGGAAGGAAAGAGGAAAAACAACTTTATTTTTCTGAAAGCAGTGAGGGATTTAGACTGTGTCTACTTGCCTGGAGCTGCCTGTGTTAGCTCTGAGTGGGAAATCTTTATTTCAGACCTCTTCTTGGATTAGATGATGTGCCTGTGAAATGGGGGAAGTTGGGAGGAGGTGGGTGCTGCAGTGCTATGACCCACTGTCTGACATAGCTCACATTATTATGATGTAATATTAAAGACTATGATGTTATGAGGAGGTCTCTTTTCCTTTCAGGGAAGATGGTTTTATTTATTTATTTATTTATTCATTTATTTATTTATTTGTCTATTTATTTATTATTTAATGTAGGCTGGTGTGGCACTGGAACAGTTTTCCCAGAAAAGGTGTGGCTGCCTCATCCCTGGAAGTGTTCAAGGCCAGGTTGGACGGGGCTTGGAGCAACCTCACCTAGAAGGTGCCCCTGCCCATGGCAGGGGGTTGGAATGTGATGATCTTTAAGGTCCCTTAAACCCCAAACCATTCTGTAACTATATGATTTATTGACAGTATTACAGTATTGTCAATGTATATAAAGATCTAAATTATATGGGATTGTCATCTGTTTTTCAAAGTTAACCAGCATATGATTTAGAAACAGAATGATTAAGATTTAAGACAAAAAATTCAGTTAAAAGCCAAACATGAAAAATCCCTTCTTCATGTGTCAGGCCTTACCCTGAAGTGGTGGCAATTTGAGGAAAGAGCATCTGACCTCCAGGACCACATGTCCCAGAAATCTTCCATCCTGAAGGCTGCTGCTCCCAAAGTCACTTCTCAAAAGAAACTTCTCTTAAGAACTTAGTGCATCATTATGTAGGCTACACTTGGAGCTGTTAATGTTATTAATAAGGATATTGTGACTTTTGGCCAGCCTAAAACAAACTATCAATGAACCCCACTGATGTTTGAAACTAAATATAGTTCACATTAAATTTTAAAGCTTTGAATTACATGAAGAGCTTCACAAGTTCTAGTTCAAGCGACAGTAATTTCAACTTGCCTTCAGCTACTGTGCCTCTGTGTTATTTTTCCTTGTTGGTGTGGGAGATAACAAATGTGTGAATGACATTTCAGTCTGGTAATTGGGCCATTTATAGTTCCTTGTTAGTTCCTGCTGGATGAGGACTATGGTGCTGATTTTACATAAGGATCAAGCACTTCACTAAAAGCCCAGCACTGAAAGTATGCCTGCAATACCTGACTGCAAGACAAGTGTTGCCAGGTAATACATGAAAAAGAAATGACTTTGTGCTTGGCATTTTCATTAAAAGATGGCACTTTTGACAACTAAAGCAATCCCTTAGTCTTCTTCTATATTGACCTCTCCGTTAGGGAAGGCTTTGTTGGTTTGAGTGGTGTTACCTCCTCCTTGTCCTAACTGGTTTTGCAGGAGCTGTGCTGAGGATGAGTGGCTTCACGCCAGGCCTGCTCTTTGCTGTTTGCTGGGGACAAGGAGATGCTGGTGGCTCCTCTGTGCAAAGGCCTGACTGCATTCCGCTCAGCTGGGTCTGCTGACGCAGACACTGCACAGGGCATTGTCTTTCTGGGAGGATTTTAGCCTCCTCCTATGCTAATCATATGCTAACCACACCATGCAGGCACATGGTGTGATTCCTGGGGTTGTCCCGTGCAGGGCCAGGAGTTGGAGTCGATGATGCTTGTGGGTGCCTTCTAACACAGAATATTCTATGATCTATGTTTATTCCTCTTCATGTGTCACCTACCTCCAGACGTAGGTAAGCCAGGACAGAGAACTGCAGTCCTGTTTTTCTCCCCATGCTTTTTGGACAATTTTCACCCCAAAGGCTGTGGAGAAGCTCTGAATGTCTCTTCAGAGTAGTATTTGTACTGTCTGTCTGTGGCAGTGTCAGAGACCATGAGGGTTGAAGGATTCCCCAGGACAGGTGGTGTGAATGAATTATAAGTGGTTGTAGGAAGAACAATTGCTCTCAGTAGAGGAGAAAAAACACCAAACCCCAATAGATACTTTCAGACACAAAACTTTTACCATCGTTCTTTCAGCTATGTTAAATACTTTACTAGAATGTACTACTTCCCATCCTGAAAACCCCTTACATTGCAAGGCCATCCCAGGTATTCCAATACTACTATCATAACACGAGCAGGAAAATGTTAGTGGCATCTATTAATCTGCAAACCGTTCTCTGATACCATCAGGGACTATGATTTTTTTTTTACATGGATATATAAAAACAAGATGCTCACGTTATGAACGTTGGTTTCAAAGAAAAAGTAATTTCCCCACCACTACCCACCAAGGGTTTGTAACACCGTTTTTATGTTTGGTTTTGGCTTCGCTGTTTCACTGCAGAGGCTGCTGGAAATTTTCAGTGGCAAAATGGGAGGAATTCATTGAATATGTGAGAGAAAAAGCCTGTCTAGACTTGTCGAGATTGTCACTTAGGAAAAAACCTGTGAGAAATACAGGCTGCATTTAGCACTACGCTAGCAGTGACTTGGAACCTTTTTATTATTAAATTCATGGTGTTCACAGTGCTCAAAAGTGAGTGCAAAATGTACCTGACTTCTCTAATGGGTTTTGGAATCAGAAAAATATGTAAATGCCTTAAGATCTTTCCAGTGATGTTGTCATCATCCATCTGCATTACATTTTTGCTTTCAACTGGAAGATTCCTTGATGACGAACAGGATGCTTAAAGGGAAGGCTTCTATTGCCACTTTTATTGATTATTAATGAAATCACAGTGCTCTCAGTCTGTTAAAGCTGCAGCCCTAAAATAAGGCTTGGCAGTGATAATTGCTTCTCTTAAATCATGAATATTTTAGGAAAGGGAGCTTTTCTGGAGTATTTTATGATTTGTGAAAACTGTATAATAATCATTGCCTGATTTGCTGGAAATTTGGAGAAGTATTTGAAGCTTTTTGGGAGAATCCAGCATATTTCATAGTTTTTGAATTTCCAGGCATTAGGTCAGGAGGAGTAGCTGGAAAAGCCCAACATAAAAATGTTAAAAAATGTGACAACACTGAAGACTCCTGATAAAATAACAGTATAGGAAGCCATTGTCTGGCACAGTAGCTAAGAAAGCAGAGAGCAAGTGTTTATAAAGAAATCACACAAGTGTTTTTACTGGTTTCCAAAGGCTGGTGAGGTGCCAAATAGCAACTAAATTTGCCACCTGGGACATGAAGGCATTAAGAAGAAATCCATGCCTAGGTTGTGAAAGCTCAGCAGGCCACAGCATGAGAAGTTCCCCGTGGTTTCTACACAAATTATGAAATGATACCCACGGCCTTTTCATTACCTTGGTCAACTCACGGGAGGGGCCACACCACTGCACTGGAGCAAGGTACAAGTGGTGTGGTAGATCCCATCCTGATGTCCCTTGGTCACTCAAGTTCCTTCTCACAAGCCATTCACTCATGTCAGTGTTTTCTTTCAATAGGAATATTAAAGAAGCAGAGCAGACATCAGTTGCCACTTCTTTTGTAAGAATCTCAGAGCACAGCCCACTAAAGCCATTCTCTCACTCCTCCTGGATCTGCGCTGGACCAGGAGTGTTTCCTTAGAAATGTAAGGCCAAAATGTCTTATGTCCCAGAGCGTCTTATCCTGATGGTACAGAGAAAACTGAAGTTGGTCATAAAGGTACAGAATAATTTCATGCAAAGATACAGTAACTATAAAGTATAGCTTGATATGCAAACCCTTATAAGTAAACAGTTTTAATATTGGTCAAAGTTGAATTTTGAATTAAATCGTGTCAGATCAATGAAAATAATGAAAACAATTACTCAAGAGTTCTTGAAGGAAGCATTTTGGAATAGCCAAAAAGGTTAAAATTCGAAATTATAAATTGTAAATGACACAACATTGTTTCTTAAAATTTATCAAGCTTAATTGTCACCTCCCTTCTGGCTGTGCAATCCTACTTCAAGTGGACAGAAGTGTATGGTGGAGAAGTTGACAGTATTTCTTCTTGCATTATCCTCTAATTATTCCATAAAAACATTACAAGACACATTGGAATCTAACTCTTTGGCAGAACTTTGGTCCCCTCAACCTCTTCAAACCCAGTGGAAGAAAGCAGCTGGAACAGCAGGACGGTTTGGGGACAGACAGGGAGGGGACCGACCCTGCTCCTCCCTTATCCGCAAGGGTTTGTGCTGACCTGGCATCTCCACATATCACACACCACGAGACACCACCTCTGCCAGGCACTGGCTGATAAAAATCCTCATTCCTTTCATTTTTGTCGTTTGCACAGTGTTTCCATGGAATTGCCATGCCAGCAGGATCAGGTCACCCCTAGTTAATATGCTGCAACACGTGCAGAGTTGGGTTATCTTTTTGCAGAGCTTGATGGCTGTGCCTCCTTTGTCTGGGCAGAAATTACTGAGCATTGTTAAAGATTCCATTTTATTCTTTCATGCAGGACATTTCTTGAGCTACACCTTTAAGTTTCTGAGGGTTTGAAAAGGAGACGAAATGCTGTTTCAGGTCAGTTCATTCTTATTTGAACAAAGACAGACCTCCAGCTCTAAGCATGTCTTCTTAAATTCAGTTCTCACAAAGGCTTTGCATGGAGTGATCACCAAAGCAGGTATTGTCTCTTTTTAAGTATCTTTGTAGGGATATTTCTTTCTAGTTTTGGCAAGGAAATTGCTTAAGAACAGCCAGATAATGACTGCCTAAAGAATATTAATGGTTTTTAGCTTTTTGACTCTGTAGTCAGTTAAAGGAAGATCGGAAAGACACAAAAATATAATTTTCAGAGCTATCATTTAAAAAATTTCTGTAATTTTGATGGCAGCAAAACACAAAACACCTGAAAATAGACACATCAGAAGAACATATCATTTGAGGTCTGTTAAGAAATGTATGGAAGTTTTCACCTTTAAGCAGGCAGACGAATTTGCAGGAAGAAACTTTCTACAAAACATTTCTCAGCAGTAAATGTTCTTAGCATTTGAGGAATTAAGAGTTTAGAGTGCTTATAAAAAGAATTAATTTTATTTAAATTGTTCAAGCCCACACAAAGGCTTCTAGAAATGAGATATTTTGCTTCAAATGGGCATGAGGAAAGCTGGGGATGTGCTGTTCTCCTGCTGTTTGGAGCAAAAAGGGCACCTGGTGGCCATGCTGTGGGGGTGAGAAGACACTGAGATAAGACCAGGGTAGATGAGGAGCTGCAAAAGAACATCTGCTTTGTATGGCATAGATAAGACTCCCAGAGTCTGATTTTTCACGAAGCACAGTGAAATAATGAAGGATGTGAATCAGAGACTGCCCCCACTATGCAACTTTACATCTGCTCTTCTCTGAGACAGCAACATCATCATTAACATACTCGGCCAGGGGTAGGAGCTCAGCATAGCTCACACAGCGCTGTTTAGATTTTATACTCATGAGGATATTAAGCAGGTTTTGCTTGGGATTTGTATTTTGTTGTTTGTTTATTGGGTTTTGGGTTGTTTTTTGCAAACCATCTTCTCAGAGTTTCCCACACAGGAGACCGAGTCTGTCAAGTGAAGAATGATTTTATAGATCCATTTTACATCCAAACCCAATGGAAATGCCATGTTTCCTCTTCATCTAGCAAGTAGAAATTAAAGCGGAACAAAAACCAGTCCCCAAAGCCATAACTAGTTATTCTTCTGTCTTTGACTTTCAGATGAAGAGCTCTACCTGTGTATCTCCTGCCAGCTCTCACAGACAACATCTTCATCTTCTCCCATCTCCTCCCGCTCAAAACCACCTCCCAGGATTTCTGACTATGCCCATGCTGTGTTAGAGCTCTCAGACTGACAGAGGGTAACTACCCAGGTCAGGATTTGTTCTCTCATTTCCCTCATTCCAACAGTAATGCTGGATGGGTGTAATCACCCTGTAATGTCCTCCAATCTCTTTCTTGTCACAGTCGTCCCAGGTCAGGACAATTCTGGTGGCCCTCCAGGGTAAAGAGGGAGAAATAAGAAGGAAACGTAGGTGCTTAAAGCCCAGCTCACAATACAATGGCACAGAGCCTCCCCCCTCATTCTCATCTTTAAAGGCCACCTGGAGCTTTGCCTGAATAATTGTGACCCTTTCAAGAAAGCGGAATAGAATTTTGCATATAAAGTGTTAAAGATTTATGTCTTTGCTGTGTTTGCACAGTCTTTCATAACTTGGAGTTTTTTTAGTTACTATCACATGTAGCGTTCCAGGAGTATCACGTTGCAATATTTGTTTTGCATATGTAATGCATCTAATGCTTCCTTTAATGGAATTTTTACAAAGATATGTAGCAGTTAAATATGCTTATAGATAATCACAATCTCCTGATGTGTTTGTTAAAGATTGCTATCATTTAATTTCAGTGCATAGGGTTCCTTTTCTGACGCAAAACAAGATTTTCTAATTGATAAAAAGGATATATACATCCATGCATTCCCTATATTTTATATTAACTTTCAGCGATAGTCTTCAAACTCAAGTAGTTATCACAATCAAATAGATACAAAGTACCACAGATGTTGTCTGAGTCATACAGACTGTTATTTAGTAAGTACTAAAGTATTCATGTTTCCAGCTCTACTAAACTATAGTTCTCTGAGAACCAAATTTTTCAGGTTCCCTTGAAAATTTCTGGCCTTAAAACTTTGAATGAGTTTTTGTCAGAGCGAAGTTAATGCTTCATCTTTTCTAGGTTATTAAGTTTTTGTCTTGCACTACCCGTAAGAGCAGCGAAAGGTACATAGAGAGGGCAATTGACTGTCTCAAAAGGTTAACCGCCTTCTGGCTGAAAATGAGTACAATTACTCACCAAAAAGCAAATTACTAAAACCCTCATCTGAGGAATTTTCAAATGCAACCGGAATGGACACGTTCAGCTGAGGAAGGATGGAATATATAGAAAGAAATAAAAAATATCTTCGAAAAAGGAAAGATTAAAGTGATTCATGGTTGTGTGCCAAAACAAATGTAGATTATTTGGGGGTTTGGAAGAGAACACATCATCTACTGTTATTTCTGAACTTGTTTGCCTTGAAGTTGCATTAATTTGTTTAGCTGCACAGTGGAAGGCAGGGGAATGAGAGAAGGACACAGGTCCCAGTGTGGGTCAGTTCACCCCTGTTTGCGGTATCATGGGGAAAGATTATTCACCAAATTGAACAGAGCATTAGATATTGTTCATTTTGGGCCAAGCCTGGCTCTGTTAAAACCTTTGAAAGGTTTGATATGTACTTCCATAAAAGCAGTATCAGGACACAACTGCAGTATCAGGACTGTGTGGGAGTAAGAGAAGGAAAGTCTGAATAACATAGTATAGTAACAAGATGGAAACACAACATACTTTAGACAATAAAAACTGCTTAATTGAACTTAATGTGGTAAGCCTTCTAGCAGTTTCAAATCATCATATTTTTACTCTCTGGTAAAATACCCTCATTGGTTTGATTGGAAAAAAGAATGGGATCTTGTACAAAACAAAACTTATTCAAAAAAACAAACCAAACCAAACCAGAGCAAAACAAAGAAAAAAACCCCTAGCTAATGAAATTTGAGTAAGAAACTGAGGACTTTTCTGTCCTAACCTCTGTGACTGTGTGTCAAAATCTCCAAAACCCAGATGTATAAAAACCTACTTTTGTTACTTTTCTTTTCGTTACACCCATGCTTTCTTTAGAGGGATCCCATATTGGTAATTGTGGGGATGGGGACATTGCATGACCCTGGTGTTTGTCCTAAATCGTTTGATCTTTATTGCTTTAAAGCAAAGGAAGTGGAGAAAATAATTCAGGCAGTTCTTCTGTCTTTTTGCCAGACAAAAGCAGAAGATGACCCAAAAATATCTGTAAGTCATAGTAATTGATGGCCCTCTGGGTTTGCAGCTCAACCCCCTCACGTGTGATGTGCAGAAATGCCAAGTGCTTGCAGATTCACTGATGGCAATAGGAGGGGTGCACTGCACATACCTCATGTCACATAATGCTGAGCATTCTCAAAAATTCACCTTCCCAGAGGCCCTAACCTGGACATCCAAAATCAGCAAACCATTTTAACCTTCCTCTGTTTGCACTTCAGTTTCCCACAACAAAATTATCAGGTTACCACCCTGTCCTTGTGGTGTCGATGTGAAGATCAGATGGTTGCTCTGCACAAAACTGGGGAAATAATGAATGTGATTTGAAAGTCAGCAAGGAGTTTGGCAGGTTAGTCCTCAGCACGAGGTTTAAAGAGTGCTGGTGAATGTGATACAGCCACACAATTAACAGTGGGGCTGAAATAAAATATTGACTGGCTGTACTCATTAAAGGAGCCCAGGCTGATCCATTCACCAAACGAGTCAAGGGTGCTACAGAAGTAATAGCAAGTCTCAGTGTAATTATAGAATGCATCAGTACAGTGCAAAAAAGAGCAAAAAAAAAGGTTGCCCAGACAACCTGGCTTACAAATGCTTGACTTTGCAATATTAATGACAACTGTTAATAAATTATAAACATTTATATATTGTGTGCAGTAGGTATGAAATATAACAGAAAGCTTATCTTATCCTTCTGTCAGGTGTGGTTTAGCAAGACGCAACAAGTTCAAAAGCTAAGACACATGCAAGTAGCATTGACCCAGGCTTTCCTAGGACCATAAACTACCTCACCTCAGCTCCTACTAGGCCCTTAGTTTTCAAAAAAAGTCTAGATTTTCAGTGCTGTTTTCTTAAGCAACAATTGACTGCAGGTGCAATATCCATAGATTTTTGCTGAATTTGATTGAATTCACTTATTTAGGCATAAACCATGGCAGGTAGCTCTGGTACAGACCTGCGAGCTTCAGCTCCCTTCTCCTGAGACGTACACAGCCTATTCTGCCCACCAGAGCCAGGCAGGGTATCGTCTGCCTCAAAAAAAGTTGCAGCTCATTTGGAGCCAAGCCTTTATATCTTCTGGCTTTTAATAATAATAAAAACATTATTACTCTTTCCTATCTTTTTCCCTTCTACTTTTGACTGATCTAAACTGACCCACAGTACTTCATACGAAATGCAAGCTTTTTCCTAAAGCTTTTCTGAGCATATGTCCTGTTGTTGCCTAAACTCGTTAATAGCTCCATCTGTTTCACAGTCTTCATTTCCCAACATCATAAGGTATTCCAGAATAATAAAAGGTCATTTAGGCCTTGCAGCTTTGTTCTCTTTATCTCTGAAAGTTTTGTACGCAGCCATTTCACATTCTGTCTGGTCTCTTGGGCAATATATTTTAATAAGCCTCTAACGCAGAACTTAATTATCTGAATCTGAAAATCCATGCTGCTAAGGATGCTTTTTCTCCTCTTCTTCAGACAGCCTGAAAAATACAGAGAAGTGCATAATTTTCTTAATTGCAAGTTGTTTTCTTTTGGCCATAAGGTGAACTTTAATAACGTGTTTAAAAGCAAATAATTTTATATTTACATGACTGGTATTAATTATTTTGCTGCCTGCCCACACTGTAGCATGGGGTTTTCACTGTGGGATGTGCCTGCCCTCTCCTGCCGAGGGTTCTAGAGTGTCCAGGGTAGAAACGACCTGCTGAGAGGCCTCTGTGTCCAGAGAAAACTCAGAATATAAACCAGAAAACTGGCTGTGGTGGACTAGGCTATGGAGTCATCCAGTTCAGCGTTTTCTCTCTGGCAGCCGCTGTCAGCAGCTGCCTGAGGAATGAGAGCACACCTGCAGCCTGGCACTGCTGCTCTCGCCTGCACAGCATTCCCGTCTACGTAGATTGGCCCCAGAAGTGTGTTTCTTCCCTCTATTAGTTTAATTGCTTTTGAACCTTTTTATGATTTTAGCACCTTATATTATAGCACAGTTCCACAGTTTAATCGTGAATTCATGAAAAAAAAATACTGCCCTTTGCCTGTTCTTAAATTACAATAATTAATTTAGTGCACCATCCCAAAGTCTTCTGTGGTAAGAAATAGCAAATAATTGCTCCTCATTAACTTTTTCTGTGTTGTTCATGACTTTCATCTGTGGCATCCCACCTCAGCCATCTCTTTCCCAAACATATTACTCACCAGCCTATTTAATCTCTCTTCACTCGAGGCTGCTCCCTATAACCAGCAGTCTTTACCTCTCCTATGCACCTCTCCTGGCACTTACATGTATCTCACATTAAATAACTACCTACTTTGGTTTCTAGTGTGAGTTGTAACAGTTGAATTGTGTAAAGTCAACTCTGTGTAATACATGTAAGAAAAGTTGTTCTAAAATCATGCTTTGATGTTACTTCAGAGATAACTTTAGACTAGAGATCAAACCAAAGCACTAAATAGGGCCCCAGTGTGAATACATACATTTCCATGGAGCAGTACTTAGGTCTCTTTTACAGAAGACAGTTCCACAATTCCTGTTTCAGATAAATCCAAGACACACAGGGTGCAAGTGAAATGAGAGCAGGACCCTTGAATTCTGTATCTGTTCCCTTTATATGAGAAAATACAGTCTTTTCCCTCATTCACTGCTCGTTATCATGGATTAGGCACAGACAAGATCAGGAAACCCTGGATCTGTGTAACCAGGAGCAACCTACAGGAATATCCATGGAGCAGGAACAGGGAATGATGCTTAAATTGCTTTTACAGAAACTAATTTTTGAGGTAGGCTTCTGAGGATTTGCACTAATTGTATTTGAAACATTTACTTACACCTAAAAATAGTTCAGAATCTGGACATATAAACCAATTATCCCTTGGCACCCAGATTTTAATTAGATGAGGGTTTATACCTCCTGTGCTGCCCACTGAGAAGAAGCTCTCAGGCTGTTCCTCTGGTACATCTGTGGAGCAACGTTGTGAGAAATGCTGCCCACAGGCACAAGTGCTGTGTTTTCAGGCCAAACCCAGAAAATGGGTGGGTTTTGCTCATGTGTGTGGTGTAATGGGTTGACCCTGGCCGGATGCCAGGTACCCACTAAAGCCATTCTCTCACTCTCCCTCGGCAACCGGATAGAGGAGAGGAAAAAAGCAGCTAAGGATACATGAGTTGAGATAAGAGCTGGGAGAGGTCAGTTACTGATTATCTTCACAGGCAAAACAAACTCAAGGTGGGGATAGTACTTAAATTTATTACTAACAGGGTAAGAGCCAAAGAGGGAGAAGTAAAACAGTCTTAAAAACTCCTTCCCCCCGCCCCTCCTTCCTTCGACGTTCTCCCTCTTCCTCCCCAGCGGCGCAGGGGGAAATGGGGATTACGGTCACTTGTTGTTTCTACCACTGCTCAGAGAGAGGAGTCCTTCCTCTGCTCCTGTGGGGTTCCTCCCATGGGAGACAGTCCTTGATGGATCTCTCCAGTGTGAATCTGTCCCTTGGGCAGCAGTTCTTCCCAAACTGCTCTCCCGTGAGTCACTCCCCCATGGGGTCACTCCCCCAATGAGCTGTACTGGTGTGGGTCCCCCACAGGGACCACAAGTCCTACTTGGGAAAAACCTGCTCCAGCCTGGGCTTCCCTTTCCACAGGCTGCAGGTCTCTGGCAGGACCCTGCTCCATCCTGGGCCTCCCACGGGGTCACAGCCTCCTTTGGATACCCACGTGCTCCATCATGGGCTCCTCCGTGGGCTGCAGGTGGGTCTCTGCACCCCGATGGTCCCCCGTGGGCTCAGGGGCACAGCTGCCCCACCCCGGTCTGCACCACGGGCTGCAGGGCCTCAGCTCCGGCGCCTGGAGCACCTCCTGCCCCTCCTTCTGCACCGACCTTGGTGTCTGCATTGCTGTTCCCATGTTCTCACTCCGCTCTTCCCTGGCTGGACTTCTTTCAGCACAACAACCTTCTGTTCCTAAATACGTTATCACAGAGGCATTACTATTACTCCTGATTGGCTTGGCCTTGGCCAGTGGCAGGGAGCCCGTCCTGGAGCCGGCTGGCATTGGCTCCATGGGACAGGGGAAGCTTCTAGCAGCTTCTAACAGAAGCCACCCCTGTAGCCCCTCCCCACTACCAAAACCCAGCCACAGAAGCACACCACAGTGTGGTTTAAAGGCTCAGCCCCACACACACACACCTGAAGGGGTTCAGGGCCCAAGGGTGAAAGGTATATTGTAGGATGTTGAGCGATGGAACCAAAGTTGAGAAAAATCCTAACTCAGGGCTGGCTCTGGAGACCAGCAGATCTGTGGGATGGCTGCTGAGGGGACAGAGGTCCACAATGGCTACGGGGAAGATTGTGAGGCCAGCTACTGGGTGGACTGGCTGTCTCAAGCCCAGCTGGGGGAGGGATCTACAAATGGACCTTCACCCAGAGAGGCAGATGGGCTGAGGCCATTGGTGCCATCTGTGTGATACTGTCCATGCCAACCTGTATGCGTGTGTCATACATGCACGTTTGTGGTGTGGCTGTGGGACATGCTCAGCCCCAGTGCTGGTGGGATCTCAGGGCACGGAGTTGCAGCAGCCTCACTCACCTCCGCCAGACTACTGGAAAATTGTAAGATTTTTAAAGGTGAATTAAGAAAAAGAGCTTTTAGATAGAAAATTGCTAATTGGCCCAGTGAGTATTCCTGTTTTCTGTGTGTGCATTCTGCTTTTAGCTGTTGGAATTTGCTTGGCATCAAAGCATCAAGCTGATACAGGTTCTTCAGTAGAGTACTGATGGCTCACACTGTGTTTTCTGGTACATTTATTCAGGAATAAAGAAAATTCAGTCATTTACTGAAGATGCATTCGAAGTTAGGTCAGTTCTATTGAATTTGTACAGCTTTTATGGAATTGTCTATGATGTATTAGTTGGCCCAGATACAAAATATATTTAAAATGCAAGGACAGAGTTTTTGTTTGGCTTTGTTTCTTTTACTCTACAGCTGCACACTTATGTGTACAAACTAACATCTCCTCTAGCCTTTCTCTGCGTGTTTCCAGATAACTTGAGTTAGGGCAATGATCAGGCTTGATGTGATTGTGTCAAAGTTATGAAAAGTACAAGCTACATGTTACTTTTTTTTAATTAAAGAAGAAACCTAAAAGCGGGTGGTAATTACCACAGTAGCTCTACATTTTTTCTGTCTTAAAGGTGGTTAAATAATATATTTTCTTTTGAATAATAAAAACATACTATACAATATTATTCCTTCACCTAAAGATTTGTCTCACGGGAATCACTGGTGAAAGCTGTACTTTATGGTGAAGGTCTGGCTTGGTAGGACATCTGTCACCAGTGCTAATAGCTCTCTGCTGAGAAAATTACTCCAAAAATATAAATGCAAAAGAAGATGCGTTTCAGATAATCTTGTAAAATGAAGTAGGGATAAACAAGCCGGCTGGGACTCAGTGGCATTTTCTGATTTGTGTAGGTCCTGTTCCCCTCTTGTTACCAGCATGTGTGCAAACAGTGGCCATGCATTTTGTACTGATTAGCCTGACGGTTTGAAAGATTAGCTTGGTTTGACGTGTAACGGTGAATGCAATTAGGAAAATAGGACCATATGTTATAAGGACCTTAGCTGGATAATGAGAATGGAGAGAGATGAAAAGTGTGTTCCAAAGTCTCAGTGAAGTGATTCGTTTAACAAACAGAGGCTGTCAAATCTCGACTGACTAGACAGAAGGGCTGTTGCATGTAGCTATTACTGCAGAGGATTTGCAGAACATGATGAGCAAATGGCAGATAATTTCACAAAGCAAAGACAAATAAGTTCACAAAGACAAAGTCATCAAGAGTGTGCTTGAACTGAAAATAGCGCTGTCACGGGCACTAGTTCTCCTTAGCTACAATACTTAGAGTTACAAATAATATATTTAAGGAGAGAGATAACCTGCAAGATGATGGTAATTTATAAGTTGTTTGGAAAATGAAGATCAAGCCGGTCTGAACTTTGCACAACAATTTTTCTGCAGTGGGTTACGTTTTTCTTATTCAAGATGTGTGATCCTGTTTATAGGACACATTGAGAAGACTTCTTCCCTTTCCTTTTTTGACAACATTTCCTGAGAAATGCGAAAGCTGCCAAGAAACCCAAGAGCAGCCTGGTCAGGTACAGTTAGAGAAGCTTGTCCTCAGAATCAGTTCGATCTCAAACATTTTTTCCCCTGTCTTTATGTATGAAATCTCTATCTGTATCACCTTGTCGTTTAGTACCATGCCTCTTCTTTCCCCAAAATCAGAGGTGGTAGCTCTGTGTATGAGCTTGTGTGAGCTTGTGTGAGCCTGTATGAGCTGCATATTCTGTAAACGTCTGATCATACTTTTTTTCTCCTCAGCCACTTTTGGTTGAACTCCTCAACTTTTTCTGATTTACAGCACCAATAACTAGGCACTTTTCATCATCCTGTATTTGAGCAGCTGATAGTTCCTGTTTAACCATGACATTTATTCCTGCTGAATAGCACCTTTATTTTTCCTTTCAGATCAACTCCACAGTTCAAGATCATTTTTATTTTTTTAAAACCTATTTTCATATTCCAGTGTGCTTGCAGTTCCCTTTTGCTTCATGGTAGGTGTAGATTTTATAATTCTGTGCTCTGACCTTCACCGGTCACTAATAAAACAGGGATTTGCAGGAATCCAAGGATGCAGCAGCTCTCTCAGGAGCTGCTTGCCAGGTCCTCACGTTCCAGCACTCTGGCCCCTCCTTCCTTCCTTCTCAGCGTGGGTTTGCTGCCAGTTTTTCACTGTCCACCCTAGCAAGCTCATCTGTCATATTGGTGTAAGAAAATTGCATGGAATAACACCGGTCTCTTTTATTGTGATGCAGGAAAATAGTTGACACAACTCACAGTGAAGAAACTTGTCACCACAGTGTCACAGTTCTTGATAAACTTGTGCTGGTTGTTACCCATTTCCCTAATATCTTGAAATGAGCTAATTTAATATTTGTTCAAATATTTTTCTGGTAAGAGAGCTTAAATTGACTGGTTTGTAAAACTCTGGCCCTTATTTTGTTTTGTTTTTTTCTCCCCAAGGGTTTTTGTGTTTGTGTGTTTTAAAGATCATTGACATTAACCAGTGTTCCTTTTCCTCAGCCACTGGCAATGTATTTTAGCTGACAGACCTGAAGTCAGACAGACCCACCCATCAAAAAAGATTATGTTTTAAAACCTTTTCCAAACATGCACAATATATTTACAAATGTTTCTCAGAATCCACATGCTTCATTCATTAAAACATCATTTTCAAAACCCCTCAGGGAGCAGATAAACACAAACACCCGAGAGAACAAATAAAACCCACAGAAAATACTGGTGTGTTGCAGTATTAACCTCGTTATCTTTCCAAAGGTTATCAAACATTTTAAAGAGATCTTTTCCCTCCTCTGAGTGATTGTGTTTTTTTCTCCTGTGATGCTTTCATTCCTCTTACACACAGAGAAGGCAGAATTTTTTCTAATTGTTGCCTAATTAAAAACAAAACAAAATAAAAAGATTTCTAATAAAATAATGACTACTACTTGGGGCCATCAGCTCTCCCAGCTACTCATTAATCCCAAGGAAATGAGCCAGGCTTGATTTTTATTACTAAAATATATTACTAATGTAATTTAGAGCTTCCTAGAAACAGATTTCTTGAATGTATTCTCACCCTTCTGGTCCACCTAACAAACTTTGCATTAATTTATCCATCTACAAATTAAAAGATTCTCACAATGAAGAAATTTAGGGTGTTACTCAGAAAAGTAAGATAGGTAGAATTTAAACCAATAGCAAATTTAATAGCAAATTTAATTTTAACATATGACTGGGGCCATAACAAAGGAGTTGCTCCAAACAGAACGGGTGTCCAGAAGAGGGGCACAAGTCGTGAAAACACCATGGTGAATCTTTCTGCCTGTGCTTCCAGCCACGTCTTATTCGTGTGTCTGAAAGCTTATGGACAGGTCCTCTCATTTTTTAATAAATACTTTAAATATTTATATTTTTATTTATTATTAGTGTCTTATTGCTAAATCATGTTAATGTAGCGAGTTAAAAACTGTAGTTATATAATGGTATTGAGGATAGTTGATTATATAATTAATTTGAGACATTTATCGATTGTTACTGAGATGCAGAAAGAATTTCATCAAAATCAAGGAGACTCTTTATATGGGAATGGCTATTGAACCTGGAGAGTTTGTCTATGACAAAATAAGAAATAATTAAGAAAAAAATACATGTCAGCCAGTTCAGAAATTTGTTCAACACTTTAGGGGTAGTGCTGCATTCTAAATATTTAACCAGTTGCCAAGTATAGTATGAATAGTATTCTGGAAAGACAAGGACACCAAAACTGCTTCTTTATAATAATACGAACACAGATTCAGCACTGAAGTATTTGAGACCTGATAAGTTCTTCAGTTTAAAAGTCTGTAAGAGAAAAACAGCCAACACTGTCTCCAGTTTCGGTTTAAATAGTTTAATACTGTCTCAATGAGTAATGAGACTGTAATATGTACAAATGAGAAAAAAGATACAGCAAAGCATGACATGGAAATGTTTTATTTCAGTCTTCTGAGCAATTAGAAGATGCTTCTGTCTTCTTAGAGCTTTATTTTGTCAAACTGGAAATAAGTCTAAAGAGATCAGGATCGAATAGATGGGTTGTGAAATTGATAATACATGAACTGTACCTCTGGTAGACTCTATGCCCTTCCTTTCATGATTATCACCTCTTAAATATATGTGACAGCAGTAATCCTGAATTTGGCCTGTGTTTTGCAGCTGGAAGTGCTGTGTTACGAACAAGCTGCACAGCTTAGTGGAAACCCTGACCTCACTGTCATCCATAGTTATGTGCTCAGTCACTTCACCAGCTCTCACTCTTAGACAGATTTTAAAAAAAAAAAAAAGAGGAAAAAAAAAAGGCAAATGACTGAGAACCCCTCAAAACTCGTTTTGGTCTCCGGGCAGTAATTTCCAATGTACTATTGGATTTAAGGCCAGGCTGGATGGGAGCAATCTGGTCCAGTGGAAGGTGTCCCTGCACATGGCAGGGGGTTGGACAAGATGACCTTTACAAGGTCACTTCCCACCCAAACCATTCCATAATTCTATGGTTTAGGCACTTAAGGTGTAGCTATAGTTCCCCAGTGTCCTTCTTGTACTGGCACCCCAGTACAGTCCTGAGGTTTCAGCGGGACACACAGGTGACCACTTTGAGCCAACAATGCAGCATGACTGTCCCACAGGGCTCCCCAAACCCCTGTACTGTCCCAGTTAACCAGGGTAAAGGTATGTCCTCCATCTGTTTAGCTCCTAAAGTTGCACTTTTATATCAGCAGTCTGTTTACAGCAGCGTAATTGCCGCCATAAACAACAGTGCTGTGTCGACAAGGTCCAAGGATTCTCACAAAAATTGGTTTTGCTGTATCCTTGATGCATTTCATATGCTGTAGTTCTTTTATTATGTTTCTTCTCTTCAAAAATGATAGCTTTTGGGTTTTTATGATACATATTTGATGATGTTAGCTGATTAGTTTGATCTTCTGTGGCTGACGTTGCCATGGACATGCAGTGGAGCTGATGCCTCCCCTGCAGTCTTCCTCAGCAAACAGCAAGGATATTTGACTACCAAGTTGCCAAATGATGAATGTAAAGTGTCAGCCGGGAAAAACTTAATATTCCAACAGGAAGATTGTGAATATAAGATCACATCAGAGTTACCTTAGCTTGAATGGAACAGGCTTACTGGTGATTAGCAATCAGGAAACAAGGAAAATACCAGGTTTTGTGCTAAAATCCAACTGCCTCCAAGTCATCATCTAAAGCAAAACACAAATTATCCTTGCTAAGCTGTCTTAAATCGGTATCTCTTGTATATTTTAAAGAAGTAACTTTAAAAATTGTTGCTGTATCTGTGTTCTCACTGCACAGTAAGGTGTGTTGAGAATTCCACTTCTAAAGTCAGGTCAACTCAGGGTCCTGTCACACAATGTAACACAGAATAAATAACTGCAGGAGGTTTTTCAATACTATTGTTGCACACAGTGTCATGTTTTCCACATTTGCAAACAATCGATTACTGTTTTCAGGTCTTCAGGGAAACGTGCTTGGTATTATCAGAAAAAGAAAAATTACAGACACTACTAACGTGGAAAAACAACCTGTGAGGCCAGCATGAGTGCCACAAACAAAACCACAGAGAGATCTGAAATACTGTCTAGGTACACAGGAGGTGCACAGCAGGATGAGCAGCTGTGCTCCCTTTGTGTGAACCCCCCTGCAGCACAATTCCCACTTCACTCCTGGGTTTTTTGTAAGCTCCACTGCAAACTTCTGACCCAAAGCACAGTGAAGTTAAAGGAAACTTTTCTATGGGCTTCGCTTTGTTGCCGACCCTCGCAGAAAAGTTTGGCACTGAGGAAGGATGAGTTTTAGCTGGTGCATTAAAGCATGCATCACTATATTTGGGTTATTTATTTTGTTGCTTTGAATATCAAGTAAGAAACTGGTAAGTCACGCTGTCTGCAGGGCCCCAATGAAAAGAAAACACCTCAGAGAAATGTTGTTTTGATGGACAGAGAAACTGCTGGATGCTTCAGGCTACTGATGTACCCAGTACCCAGATCACTTGTGAGACGGGGGATCTTTGCACAGCGCAGTCCCGTTTGTAATTAGTCAGTGAAGGGGTATTGTTTTCTGGCTTCCTCGTACGTACAGAGTGATTTCTGCCTCGCTGATGACTGAAAACATCATTCTAAGCACTATTTTATGATCCCTGTAGGAATAACAATGTAAACAGCGTAATTATGTTCACCTTTGAGGCATATCTAGAAACTTTGTTCTTCCAGAAGAGTGATAACAGAAATGAGTACTGTTGACAAGGTAAACAGAGAGCCACCACAACCTGCTTGTTAAAGACAGCTAATGCTTGAGGGAACTACACATTCAACACCATAAAAAAGAGTTTTATAACTTATTTTGAGACTTATCCATAAATGTATTACTACATGGGAAAAAATATTGAAAGCAGTACATTTTGAGCTCTTTCTTCTTCTGAAGAAAGTACAAGTACATGCTACGAGTAAACCGTATTTCTCTAGATAATTGTTATGAGTATCATAGATCACATGCATATTTGTGTCTATTTTCACCCACACTTTTACAGCACTGGCTGAGTTCCTGCAGGGTCGATCTGCACTTGAAAGACACACTCTATCTTCAAACTTCAGCATTTGTTTGTCTAAACAGTGTATAGCAAAGCATCCTGCTTTAGGCTCTCAGGTTGTTAGCTCTTCACAGTGGCAACTCCTCAGAAACATTTCCTATCCCTCAGACTCTTCAGTGTAACACAATCCGATCCTTTTTCACAATTGAAGGTATTTTCAAGGGGTTTTGATACTGAAGATAAACAAGTAGATATGATTAGGGGTTACAGAGCATAATTTAACCAATTGCTTTAGATTTAGCTATCATAAAACGGAAAGATCAGGGAGTGGGGAAGAAAATTGTCTACAATTCTGAGAAAATTCTCTACAGATTTCTCAGTTTCTGTACCAGGTCTGAACAATTTTTTGAATTCTGTCTGGAGAGACTGAAAGGCTCTTGAGTCCTTGCACATAGCTTTTATTCTGTTGCTCACAGTTTCCCTCCTCCACAGCTCAGAGCTCATCTGAACAGCAGACACCGTACTGCAAAAGCCAGTTCCTTCCTCCAGCTCGAGCCTCCTGCAAGTTGGTGTTTTTTTTAAGCTGTCCTTTTCTTCTCTGGCTTTTGGGAGAAGAGCAAACATCTGTCTTCTTTTTTTACATGTGAGTCTGTTCCACTGCAAACCCAAGTGCTTTGAAAAATAAATATAGGATGGACTGGTTTCTTGATGTTATGGTATCATCCTGGTATCATCCTGGTTTGAATAGAAATCCTAATATCTTCATGACCCTCCATTTTTATATTAATTTGGGTTAATTGCACAGGTGGCATGTTCCTGTTGACAGACCTGGGAACGAATGCTGGATGCCAAAAAACACAAAGGTATTCATGAGGGACTAGTTTCACAGCACTGAAAACAGTTTCATAACTTAAGACAAATTCTACAAATAGATGCACCTGCTTATCTGCAGATGGAGAATATAAAGTGTGTTATTACTGTGGAACTTCTGAATGCAATTTATGCATTTGGCTTACTCATAAATTATATTCAAAGGTTTAGAATAAGTATCTTCAGCTTTCTGCTGCAGAGAGAATTATTCTCAGCTTTTAAATACTGCTTTTCAGCAGATTAGTCCTGCCTGTAAGACATCATAAGGTAATAAAGGTACTTTTTCCACCTAACTGCATTTGGGGATGGAAAATACCTAACGATAACAATAACAACAATTCTTGGCATTATTATAGCAACATTCATCCAAAGATCTCCTAATGCTTTCCAATAAGTAATTAATTAGGCCTCACAGCACCCTGGAGAGTTAATTACAAATTATCAAGCATAATCTCAAACTGCTTCCATTGAAACTATTCTTGTACTCTTTTCAGAGGGAAACAAAATATGCTATAATGCTATGACCTTTCTCTCCTCTGCTTCATTTTGAAAATGTAATTAGATAAGAATCTGAATATACCCAGTTTTAGGGAAAGCTAATATAATCACTACTGACCAAAAAACTCATTACAATTTTCAGTTTCTTCAGTGAGATGATACTTTTTAATCTTTCTCTATTTAATAAAACAGCAGCAGCAGCAGCAACAACACAAGAAAAACTGCTAAGTATTCCAGCGAAATTCCAGGGAGATTCTAAATTTTGATAGTCCATCTGTTCTTTCACAAAGGCGATGGTTTTGATCCAGACTTTAGTTCTGGAAGAAGAGCAAGAAGAGGAGGACACGTCTGTGCTGCCTCCAGACTGAGTGTTCCTCCTGGGATGCAGCAAACTCTGCTAATCCAAATAGTATTATTTGGGTTTGAGGAAGTATTTCTCAGAGCATGTTGTGTCCCAGGGAATATCAGAAGAAAACAATAGTATTTCATCTCATGTTTTCAAAGTGGCTCAGAGTATATGAACTCAAACACATATTTAGAGTGAGTGTTCTAAGCTGGACTTCAGAAGAAATTAAATTTCAGCTCTCAGTAAAGTAGAAATAAAAATGGGAGGAGGCAAAGGAAGGAAAAAGACTGAAATCTAAAACAATGACCTAAAACAGCATAACTAGAAATATCCTGGATTTCCAAAACCAAGAAGATGAGTTATACCTTCTGCCCATCAAAGACACAAAGCTATGATTTTGCCTTCATCTCATATAATCATAGAGCTGATTAAACCCTCTTTTATTTATGCTAGGTTATGTCTTTTGTTACACCACAGTTTTTGGCTTGTTTTTGATATAAGATGAAACTAGTTTATTTGGATAGTTATCTGAGGGCAGAGATTTCTCTTTTCTCGTATACTAATTTTTGGAAAGAAATGAAAAAAGAGAATAACGATGCTCTTGTTTGCAAGGATAAACCTTGTGGACAGTTTGCCATCTGAAAAGGTTCCAATATTCTAGCAGTGAAAATATGGTTCATGTTCATGAGAAATAGGTACAGAAATCACACAGGAGTTTCAAAAGCTCCTGTGATTAATATGTGAAATAACAGTGAAGCCCATATTTTGTCCCTCTAGCATAGAAGTCTAAAAGTAGTGATGAGAGAAAACCTGGTGCTGTGGAAGTCAATTTTCCAAACTTTCTCTTCCCTACTTGCGGTTGTGGTGGGATACTTTATGTGTAAGCGGTAAATATTTAAACATGCATATGACACACCGGAGTAGTACAAAGTGCATGAGGTACCTTCCATTTTTTTTTTTTTTTTAAATTCTAGAGGGAAGACATTAATAAAAAAATAAAAGGTTTATGAAATTTCATAAGGTCTACCAGAGGGAATTACCCTCCTAGTAAATTTGCAAGCAAATAAAAATAACCTTTGGGAAAATAATTGAGGACTCGGTGTTGTAAATATATGTTTATGGTTCATTTTGTGCCACGGCTTTATCCTATCAAAGAGGACAGCTAATTTTCTGAAAGCATTAATTTATTAAGCATCCATTGGTCTCTGTCGTATTCCATTTCCATATCTGCACATACAATCCCAGCAAAGTCAACAGCTTCATCAAGATGTGAAAGATAATTTGATTCCAAAAGTGATTCCAAAGCATAATAGAAATGAATGTTATTTGTCTCTACACTTTTAAAGTGTAATGAAACTAACGAGAGAGGATGTGGAGTCTGAATTCAGTTTGATTAAAGCTCCAAACATTGATTGGGTCCAGAAGATAATTTAGAGGCATACACAGAGAAGTTTAGGGCTGGTGAAGGCATAATGAGGAGAAGAAAGCCCTAGGAAAAAGCAGAACTGATATAATTATATAAGGGAACAGGGTTGATGGTATGTGTTGTAAAATGCCCAGATGCAAATAAGCACAGTAACTGCTCAAGCATTCTCTTTTTCAAACAAAAGAAGATGTATGGTAAGAAACAAGGATTTGTAATTGCACTGTGGGACAGAATTGAATTGAAGAGTCTTCTTACAAACACAAGAAACTGTGGCTGTTAAGCAACCCATTCTAGCACAGATTCCTCCATCTCCTGGAAACGAATGCTTGATTGGCAGCCCTTCCTATCGAAATATTGAGTGAGGAAAATCTATCTGCCCAGCTGTATGCACAACTCAGCAGAAGCTGCACAGGGAGAACAAGGATGATTTTATCTGCTGCTCTGGGACACAGCAATTCTATGTTTATTTTCAATGGATCAAGCTAATTAGAGCATCTTGGACAAGGCTTTCTCTGGCTTATGTTTACCACGACTTTTCATAAGAGTAGTGTTCTGTATCAGAGTTGGGCTAATGCTCGATATTTAGGGGAAGCTTAGATGATGAATTCTCATTTAATGTTAGTCTTGAAAAGAACAGTGAACTGAGTCAATATACTGTTAATCTTTTGCCAGCAAATTTCTTAATTTCCTTATAGAATTTAAGCCACTCTTCATTTTCCTGCAATTTATCAGATAAAAATGGGTAATTATTAATAATAATACAATGCAGATTCAATACAAAGCAAAACATCTACTATGGGAATTCAAAAAGGAAGCTAAAATCTTATATGTGCACTTTCTTGCAATCTAATGAAACCAAAAAATTACACATACTGTCAAGACGAAATAAAAATAATGTTCACCATCTAACACTTCTACTTTGTTTTAAAAATATACATCATCTACATGATTGATATGAAGCTATTTAGGCTCTACCATTCATTAAAGGGCTGAACTGCGTCTGTATCTCAAGCACATAATTTCAAATGGGGCCCACCTCTAATTTAGCTGCTCCAGATATAAATGTGCACATGTTATTCAGAGCACACAGGCAGCTGGCCAAGGGGTCTGGGCAGGTCCCTAGGGTGGGAATGCCGAAATGACAGAGGGAGCTGTGGGCTGGCTGGAAGATGAGCACCGTTTCCAGAGGGTCCCCAAAACATCTTTCTCAGGACTACAGACACAGAGTGCAGCAATACCTGGGGAAGGTAAAAATTCTGAGCTCCAGTGACCCGGAGTGATGATGAGGAAAAGTCAGTGAATTGTTGCAACTTGGGTCATGTTAATTTTGGACTTTTTTTAATAATTTAACAATACAGATCCATGGAAAACATGTTTCTGCAGCCAAATCAATGTAAATGTAGGCCTCTTCTGCACTCTTATTTTTTTGTGTGTTCTGTAACTCATAGCGTAAGCCTTTATTTGCTTCATGAGTGATGCTGCCATGGAAAGAGGATGGCCTAGTGACATTTTCCAGAGTGTGGCTCTTCTTGGGAAAGGCGGTGATGTGCAAACTTACTGACATCAGTGTAAAGGATAAATAGGTCAATCAAAGGTGTGTTTCCGTGTTCATATCATTACTATTTTTTTTCTCTGGGTCCTCATGTGAATCCCAAACCACATTAAACCTGCTTTCAGTGAAGTTCTGTTTAAAAATGAGAGCATGAGCTTATTAGAAAGTTCACTCAGAGAATACAGACTATTGATTGTTTTTAAATGGAGGAAAGTTGAATCATAGTAGCTGTAACAGAAAAAGATGTTTCATGTATGTAACAGCTATGGCAGAGTCTTTTCTTGGGCATAACCCTGTCCAGACAGAGGCAGAAGAGGCCAACTCAAAGCAGAATTTATCTGCACTACACTTAAGGGACAACAGAAGGCATTTCTTTCTTTTACTTCTGCTTCTTATGGGGATGGGAATACTGGGTGTGTCTGAGCATACAGCTCAGAAACAGTTGACAGTGGCAACTGAAACCTGGACAATGTGGAATAGTGCTCTTTTTTTTGACAACGAGTCTTTCGCAAAATATTTTGCGTGGTCAAAGATATACAGAGAAAGCAAGTTGACCTTTTTGTTAATGTAATTATGTGAGAAGAGAGGTAATCAGCTGTTTCCAGGCACTCCGATAATGAACTACAAGCTGTGAGAAATCTGCTTGCATAGTAATAAGAAAGATGCACAATAAGCACTGAGTGTGATTAATTATCTGAGTACATTTGTATCCAATTTAGCATCAAGAGTGACATGATCAGAATATTTGGTCTGTCTGGAGCCTGGAACAGAACTATGAATGAAAGAAGCTCAAGTGCATTCTGGCAAATGCCGCACTTAACGTGTTTGGTTTAGAATATAAAGACTTAGAGGCAATTAGTAAATGAAGTTGTGATAACAGCATGTGCATGACTGCCATTATTGTTAATGGTGAACATGTGCTTAACACTCTGAGCTCTCTACCAAAACTTTATTGAAGCAGTTGCAAAAAGATGTCCAAAATGTTTCAGAGCTGAAGTAAAACAGACTGCTAATGTCAACTAACGTGTGCAATAAAATCCGTGGTGATGGAGCACACTGGTTAGGTGATGTTTTGATGTTTTTCAGAATCTCATCATTAGAGAATAATTACTAATCTTGAAAACTCAGTCAGCAGACATTGCACTAGACAGAGCACAACCTGCTTTGTGACGTAACTAAATAAATCTAAAGTACCTTCATACAAGTCAGACTTCTACAACCATAAAACTGGTGAGAGAATAGGCTTCAGTCATTTCCCAGAACAGCAGCATATTGACGCATTCTTGTGTCACTAATTTGCATGCAAAGTCTAAAAGTCATTGTCCTCTGATTTCTGCTTACTGCTATGGACAAATCTTTTTAAAATCTAAGCATACTGTTGAAGGAGGGCAAAACTAAGAAATGGCAGAGCTCAGAGTCAAAATTTTGAAAATCGAGGGGAAGGTCAAGAGGGTTTTATAACTGCAAGATGAGACATATTACAAACCTGTCCTGGCTTTAAAAGGGTGGGGGTTTTTTTAAGGCTTCTGATGTTATATCTTGCTGAAAAATAAATTATGATTGCTTAGGCAGTGGCAATTACTCTGTAGTTTATTCTGCTACCTTAGGAGACCCCAAGCTGCTTCCTTTTCCTGCTCAGGGCTCACTCCTTCAGCCCAAATCCTTGTTATCCAAAGCTTGGTCTACGGGCAGCTCTGAAACTCCATGTGGTAACCATGGTGAACAGGCACCTGAGGCAAGTTACTACCATTATTCTGTATCCTTGAAAACAAAACCCTAGAGAAATTATTTATTAGGTTTTACTGAAATAGCAAGCAGCAGAAAGAAGTTAGGATAAGGAAAGAATTATAACCAGAATGGCTTTCATAATGGAGCATTCGATACTTGGAAGCATGGCTAAAAAAACCCAAACCTTGTTGCTGTTCCTATTTATTTGCCCAGAACCTACTATTTCAGAGTTATTCCTTGTGATCAATACCAGCTTCAAGACCCACAGAGTAAATCCAGGTGACTGGTGCTCAAAGTCCTGTGAAATGGTTGGGAGGATTTTTTTCTGGCTGTTCCTCAGCGTGCAAGCCCAAGCTCTGCAGAAGCTGTGGTAGGAAGAGGAGTGATAAATGCAGGGAATGGCTGGGGCTCTGCACACTGCTGAACGGGGGAAGGAAAACAGCAAGCAGAGAGGAAATTGGTTGTGCGTGGCTGTAATGAATGCGTGACACAAAGAGGTAATTAAAAGAAGAACAGTTTAGCAAAGGAACAAGGTATAGAATGTATCTTCGCAAAATAAACAAGCAAGGCATTTGCATAAAGATCACATCCCCGTGGACATATACTCACTACTTCTGTGCAAAAATACGCACCAGAGTGAAACAACAGATAGTAGAATGTGGTTTGTGAATGCTCTCAAGTCTCATCTCTATGTTTTTGAAAACTGATGCTCTCGTGGAACAGCCTGCATGTCCAGCTCACGTGAGATACCTAAAAGTTGCCTGAAGTACATAATGTGACTAAATAAAGATATTTCCAGATTATAAAGCTGAACTTTTCTCTAAATGCTGAAACACAGTTAGCTAAGGAAACAGCAGGTTTTTTATAATGCAAGAGGAAAGAGTAGCTTGGAGCAAAGGCAAAGCTCTACAAGATGTTTAACAATTGTTCATTGTCGTTGCAGGTGATGTGCATATATAAATGTAAATACTGCCAGAAAACACTCACCTGAAGTACCTCCACACACACAATGCACACAGACTGAGCTCACAAAGAAAAATATTTACTGAAAGCACAAAGAGACTTTATAACTCATCTGAGTTCAGCCTATTAGCATTCAAAAAAAAAGGTGTTTCTTTAAGTTGAGGGGAATGGGTATTTTAATAATGATGATTTACCCAATACTTACTCAAGATTTCTATGCATGTACCTTATTATTCATGGTTTATTAAACTGGTTAAAGTGGTCAACAGGCACTGCAAATGCATTTACTTTAATGTTGCATGTTACATTAGAAATGGCTGGATAAACATATCTAAGACATTTAGCAGTGTGAAGTGCAAACCTAAAATTCAAGTAAATGGGTTTTTAATAGTGGTTGATGTGTTATGACTATGCTGTGCCACAAATGTTTTGCATATATTTTTGAGGTATTTACACATTGCTACATTCCATCTTTAGTACCCTTGCGTTTATTAAATTATATAAACAAACATTAAAATAAATGTAACAGTGAAGTGCAAAGTTTCCTTGCAGATCTGCACAGCAGAGAGCAGTTTGGATATTCCAATGCTGTTAAATTTTCAGGGCTCTTGCTGAAATCAATAAGATCAAAACTACAGTTCAAAGGAGCAGCTGAGGTGTTGGCATGGTTGTCCGAGTTCTGTTGATACAAAAATCCAGAATGGCATATTTGCCTTGTTACCATACATTCTCCGTGAAATAAGATGAGGTAGAACTTAAATGTTTTAAAGGCCAGTTCTTGAACGTAGTCAGACAGCTTATGCTGAAGTATTTCATTAGATCTAGACTTGTTTATAGGCAATATGGGAACCATATCTATAGTGAGAATTGTATGTTTAAATCGAGGTTGTCTGACAGTTCCCATAATCAACCTTTAATGTTCAGTTTCTTATAACTCTCCACACTTATGTTGGCTTTTGGTTACATAATTTAAGCCACATTATTTGGGATTTATTCTCCTGCTATATCTATGAGAGCAAGTTATTTGACAGCAGACCCTCTTGTATCAGGGGTGCTTTTTGCTGACTTCGTAATAAAAACTTCCCCAATGGGGAACTCTTTGCAAACCTCAGTGTGTGTCCCCAGTTTGGCAGAGTTGCAGAGCTTTGCATTCAGTGTGCACAGTCCTTACTCCCACTGCTCACACTGAGAGGTGACTCAGCCTGCTCATCTTTCTAGTGGAAGGTGTCCCTGCCCCTGGCAGGGATGTTGGAGTGAGATGATCTTTAAGGTCCCTTTCATCACCAAACATTCTGTGATTCTGTCTTGGGTTTCCAGCTGCTGGAGAAGTCATATCTCCTTGCATTTTGGGTTTTCTGTCACAACAAGGCCCAAGCTGACAACAAAATGCTGTCTCATCCTTGCTTTTGCCTGTGCTGGTGCCAGAGGCAGGGAGGCGATAAGAAAACATATTGGACTCAAATGATGAAGAGTAAGGACTGATAAGGGTGAAAGGGAGGGAAGTGAAGGAGTGGGACCAAATGAGATGATAGGAAATGGATGGGATATGAGCTGAAAGTAAAAGTAAGAGGTGATGAGAATATTAGGAGCCATAATAATGAATAAGGAGCCATAATAAGAATAAGGAACAGGAGTGATGATGATGATGCTGAAGAGGGGACTTGAATCAGTGCAGGGGCACTAGTCAGAGAAGCAGTAGGGTAGGACATAAGAAAAATAGCAGCAAGCAGAAGGAGTAAGGGGAAAGGGAATTGAAAACGAGAAGTGAGTTAGATCCTCATAAACCAGGTGACCACCAACACACCTGACTCAGCGGTGTTTATTGAACAGATCATTTACTACCCAGCGCACTGCTGGTGAGAGCCCTTCTGCTAATATGTGGTCCTGTGCCTATATATTGTCTACAGCCATGCAGTGGGTTGTAAAGCAAGTGCACAAAGAGGACACTGCAGTTCATAACTCCTTTAGTGTTTGGCAGTCACTCTAAACATGCTCTTGAGACATGAAAGGACACTTCTGGAGAAGGTCGGTCACAAGATGTCCCTCTCAGATGTGTCCCAGTGGCTCTATGCCTTTGTTTTTATGTGTCTGCATTGAAGAAGATGAATCTGGGTAATTCAGTTCCAGAATGGATGCGCTGGGAAAAGGTGTCTCTCTGTGCTATGCAGTGGAGCCTACAGTGAGCTTTGGCTCAGGAAGCAGGCTGGGATGAAGGAAAAGACTCATCAGGTATCACCCAGAGGGTAACAAGACCTGTTTCGCTTCTGGTTGTCAGCGGGGGGAAGAGGGGCGTTGGTTAAATGGGTGGTTTTTGGAAGCTCCCTCCTTTTTAATTCCCACCTGGGCAGTGATTGGGAAATGCTGAAATCACCAAAATCATCAGTTTGCAAACAAAATAGTGTGCTGTGCATCAAGTGGCTGAGATAGGGAGGTCTTATGCCTGGAATTGGGAGTGTCCAAGTTTCTGTTGCATGAATGAGAAAACAGGTCTCCTTAACTGGACAGAAGGCAATAATTTTCATGATTTTACATACCATAAAATCTCTTATGGCATTAACTACAGTCTGTTTTTCCTTAAATGAAAATTTCTTCTCAACACCTTGTAATACTTTCAACCTGGGAGGAGACCTATTGAAAAATTAATATTAGAGCATTTCAACACCATTCACATCTCTGTTTAGCTCCAAATTATATGATTCTTGAATTAGCTACTGTCTATTTTCAGTAGTTTTCCATTACAAGGGGTCAGGCACCAGAGGAAATAGTTTTCTAAACCAGAAAGGAATATTAAATGACACAGCTGATAAGTATGAACAGTGGTGCAGAAGATTTATTGAGTAATGTGTTAGGTTGATAAATGATAACATTTATTTGCAATTTGAGGATGTGACCCAAATGACACTCATTAGCTCAGCTTGTGTAGAACCGATTAGTTTTGTGAATGTATTATTTGTCTGGTGCTATTGGAAGGAGAGTCTGCTTTAATTGATTGGAAATCTGTTTTATTTCACTGAATATTATGTATTCTGTTTTTAATTGTATTATGTTTTTTTCATCCTGAATGTCAGGGATATTACAGTCTATTACTTGAGCAGTGGAGTGCTTGGCATCTTGCTAGTAGGCTGAAGTGAGTGCATTAATCCAGACATAGAGGGGCTGTAACAAAGCAAGATTTCTATTACGCTCTGGGCTTCTTAGGAGGGCACTGGGAGGGAAATGAGGAGGCAGCTGGCTCACAGACAAGTTGCCCTCCTTCTACCAGTGGAGCTTGAACAACATATGTTCAGCGTCGCAAAAAGTTCATGGATTTAAGAGCATGATTCCAATTCCATGGAGCTTTTTGCCTGGGCCTATCACCAGTGCCGGGTAAGGACTGCTCTCTTCAGGACTCCCAGCTGTAAAGTGGAGGGGTTTGGAAAACCTGAGAAAAAAAATTTACGTTCCAGGCTTTGCTGCAAAAGTCTAGTGGACGTTAAACAACTACAATTTTCCACAGGTCTTTCTGTTTCAGAAAATGGAATAGAAAATGGTACTTTTACCTTAGGAAAGGTAAAAAAAGCCTAAAGAAAGTCATAAGGTTTCTGTGAGTTGTGCCTTTGCAATAGTGTGAATTAGGCAAGAGCCTTGAAATGTATCTTAAGGAGAAACACTTGGCCTGTTGAAATCAGGAAAAAGTTTGTTTCCATGAAGATATTGATATGAAACTCTTCAGAGAGGAAGGCTTGCATGTTATTGAAGCATTTCATTGCAACCTTTTCTAAACCCATTTACGTGTTTTTGTACTTTGCTATGCCTTGCTGCAGTGCAAACATAGGAAAATCAAAACTGAAATGAAACCAGAGAAAAATGAAAATTTTGATGGATCCATAAGAATTCCCTCAGTCTCACAGCTCTCTTGTAATACGGGGTGAGATCTCAGCCCTCACCCACACCTGGCAGCCACAAATGTGCCAGACTGAAAAAAACTGTGGTGAGACCAGAAAACTATTTCCTGCCCGGATGTCACAAAGGTCAAGGTGATCATGGATATTTGTTTCATTTAATCTCAGCTAATTTCTGCTTCATACAAGTAGACTGTAATTTATTGGAGAGAAGAGGCAAAAATGAAAGCTGTCCATTTGTTTCAATAGGTGCTTTGTTTATTATATCATTAAGGAAGATGGTAATATTAAAGACAAGATGGAATGGTCTAAAGCTCTGCCAGGGGAGGTTTAGGTTGGATATTAGGAAGCAATTCTTTACAGAGAGGGTAATCAAGCATTGGAATGGGCTGCCCAGGTAGGTGGTGGATTCTCCGTCCCTGGAGGTATTTAAGAAGAAACTGGATGTGGCACTTAGTGCCATGGTCTAGTACCTGGTAGTAGTGGATCAAGGGTTGGACTTGATGATCTCAGAGGTCCTTTCCAACCCATCTGATTCTATGATTCTACGATTTCCTAAATCCCAACACAAAAACCCAACTGGCATTTTTTTCTTGGTGTCCAGGTTTTCTAGGATACCCCAGACTAACTTTAGTGAGGAAAGTCTGCAAACATGGCACTAGAAATAACTAATTAGATTCAATGGCTCCTGAGAAGTTCTTCTGAAAGCTGGAAATACAGTGTTAAATGGCTGTTGTTCTAGGAGAATGAGCGCTTCCTTCCTAAAAAAGAAAACATTTCTCTCATGAGAAGAATTTTCCCTTCCTAGGAAATACTGAGATTCATATAACTCTCCTAGGCGGAGCTGATACCCTTTGTTTGGAAGCATAGGATCCGCATTCATGTCCTTGTGCTGCCATTCCTCCATCTTCCAGGAGCAACCTGCACCACGGGGTTATTGTCCATTGTGCAGGCAAGAGTCTTTTAGATTCTATCGTTTGCACCTTACAGCGTACTCCTGGGAAAAGGCACTTTTCCTCATGCACCCCTGTTTCTTGTCCAGGTTATCAGTCTGCTGGTTACTTCAGGGAAGGCATTTTTCATCCTGATCAGAAACTGCAGCAAAAAAAGTATTTCCTGCCAAAAGGGCTTGCTCAGCCAGTGTTTTCTACCAAAAGTGGTTCAGCTGTGATGAATTATTCTTCACTGACGGCAATTGGTTTTGTCAAAAACATTCCCAGACGTGGCAGGTCCTGGCACAGCCCCTTGTTTGTTTGTGCAGTCAGTGCCCGGGGCGGGGTGACAGCAGTGGCTCTGCTCGAGACAGGACAGCACAGCTCCTGCTGTGTGACCCAGGGAGCCTGTGCATGCACCAGTCACCTACAGCCTTCTAATGTGAGGCAAACACAAGAGCGGCCTGCTTTTTTTCACAAAAATAGCGTTATGAAGCTGCACTGTAACTTTCTATGCTTACCTTTGTTTCCTTCAGTATAGATTTCAGAGCCATCTTAAAGTGAGATACAAACATTTTCCTGTCTCTTCATATTCTCACGTTATTCTCAGCACCTTTTGGACATTCTTTTCCTGGGTGTGATTTTTATTTTCTTCAAAAACCACATCTTTCTTCATGCAACTGTGAGCCACTAAAACCATGCTATTGCAGGTGCTGCAAAAGGCATCTGTGTGGAGCCCTGCAGGCTTCCCATACTTCATGATATAAATCCTGGCATCGGGGTTTGTGCCGAAGTTTTGCTCAAGTAAAGCATGAGAAGACAAAACACACATAATCAGGGGAAATCTGGCCAGTGCTGCCATCTCCAGGGTGGGCTGCCGAAACTACATCTCTCGTTTTCACTCCTGAAGCAAAGACAGGCGTTAAGTGCGTCTCTGCCCTGGCTATTTTCTTGAATGTGGGGGATCTGTGTGAAAAGCACAGCACGAGATGATACTTAAATGATGTTTTATTAATCAGCATAGGAATGTGTTTAATCCAGATTTAAATTTCCTGGAACAAATATTTGTTTGCCTGCTACTTTAACCGAACACGTGATGCAGACAGATCTTTGGAGCAGAAAATGCTCTGAATGAGAACATAAACCTGCTCACAAGTACAGAGCTGCTACTTGTGCCTCCATAATGACATTATGCCTTTTGTTGTTCACACATTATCATTTGCAGTGCAAAATAAATATGCATGGTAGAACTGTTGATGAATATCACTTGGATGCAGTTTCAGGAATAGATCTTAGGCATGCTTCGGAGGATGTGAGAAAGTGTAGTTCTGTTCTCATAGAATCAGGCAGACTTTAGCAAATCAAGCCAATGATGGCATTTTTTTTTCCTGATAACTGTAGTTTTTTGCTAGTACCAGTCTGCCAATGTTAAAAAAAAAATTACTTGTGGTGTTTTATATGTTGCATGGTCCTTTTCTGCTGAGAAAATTTTCCCATCTTTATAGAAACACTCAAATAGGACGTACAGCAGCCAAGCAAAGCAGCTGCAGCTCATACATACATGGAATTACAGCTGGAAACAAACCCTTTAAAGTGATACACAGTGCATGTCTAGGTGCTGGCCTTGCAGCAAATGATGGCAATACAGGTATTAGCCCACTATCTTTCTTGCACTTGTGTGACCTTGTCCCTGCTGTGGCTGCTCCTGATCATGATACTGAGCATCAGCTCCAGCACTCTCTGTCTGACAATTCCTATCACATCCACCTCCAAAAATCAACATCAGTATCTTCTTATTTATACAGCTATAGTAAATAACACCCCCCACCCCAGTTACTTTTTTCTTCCATTGCAAGTAGAACAAATTACTGTCTTTTCTTGGTACAAAGTATACCAGCTCCATGAGACTGTAGACAGTACTGGAAAACAAATGCATTTCCCCTGGATTCTCTGCTCATGTTTGCCACGTAACTCAGGGACATAGGAATTAATATTGCTAAACACTGACAGGAAGGACATAGCCACTTCATTACTAGCCCACAAACAGAACTGGAAGAACTGGCTATAATTATTTAATGCTGCAGTACAATCCAGGGCTTCAGTGTTTCACAGTTTCTTCTCACTAATTAGTCTATAAAAAAAAAAGCCTTCATAAGAGAGCATTATGCATTTTCCAGAGCAGACCTTGAGTTTTTTTGCTGAGGATTTCCTGAACCTTGTGTGACCTGTTTGGTTTATAATACAGGAGCAAGAAAATTTTGAGCCTTTATTCTTTTTTCTAAGACCTGGACTGGATGCTCAAAGGAATAACCATCAGGTCCCAGAAGGAACAGCCAACATATAGGGAGTAGCAGTCACCTTTTGGAGTGGTTTGTTTGTTTGTTGTTGTTGTTGTGGGGCTTTTTTGTTGGTGTTTTGTTTTTTTTTTGACCAGTGCTCCCAAATAGCAGCTTCTCCTACACCCAGCAGTATCATGAAGGCAGATCTTTCTGCTTAAGAAAAAAAGAGTAAGGACTGTACCAAAGCTGGACCCACTGAATTTTAAAATCACATATTAACTCAAAAGATTGAAAAACCACCTACAGTTTTGACACTTCAGTCAGTTTTTAGAGTATTATGATAAAGGTAAGGAGTTAAATTTATGCCATAGATAAGGAAAGAACTCAAGAAGTGTAGCATATATAGCCTGAAAGAAAAAGCAGACTAGATGGTGATCTCATTACAGTGTCTAAATATATAAAAAGATTATAGAAGAATCTGGTCATGACCTATCTGGCTGGACTCTGTGAAAATTAATGGAAGATATATTGACCATGACGGACAATGAAATCTGCACAGAAATGAAATGGGTAAAGTTTTAATAATAAAGCTTTTTGAGCTGGTCTGAAGCACAAAGGCTTGGAATAGAAAATGCATCTGAGAGAGTTTTGCAGGTAACCCAAGCTGAGGTGTGAAGAATAGAGCTATACATGTGAACACTGTATTCTTATTACTGTTTCTTAAGGTTTAATAATATTCTAAGCATTGCAAAAATTATCAAGACAGCCAAGAGGAATATTTTTGTAGAAGCTGAGTTCATGGTTGACACACTAGAGGATGATGGTTTAAAATGTGCAATCCATAGAATAGGGGAGAAGAACAATATGTTGGGAAAAAACTTGCCAAAGCAAGCAACTAGACTTAGAGCTGTGTTTATCTGGCTAATGCTCAGCCCTGATAAAGAGTCCCTACTACAGGTATAGTACATATATATATAGTCTTAAAACTTTTTCCAAACTTACAGTTGGCATAAAATGTGGAAAAGGCTGCCCACATGTGTTGTAGCAAATGAACTTCCATTAAAAACAAACAAAAAAACCCCCAACCAACCAACCAACCAACCAACCAACCAAACGTAAAAGTAACAAGCTTTTTCGGTAGTGAAAAAAAAATATAACCATAAATATAATGCTCATATTGGTGAGGAAGTGAATAACCAGGGCAGACGGCCACAAACCCTCAAAATTAGGGAATTAAGACCAATGAGAGAATTCATTCAGGCAGAGCTTTTTACTCAGGATAGAAAATACAAAGAGTAAGTTATCAAGAAAGGTCATAAAATGCAATGACATAAATGAATTTAAGGGACAGCTAGACATTTTTATGGAGAGAAAGGATTGAAGAATTCAGAACCAGTGACAAATCAGGGAGATAGGGTTGAGATAAAATTAACGAGGACAGGCTTGCTTGTGGCCAGAGGCATTTTACTGCCCAGCAATACCTTATGTCCTCTGTCATCACATCCTAATCTAACACTGACATCTGAAGATAGCAAGAAATCTTTTACACCTCTTAGTATATTAAAAAGGAAAAAGGTCTTTCAGTGTTTTTTCCTCCACAGGGAAAAACATAAAGTTGCCTTTTCACTTATCAACACACACACGTCGTTGCAGTGGACGCTGAAAGGACTCAGTCTCCAGCAGTGCATCGTGGCCTGATTATAAACTCGGGGTATGGTCACTTGATTGCTTTAAAACTCTCCATAGGGGAGTTTCAACCATATCTCCTTGCATTTGTAAGCAAAATGTTGGGTTTTTTTCCAAAGTTACTTTTTTAAATCGTGAGAAAGCAACCTGAGATTCCCACAGAGGTGTCCTGCTTCTCCAGTGCCGAGTTAACTCATCCTGCAGTGGCATCACCTCTGCTTGCTGATGCATTGCTGTGTTCTGACAGGGCTGTGGCAGACTCTGACAAGGTCCTTGGACCTCCAGCATCCAGGACCTGCATCCAGAGGCGTCTGATGATTTTTTTAGTCCCTGGGCTTCAAGAGCTGGGTGCAAAAATACAACCTTGAATAAAGGGAAGAGCAGCTCACACTGTTAGTTTATCTGGAATTGGAAGAGAGAGCTGTGAGCCAGTCAGGAAACCGTATGTATCCCACAATGTTTAGGAGTTAATGCTCATGAAAGAGAGATTGAAGGAAATGGGCCTTGACGTTTTAGAGGTTGTAGATTTACATTAGTTCAGGCTTAAAAGTATGGAGGACAAGTAGAAGGCGTGGACAAGGACATCTGGGATAACAGGACATCTTCACAGACTGACATGAACATCAGAGCTATTGCCAGCAGGACATGGGGTAGAAAGACTTTTCCAGGCAGTAGTGAAAGCACAGGTAACTCTGAAACCCTTCTGAGCAAGTGCTAGGCACCTCTGGGTCGCTAGGTCTGCCTGGCAGCCCACGCCATTCCCTGGGTATTATTGGAGAGCTTTCCAAGACCGGAGAGGTCAAGCAGCAAATAATGTGTATGCTACTCTCAAAAATTCATGCAGGCCTCATGTCTCTGTGCTTTGAGGGAAATATTTGTCTGTGTTCCCAGTTCTTTAGTGTGAGGGTGGTGAGGCCCTGGCACAGGTTGCCCAGAAAAGCTGTGGCTGCCCCATCTTTGTTCAAGGCCAGGTTGGATGGGTCTTGGAGCAACCCAGGCTAGTGGAAGCTGTCCCTGCCCATGGCCAGGAGTTGGAAAAAGGTGGTCTTTAAGGTTCCTTCCAACCCAAACCATTCTATGATATGTGCCCCTGAATTTGACAGACACTGACCCCAGAGCTGAGGGCAACATCAGGGATACCTCTGAGCTTTACAATATGCCTATTCTGAAGAAAATACTCGGTTACAGAACATTTCCATCATGCTGACAAATGCAGCGATACTCCTTTATTGGCAGAATCTTTTTCCTTCCCGCAAATAGCTTCATCTTATTCATATAAATTAAATTCACACAAAATTGTGTGTGTTTTTTCCTTTCAAATCCCTTTCATGGATCTCTATAAATATACAAGCCTTAGGCCTCTTTACAGAGAAGCTTAAGCACATCCCAGTTTCTGTAGGGTTCACTGTAACCAACTGCTTAATCTAAACTGTGCTAATGAAGGCTAAATACAAATGATGCTAATTTGGAAAAAAAAAGCCTGATGTGATTAAACTTCCATTGAACACAACAGCAAGACTAGAACATATTTTCCTTCCTCTTTAGCTCCTTCTACTGTAATCTGAATATCAAGATCTTAAATCCATCCGAATCCCAGCAGGCAGCCCACTTTTATGAAGAACTTCACCCTTAAAAACAGAATGAAAACAGGTATTATGACCCACCAGGGGATGGGCAGCCCTGCAGACTCAGTGTGTTTAGCTAATACGGAACAGGAGGAGGTAGAAGTTTTTGTTTTTGTTTTAAACAGCCCCTCTGCTTCACAAGGAGCTGTATTGATGGACTCTGAAAGAAAGCTGAGGTCAACTCTCTGTCTTGATGAGTTAGTGGAGAAATATTTAACCGAGACCTTATGAAAACTACTTAGCTATAATAATAACATCAAATTGCTGCTGAATGTGTTTCAGGAACTGTCATTAACCACACAGCTATACAACCTAATTCTATTTGTTTAAATAAAGATCTCCCGAGGTCACATTATTCTAGTATAAATTTGAAAAGCTCGGCTGCTGAAAACAGAAAACTGGAGACAGAAAGCAGGGTTTGGATGATATCCAAGCTTTATCATATCCATTCTTTAGTGTGGGCATGTGGGGACAGAGATCTTGCTAGGGCTTTATGAGCTCCCTAAGCAGTAACACCATACGATTCCTTTTTGCCATTCTGCGATGCAGCTGCAATATGAAATCACCAGCTCTGTCTTATCAGGGGGGTCTTGGCAGGAAAAATTTATGATGGCTTAGGGGAAACTGTCCATTTCTTTCTTCTTTCCTACTGTTCTTCACTCAGCAGTGAAGACAGGAAACACAAAAAAAAAGCTGTTGCCCAAAGACAGAATGGGGAGGTACTAGTGCAAATATTGCTTAAGCGTGAACCCATTAAAAGGAAGAGAATAGAGTGTTTTCACTTAGAAGAGACATACAGTAATCATGTAGTCCAACTGAAAGAAAAAAAAAAGAAAAATACCCCCTCATTTTAAAAAAATTAGGTTTCAGTTATTTGTGTTCTAGTCTTTCTCCTAAGTATCTACAGTCTGAGATCCCAAAACTGTACAATGAGGAGACATCCTCAACTATTAGGATCTTCAACTGTGCAGTTTAGGACACATCCACTTAAAAGATATAAAAGAGATATAAAAGAGGAAAGTCCCTCACGTGCTGTCTCAGTTGCAGCTCAGGTTTGTTTCTCACTTGGTACTTCAAAGACATGCCATCACCCACGAGTATCTCACTTCAAAGTACTGAAAGAAGAGAGGTATTGACATGCTTTCTTTAGAAGAACTGATGAAGGTTCAATTAAGAAGAGCATCCCTGGATAAATATGGAGTAGAATTCTTGAGGGAGAGGTAGTCTGGCACCTTTTATTAGTAGACTCATGTTAGTCTAGTAGTCTTGGTATGGGGCTGAATGACCTCCTCAGCCAGGAGTGAGATCAATTTTACGTCTCTTACTCAGCAGTTTTAGATGAGAATGCAGTCAATAACCCTCCCTCTAACTGTATCCCACATTTCATAACTAATATAAGCTTCATTATTCCAGGATAATTAGGCATGCAGCCCAAAAAATCAAGGGCAGGTGCAAAGGAATCACTTCAAAGAAGATGCAGCACAGGACATTATAAAGGAACATAATTAAGACTGGTATGGGTGGATTAATTGTAGAGTGAGTACACAAAAGTGTAGTTGATAAAAGGATAAAAAAACCAGGACAGAATTGTCTTAATCACCCACTACCAGCCAACTGAGAGGGGCTGAAGTGCCCCTCAGTGCACTCAGGAGCTCTGCAAGAAACACTTTAGACCAATACACGCAAAAAGCACTTTCATGGAACTACTGAGAGGAGGAGATAAAAATGGTAAATAATGTAGCTATTATCTGGAATAATACACTTGAAGTGGAGAGATGAAAACCCAAAGGATCATGAAAGAACTGTCAGGATCCAAATGAAATGCTTAGTTAGAAAAATACTGCTTTGTAGCCTGGAACTTATAGTATCCAGTTGTGCCTCCCCTTCTGTGGGTGAAACTGAAAAAGGGCATTCTTAGGACCAGTTAAAAATATTTTATTTTTCCTTTGAGTAAAATTCTTTAGCTGATTCTTTAGCAATATTGCATTTCTTTATGTAGTGGAGAAATTCCTTCACTTTGCACTCGGAATGAGAGCACATTGCAGATGACTGATTGTTTCTGAGACTACATTTGGAGCAGGATTGACCCATATGAACAGTTCTCTGAGCAGGGAAGGAGACATTGCCCAAAAAATGGCAGAGTTGAATGTGATGAAGATCTGATGTTAGTCAAACCAGTCCTGAAATCCAAGATATTACTGTGGCTTTATCTGAAAGAAGAATTTGGTCTAAAATCTTCATTACATGGGAATGCCACAAGGATATTGCGTAGTTAAGGTCTCTGAACACATTTGAAATAATCCTCTTTTCCTTTATGTAATAAGTAGAATAGATGGAATTGCTTCCCCAGACTTTCTGAGGAAATTGAAGTGATATGCTCAAGATTTAACCGCTTTTATTTCTCTTTTCAGATCTTAACCCAGTATGAAATATTAAAGTACTAATATATTTAAGGAAACCAGAATTTGTTGTTATAATTAATTTCCTTTCCGAGAAAAAGTATTGCCAACTTCTTTGGGAAAGAATGTGACTGATCCTTTAAAGAAAACCAAAGCAAATGTATGAAAGTAATTTTCTACTTTTCCCTAAATCTCAACCATAAAGCCTTATATTTATCACCTGGAAGAGCAGACAATGGATTCATGAAGCAGCTCTAGTGATAGTCCACGTGTATGTCTTCATTAGCATGGCAGACGTGTCATCCTGTTTTTTCCCTAACTGGAGACAAAGCAAAAGGGAGTATTGCCAAGTATCTAAATTGATATGTAGGGGGTTTTTTTGGTTCTCTCTTCAATATTATAAACAGTTATTTGTTTATCTTCTACGTTTATTTATGGATTATTTATTTAATTTATGGATTACTCTATAAAAGACTAATAATGCATTATAAAAAAATTTCTGTAGCTGCTGATGATAGAAAGAGCTATACAGCTACCCCAGAAACTCTCGTGTGAAACCTGTGAAGAAGGAAGAAAGAGGAAAAGGGCAATTTCAGAAATGAGCAATAGAAATCTTTAAAGTATTTTTCCATTCTTACCACCAGAAGGGTTGCACTTGCCAATGGGGTTCACCTCCTTACAGACACCCTCGGAGAAATGGACACTGCATTTAACACGTGATATGCCTGGATGATGATCATGGCTTGGGGTGGTCTGATGGCTCCACTTACGCACCCACACAGCCTCTTTTTCTTCAGCGCACCCAGACATTCATCAGGATGGAGAGGGAATGTGGTTTCACTTTTTTGAACAAGTGTTCTTCAGTTCAGGGGATCCACACTTGTCATCAGCTACAAGGATGTTTTGCTTCAGGGGGTTGTTTTGCTTTGGTGGGCTGGGGTGTTGCTTGCTTTTTATTTTTTGCAGTGTAACATTTTGGACTACAAAATAAATCCCAAAGAACAGGACCCTCCTTTATGTGTGCAACATATGAAGGGATTTAAAATTATTATAATTTTCTAGTTTGCTTGTTTATTCAAAAAGTCAATGGAGACATCTGGTGCTTTTGCAACTAGATGAGCATGCCAAAAATACAGTAATAATAAAAACCCATGAACAAAAACTTCCTCAGGGCCACAGCTGGAAGCAAAATGATGTCTGACATAAAAGTGACTAACCATGTCACCTGTTTTAATTTGCCCTTTGCTGTGCTGCAAAATAAGCATGTGAAGAGGTAAACCCATCTCATAAAAAACAATGTATTTGGAATATATTGGTTAACTTATTATTTTTCCTCTCTCTTGTTCAACTTCATTAAAGATTCATTTAAAATACTAATGTTCCTCAGCCTATTATTTGAAGTTAAAAGAAGCATATGGTGCTCTGCGACAAAAGATAATTAGATTTCTTGTCTGCCTTCAGTATTATAGTTTGTTAATGCACTTTAATGGAGTTTACAAACAGAATTGGCAGAATAAATGATAGAACAGATTAAGAGGTTTAAACTGATGAGTGTTGATTTTCTGAGTTTGTTCCTTGGAATAGCATAACTATCCTATGGCCCATCATTTACTCTTAAGACATTACTTGATGTTTCATACAAAAATACAATAATCCTGATGGAGATGGAGGGACTCAAGTGATAACAGCATTTTCCTCCTCAGCACTGCAGTTTGCTGTTACAGCCTGAGGCAAAGGGCTTATAGCCCTTCATTATGGCCTTATTTGATGTTCAGTCAGCATTCAGTCCATCCCTACCAATGGCTAATCGTTCATTTGAATCCTTCTTAACTCCTTCCCCGTGTAATATCAGAGAGCAAGGAGTTCAACAAATTGCAAATGCATGGTCTAAACCCCAGTCCTTTCATTAGCCTGATTTTAGCT
This sequence comes from Cephalopterus ornatus, assembly GCA_013396775.1. Taxonomy (NCBI): domain Eukaryota; kingdom Metazoa; phylum Chordata; class Aves; order Passeriformes; family Cotingidae; genus Cephalopterus; species Cephalopterus ornatus. The sequence continues at coordinate 153,538 of VZRE01001354.1, forward strand.
TGTGTTTTTCATGCTCAAAGTGATGCCAGCCATGTAACTAAATCATAACTTGAAGTCTTCAGAATCTTAAATAATCTATTGACACACAACTTCACACAAACACTGCCTAGATATTTTGAGGTAACAACTCTAGAAGGAGGCATTGAGAAAAGAAGGTTTGAGGCAAGATGTGAAACCACTGCTGTACATCTGTGAGGCTCACCTCCATTTGCACTGGGAATGAAAAAAATGCATATGAGGAAATAGAGTAAAACACTACATAAATTTACTATATCTAAATCATTATGATTTCTTTAGATATAATATGTTTCTGGAAAAAAAGAAAATTAAAAATGAATTAATATCTTGGGGTTTGACTTTCAGCAGCACATCTGATACGTTACAAGGTGGAAAACTGTTAGTTCAGGTAGAGAAGCGGGTGATGAAATCATCAGTTTGACACATGAAAAAATATAACATACAATATTCAGCTGCATGCTGCATACAAACTGCTCTGTAGGGCTGCAATTGCAGACTCCTTCCAGTGAAGATAATGAAATATTCAGGTGTCCTAATGAATAAGACTCTGAAGTGTGCTGCTGCATACCTTGCCTGTTGTCCATCTTCAGATAAGGTGAATCCAGACCAGAATAGGTACAGAGAAGGGATAATGGGTCAATAGGTGAGGAGGGCTTGTTTACAAAATCAGACTTGTTTCTGCTAAAATATTGAGTGGGGGAAATATGATTGCCCTTGATAATTTAATTTGCTGAGCTCACTGCTGGCATAGCCTGTTCAGATAATCCAAACTCAACACCTGGGTCACAGTGACAAGGTTTGCATTCAAGAGGAACAGCTTTCATTTCCCACCAAAATGGCAGTGAAAGATAACATTCCTCTGTGTCACCTGTGTTGCTGAGATGTAGGAGCTGAAGAAACTGCAGTCCTCTTTGAAAGGAAAGGGAAAATATAGTCCTGCCTATATGATGTCTTCCCTTAATGCAGCATGACCCCAGCCTAAATTGACTTAATCATTCAAATGGTATTGTTCCATTTCCCTTATTTCTTGTCTAATTTCATTTTTTGCTAAGGGGTTTGCATGTAATAATTATTTTTGCATCGACATACTTCTCAAAGACAGGGGTTTTTTTGTTTCCTAAGAGGAATTTATAAGATAAAACATTAGACCTCTGCCCTCCTTGGCTAACAGGACATAGGCAAAGTAGTTTTTTATACTTATCTGTTAATTTAGAATATTAAAAAGACATTGACTATAAAGTTTTATGTCTTTTTTTTTGTGCAGACCAACAGCTGACTCATTTACATTGCAACATATTTTGATTTTTTCATACTGTTATTCTCCTATACCATAACATGAAAGATATATGTGACTTTTTACCCACTAAAGTTTGCATAAATGCTTTCTACAGGGTCTTTGATTTCTAGTCATTAACGAATCCCAAGGTCTAGTTATGAGGCAGTAAAAATAAACAGCCACTCATAAAAGATAAAATGCAGGATTTCATGCCTTCCTCGGAGAACACAGCATAATTTCAAGGCTGTCTGTGATCCATCTTGTCCATCTGGGTTTTCCTCACTTAGGATGAAAAATAACAAGATTGGCCTAAAAACCTTCAGAAATGGGTAAAGTGAGAAACAAACTGAGAAGCAACTAATAATAACATAGCACTTAAGCTTCAGACTAGTACAAGCATCAGCAGAAGTTGCTGCTTTTGGTGAGTCCTGAACAATCAATTTAAAATGAGCTCTCCACAGCAGGTGTGGGGATACATCTATTCAATATTATTATTCTCCTAGACAATAGTGTTAACGTTACAAAGGATTTTAATGTCCTAATGTGTACACAAATACTTGCATTGAGTACTTTCACTGCTAGTCACTAAGGACTCCCTAAGTCTTAAGCCCTTCCCAGACATTGACCCTCCAGAAGGGGAGACATGAGAACAGGGAAGGGACTTTCTGACTCTGGCAGAGTAAAGCCCTCAAATTCACTCTCAGAAAACAAAGAAGAAACCAGAAGTTGACTTAAAATGGCTGTTTTTGAAACCTGGCAACAAGGACCTTATAAAACTTGATTAAAAACCAGAAAAAAAAAAAGGAGAAAAGGGATGTAACCATCTCCTGCCAGCTCAGCAGCATGGAGGCCAGATTTGTTTAAGCTGAGGAATGGGCATGTTTGCCTTCAACTCTTTGGAAACAGGTGACAGATATTGTGCCAGAAATAATTTACTGACACCCTTATTGTTTCTTTGAGTCAATGTTTGACCTAGACCTAGGGCCGAGTGTGTTTACTCTCCTAACATAATCTCAAGCCATTTTTCCCTGCAAAGCTGAGGAAGTTTACAGTGAGGAAAAGAATTAACGTGCACAGGCACACAGAAAGTTTACAAGTTGGTGGCAATCCAAAGCTAAAAATATTTGAAACACTGTGCAAGCACATGCACATACCTACTTGAGAGTCAGAGCCTGTTTGTACAGCCAAAAACTTGTGTCCTAGCAGTCTAGTCCAGAAAAATCCTTCCTTCTGCTTCAGTTCCTTTCCAGCTGAGAGGCTGCATAGAAATGTACCCTGACTGTCATAACAGATCATGGGCTTTGACAACAATTAACATAAAGGAAATAGATACTGGGGTCACATATTTTTGTAATATCTTCTGAAATTGTGGAAGGAAGAAGTGAAGATGTGCAGATCTACAAGAAAGCACAGGTTGATTTCAGTATTTGACCAAATTGCAAATATATCTTTGCTCTGAAAAAGCCTTTAATGGAAGGACTTCAACTTCTTTACAAATACTTCCTGTATTTGCAGGAGAAGCTGCCAAATATCCCAGTCTCCCTCTTTTTTACTAGTTTAACATCTCTTCCTCACTGTCTGCTCCCCTTGTTTGCTATCTGTTCCTTCTTTTCCTATATCATTATTAAATCTCTGATCTTCTTCCATCCAGAATCTAGAGAAAGTGTTAGAAAAGTGTGCAGAAGTCTTTAAATTTGAGTGATTATGAGTGATGCGTGCTCTCAAGGAGAAGTGACAGTATATTCTTATTCTTATGTGAGCAATACTGAATCTTCTCACCATATACCGTGATTATTGTATCTATAATTTCAAATATGATTTGCGGCTCGGTTTGTGTTGGTTTACTTCATATTAAAATAATAGAACCAGAAGCCCCAGTTCTTCTTTATATTCGTACTATTGTTCTCTCCTTCATTTTTTCCTCACTTCTTTGATGTCTCTTTTCCCTCTCCTGAGCATCAAAAGTGATGCACTTAAGTATCTTCCTAGAAGACAGGGCTCTGAGCAACCTGATGTACTTGAATATGTCCCTGCTCATTGCAGGGGGTAGGTACTAGATGACCTTTAAGGGTCCCTTCCAACCCAAACTATTCTATGATTCTGTGACAGTCTTTATGCAGAAAAAAAATATTCATCAGACACCTTTCTGATGTCAAAGATGAACTATATTTTACTATAATTGTTTTATGCTTCTGTAAAGAATCTTACTTCTTAAAATAGGAGTAGTAGCTTCAGTTCAGTTAGATCAACATTTGCTCCAACAATTTGCCCATGTCTGCTTGTTTCCTTCCAACACTCTCAAGATAATTACAGGAGTCTGATGAATAACCAGAGTGGATGCAGATTAGATGTACTCTGGATACTCTGAAGTGTGCTGCAATAGTCAGACCTTTGGTCAGAAACACATTTACATTATGACTCAGCCTTCTGACAATTGCTTCATTAGTAGATATTTAAAAAGAAGGAATGAAGATTCCCATCTGACCCACTCATTTATATTCCTGTGAACAAGTGAGGCGAGAATGTGCAGCGCTTTTGCACTCAGAAAATATTTCGTTTGTACACAGTCAAATTGTTAAACTCCCAGTCATGCAAGGACTCTTCTACAATCCAGATATGCCCAGCCTCCCTGAAACTCTGTTAAAATGAAATGTAAACAAAAACAACTTAAAAATTGTAGACTTTTCTTTCAAGGTAGTCAGGAAAACATGAGCCCATAGTATGTAAAAGAGTAATTAAAACTTAGTGAGGAGCCCTAAGCAGATTTTCTGATGAGATGCAATGAAAGATGTAATGACACTTTGAGCAGCCTGGTCTTGTGGAAAGTGTCCCTGCCCATGGTAGGGGGTTGGAACTAGATGATCTTTAAGGTCCTTTCCAAATCTAAGTTTGCTATGATTCTGCTGTAGCTGTTTATCTCCTGTAGGTAGGAAAAAAATTTATTGGGAGAAAGAAGCAAGAATAAACTTCAGAAGGAGCTTAGGACAATAATTAACTAAATCACCACTTTTCAAGGGAAAGGTGAATTGTTTGGATATAGTTATACCTAATACAAATGAAGGCTAACATGAAAAATATGTGATTTAATGCAATGATTTGAAGTCCATATAAAATAGATGGACAACTCCATGCATCAGTTGAGGTCATTGGGAATAAAATAAAAAATGTGAAGGTGTTTAAAAGTCTATATAATCCTTTATAAGACCTTCCAGCAAGAGGTAGATGGCACCAAGGATCCATCATCACAAAGCACTTCTTGCACTATCTGAAGTGGTCAGTTGTAGTGGTGGACTTATTTGTTGTGGGATTTGTTTTCTGAGAACACCTCTTACAGGGCACCATGGCACTGCTTTGTGTGCAGTGCTGGACTCTGCTGTGTCACAGGTGGAGCAAGTGCCTGGGCAATATTCAATGACTATATGAAGGAAATCTGGGAAACTTCTTGAAAATATGACAGTCCACGGCAGCCAGATGATTTCACAAACCCCAGCTTGTCTCAGAAGAGCAATAATAATTCATTTAAGAGAAGCTCAGCCAGAAATCCTGGCTGTAGTTACTGATAGTGAACCTAGATTTAAAGCCTGACTTATGAGTTGTCAGGGTAAATAATCTGAGGGCCTGAGTTCAAGGCAGCAATCTCAATCTTGATGTGACGGAGTACTGAACATTATTTAATACTTGTATATCTTTGGTGTTTTCCACCAGATAAGGACAGAGACCATTTTATGGGTGCAAACTGCAGGTTTGTGAACACAGGAGCTGTGGGACAGGGAATCTTTGAGGAATCACAGGAAAACTGTAGATGGAATCTTACTCTTGGGAGATCTGCCAGTTTCAGAAGTAGAGCAAAAAGATGCAGGGAAGAGGTTTTTGAGCCCTGGATGGAACAGGGACTTTTATTCTTCTCTTAAAGTGCCTGATGTTAAACAGAAAACAAAAGAGAGGATTCAGATTACAATGAGGCATATTGTGCCTGCGCCAAAGTAGGATCAAAGGAAGCAGTGTATTATCTTGGAAAGCTTTAGGTCTGGCAGTCGAATAAAGTGGATAGTCTTCAAATCTTTTCTTGGGAGAAAAATTAAAAATGCAGAATTTGAGCTTTATCTCATATGTGACCCAAGAATGTAGGTCTTTTACTTCTTATTCTAGATGAAATCCTGTTATACGGTTGCCTTTTGAAGGATATAATTGCTCCAAGGAGTGATGCTTATACAGCATTCTTCACCTCCTAAAATCAGTTTAGCAGTGAAACCCTTCGATAGGAATATTTCGTGGCCTGTCTAAAGTAGGTTAGGACTTTTCTCATTCCCTTGTCAACACATATGAATCCTGGCCAAAATAAATGTCCTGTCTTATTGGCAGGGACCCCCAAAAAGATCTTAGTCTTTTGGAGGGGATTGTGAATGTAGGACTTTTCCAGTTCCAGCAATGTTTTTATTCCAAAGATTGCAATATTTTGGAGCAGAATGTGGAGATCATGAAAAGGGCTATTGGCTGCTGATGCCTATATTATGTTGGGGTTGTTTTTAGGGGGAAACAATAGCTCTAAAGCTCTGCTTTGCAAATAAGAAGATAAGAGTTGTCTTCTGCATTGGTGGATGGTTAAGAGAACAGAGACAGAAACGTGTTCTTAATTTCCATGAAAAATAAGCTGAAGGTTTCTGAGGGCTCACAGAGGTAATAATATGAAAGCAGGACAAATGAAAAAGTGTGTTCTGTTTTCAAGGTCTTCATTTTCAGAGTACTACATTTTTCACAACATGTTTGAATTTACCCAGTGACGGATTTTTATTTTTTACTATGGACTTGAGTGGAGCTAAGATCATACTGCAAAAATTGATAACATAGTGGGAAACAGAAAAGAAGGAATTGATATGGGTTTGTCTCACTATTATTAAATGTTTTTTATTTAAAATGAAAAATAAATATTTTTGCTTAGGCTTACTATAAATATTTCTGAAAAATTTATTACTTCTCTTCTTTAGTTTACAAGTGATTCTAATTGCAGATCAGCCTGAAATGCATGAAACAAATGTGAGCATCCAATTTTCTAAATTAACATTTTGAAAACATTCCATATTTCCTCTCAATAAAGTTTGAATCCATTATTTATTTTGTAAGACAAAGGTACTTTGTTATTTACTGTGAATTTGTTTTCTTTTAAGCCAATTCAGATAATTCCATCTCAAACTGTCATTTAAATAAAGATTCAGTCATTACAATATCCATATTCTGAGTATAATCATCCATGAGGCAAATGAAGAACAAGCAAAATTGGAGAGATACAGTGAACCCTTCCTCTGGAAATCAAACTCTGCCAAAAAGATCTGGGGTTTTTTTCCCGTGAAAAAAAGGATATATTTGTGGTTCCATGGAAGTAACTGCATGACTAATACAAATACACTTTGATCTCGTCATTTTTATATTGTCAGGGTGCAATGACAGAGCTTTTGTAATATTTATGAGTCAGTGACTGTATAGACCAGCACTTCCTGCTGATTAATTGTATCAGACACTGATGTGAGCAGAGGTGAGAAAGCTGCTGCCAAGAAAAACAAAAGATGGCAATGAGAAATACAAAAATAAAAATTACCTCAGTATGCACTGATGCACCTAAAATCACGTAAATGCCAATATATTTAATATCGATGCCAATTTCAATGAGAAAGCATCAAAAAAGGCAGCATGACTTTATGTATAACAATTTGAGTAGGTGAGAATATCAATATACCGTATTAGTTTACAGGCACTGAAATCAAAATCGCTTCCTGTAAAAATGATATGAAGACCACAAATTAAAATTTTGGCCGGATTTAAACTTTTAAAGGGTATGGCCTTCAAATCTAAAATAAAATACACAATAGTAATTTTTTTTTGTAACTTGCAACTGACTTGGTTTGGTCCAAACCCTCTCAAAGTCAAGTTAATTGCAGAGCAGGGCCTGAAATTTTGAGTGTGGCAAACGGAGACATAAAGCATGACACTGTTGTGCATTGTCAATATGCTTGAAGGTTTTTGAACATCGTGGGCCAATCTCTTCACACAAATGGGTACTGAACCCAATTTTTACTTTGAGGAGTTATTTTAGTGGTACTGAAGATATGATGTCATCTGCCACTTTGTTTGTTTGTTTTACTTACATAAGCAGTTATACCTACCCACAGATATTCACAGCTGACTTAACAGGGATGGTGCCAGGAATCTGTTTATGCACAATTTATGAGTTCTGGGTAGAGGTCTAAAATTGTTCCTTAATTTCATGCTTTGATATGTCTGAGTCCTGTGAAGTTTGCCATTAGCATAATTTTGTCTAAAAATGATAGGAAGTTGTTAAAGTTTGGCACATGGACCATCAGATTTGAAACATAGACACTATTCTGGGACAAAAGCACAGCGGAACATGTAACTCCCCTGCTGAGAGTGACCTGGGAGTTGGTTTTGAATGGGTTTTAGTGGGAAGATCTCTGTGTAAGGCCTTTTGAAAAACCCCGAAACTTCATGTATTGGAGAAAAAAGATTCTTATTTTAATTTATTTTAATAATAGATGGCTCCTGTTCAACAATGAGACTGGTAAAAGAAGGAAAATCATAGGGGAGGTGAGATAGTAGATCCTTGCTTGTCAGAAGAGAAACAGGATGCAAGAAGGACTGTTAAGGTCAAGGTCCATGTGTAAAGGTAATAGGGAAAATTAGGAAAAGAAACACCTACAGGATTTTACTATCAAATCCAGATTGATGTCATTGTTGCTCCAGCCAAAGGAAAGAATGACAAATGGTCATCTGAAGACAGACGTCTACTTCTTTTGAAGTGCTCTATGTCCAGCCATTCATTTTCGAGGAGTGGCTTTACTTCCAAAAAACCCTGGTTTAAACCATCATCTTGAAGAAAGATATCAACGTATAGAGTGTTCCTAGGTTTGGATCTTAGGAAAGGTGCTTTGAAGGCAAGCCCTGCAGCAGCCCATGCCACATCCTGATTTCCAAGGGTGAGGATTGAGAGCAAGAGATACAGAGAAGCTTGAAAACATTTACATTTTGTGGGGTGAGACCCAAATGCTGCAACTTAGTGACTGTCTGTTTGTCCAAGTCCTGTGAGTTCAATTAGAGACCCAAAATTGCCAGGATTTCTTCTGGACAGGACAAGAGGGGGAATGACTTCATAAGATTCCTCCTAGCGCTTTGTCTATTAATGTTATGATCACCATTGTTGTTACTATTAAGCAGAGCTTTAAACCACATAGAATCTCATAACAATAAATGACACTTTTTGTAGATTACCTGTTTAATATTACTGCAATTACTTGTAATTAGATATAACTAATAAGAAGACTTCTTGCCAACATGATCATTTTAATTAAGTATTTCATAGCTTCCAGTAAAAGTGCTATATTAGGTTTGGACACCAGCCCTGATAATCCATTTTTTTCCTACTTTTCTCACAAGTTACCACTTTGTTACTTGTGAGACCTAAAGGCTACTGGTGTCGCTTTCTGAAATAGTTGTATTGACCCCCTTGTACTTTAGATGTAATCATTCAAATTTTGTTGGTTTGCATGTTCCACTTCTTGATCCAATTAAGGATGTTCTCAAAGAAGCTTCAAGTAGCTCCCACTGATTTCATGAGCAATCAAGTCAGACTTGCTTTCCAGGGATTAACAGACACCAGGGTTATTGAGTTGGTTTGAGGTTAAGGACATAGGCAAAAAGTCCAACACTTCTGCCCAGCCTCTGTAGTCCCCTGATACATGTGAGCTCTCACAGGAATGTTCATAGTTTGCTTATCAAAAACTTATTTTAGTTTCTTATTTACATACTTTTCATCTGAAATCAGATATCGAGGTTCAGATCTTTATCAAATATTAGTACCTACTTGAGTAAGACTTTATTTAGTGACCTTCCTCAAATCCGTGAGGAGAATTTTTGAGCACTGGTTCCCGTTTTTGCTTCGTCTCAGCATTGTCAATTTTTTTTTTGCTCACTCTGACCGTGGTTTTTAGGTCCTAAACAAACAAAAGATTTCAGCCACTGCCTGTTTGCATCTTCCTATCTCCTAGCATAGCCCACCCTAACCTAGAGGTGTGGTCCTGCCCCCAGCAAAACCAGCTATATGCAACGTGACCCAACCTGCAACTCCAAGTATTAATTCCTTGCATGTATTATTATGTCCCAGAGCTGTGATGGGGAATTATGGAATCATGATTATTTCTTTTTTAAGGAAAAGGTCTGAGGATGGCAGCCCACAAAGAACAAACCATAGGAGATGTCAGCAGAAGGAGATGCTGCCCAGCTACCTCTTTAGGGTACCTGGGCTAATCAATCACTGGAATTCATCCTTAGCTTGGGTGCTTGATCAAAATTTATGGATGTTCAATGATTGCAAAGGAACAGGTTGAGTTTCAGCCCATTTCTTATATTTATTTTGATTGTGCTGATTTTTCCAAGCTAAGACGAGAGAAACGAGCAGATCTTTCCCCATCTGTAGCAGGGAGAAAACATTTCAAGTACACACATATCTTCCGAAAACTGCTTTTTTCACAGTTCTTAGGCCACGGCTTTCCGTTCCTCAAATGATTCATTTCAAAATTATGTTGACACGGAAAGCTGAACAGATATTGTTTGCAGAAGGGAAAAAAACCAATCTTAATAGAAAGGCTTGATTTTTCCAGGGTCACTCTGTACACATTTACAGTAGGGTTTTAGCCTCATCCCTCTTCAGGGAGATATTTAGGCTATTTGTAGATTATATGAGAGAAAAGAGGCAAAATATGTAATAGAATTACTCTTGCAATTAGACTATTTATTATTTTTAGCTGCAGAATGGTAGTAAATATGGCTTTTCTGTGCTTGCTCCTGGCAAACAAACTATAGAAATGCAAAGTTGTGGAATTTCCGTTTCATTTCTTGCCTCATTAATTTCATTAAGTTACAAATAGATGAAAACATAAAATTAAAAAGTAATTTCCTTTTAATATTTTTAAATTACTCTCTCCAAGTATTCAAACCTTTTAATCTGTTCTTTTAAGGTCTCCATTTAATTGCTTCTACAGAACCATGGCTGAGGTTTTGTGAATCAGATATCAGTGTGATTGATTATAAGGAAGCTAATCAGAGGGTGCCATTCACAAGATAAATGAAATTGTTTCTAAAATATTTGTTTGCAGTCTGTGGCATTTCACTAACTTGGCAAATGTATGAAATGATGTGTGGATGGGATGTGTGAAGGTGTGGATTTATGTGGGGAAATCAAATCTAGCCATGAAGGAAAGGCTATTTCTTCTTCTTCTTTTTTTTTCCCCTTTCTTTTTTTTCTATTCCTTATACAAGGACAAATTGCATGGGAATTATAGTGTTTCCCATTTAATAGAAGTAGCCTTCATTCTGATGTTTTTCACAACAGTGACAAATGGCAGCTAAAAGAAAGGGAGAGAATGTAATCAATCTTTATACCTTTAAAAATAGTTGAAAACTAAGATGAAACCTAAACCATTTGAAGAGAAAAATAAATAGTTTGAAACAAACAATTATCTGGAAGAGAAGGAAAGTTCAGAAGATGATTTGGGATGAAGTGCTGGGTCTTGGAGGAGGGAATAACTGTTTTCCTTGCCTGTTTGGGACTCCAGTTTCCATGGCCACAGCACTGTAACACGTATGTCCAGAAAGGAGAATATTCCCCCCAAAGGCCAAAGAGTGAGTTTGAAAGCAGAAAATGTGTGAGTGAGAAATTAGGAAGAAAAATTAAATTCTCTTTCAAGAATTCCCAGGTTAAACAGCAACAGTGCTGAAGGCTGCAGGTGTAGTGCAGACTAGAACTCATCTAGATATTTAGTATGTATTTAATGCTAATAATTTAATTATGCATTAACACAACATTAATATTTATTATTATTACTGGAAAAGGCATAAAAATAAAATTTTAAAATAAAGTAAAAACACATAATGTAAAATCTTCTGTTATACCCCCTGAAACCCATTCTGAAAACTCATATAATAGGCAAAAGATTAAAATAGGGAATCTTGAACATTTTGCTGAACTCAAAGGTAATTGACTCCTGGGAGGATTAGATCTGCTACTTATGCTCTTGGTGATGGAAGATTTAGAAGGGAAAACTCGGCACTTCTCAAATTACATGACTTAAGAAATGAGCTGGTCAGTCAGAAAATGGTCATGTTTTTATTCTGTTTTTCAAATGACCCTCATACAGTTGTGGCCCTCAGCTGGATTTTACAGATTTCATGTAAGGCATTCTTTATCAGGCTTGTTTTTGTGCCTGTAAAAAATGCCAGCCAACTGTTTTCTCAGAGACACAGCTGAGGGTAGAAATTCTATTATTGCAATGCATGTTATTGGAAAAAAAGACATGTACAGATGCTGACAGCTCTAGACTTTTACAAAACTTACCATTCTTCCTTTTTAAATCAATTATTGATTTGGCCTGGGTTCAATGTGTGCTTTAAACTAATGCACCATAATGAAAAGTCATGGCAGGATTACTTAGGGATACATTTTTTAGATTTAGCTGAACTGCACTGTTTTCATAATTTTAATGAAGACACTTAGGAGGATATTTTTCATGCAATGCCTGGCAGTGGTCCAATGTGACTCCCATTGAAATCACCTGGTTAGACATTTAAGCTCCTGGTGCTTGAGAACTGTATTCTTCAAGTAACAAACTATTTTCAATTAAGTGAAATTAAAAAAAAAAAACAACCATATTATTTATATATTTTACATTTATTATATCAGAATTGAATGCCATTCTTTAAACAGCTGGTAGAAGAGGATAAAACAAGTTTATTTTTAGTTTTTACCAGAGGTGCAAAGGACAAGTTGCAACTGAAATTTTTGGATAACTGCATACAAAAGATATGACAACCAAAATAGACATTGATCTTAAAGGACTAGTTTTCAGAATTCAGTAAATAGCTTTTTCCTTTGGATTTTTCACTGCCAAGGCTTTCTTCACATCCAGACAATTACTGATTGTATAACTCCCTTTTCAAAATAATCTACTAAAATTTTTAGTAGCTTCTTAAGATCCATTTTTGATAGTATTTCAATATATCTGTGTAACCTAGGTTTTAACTTTCCCCACATGGAGTTTATAAGGCTTTTTCTTACACTCTTTTACCAGACTGGGGGCGAAGGTCGAACTTTTGCACTGTGTCCAAGTTGTCTCCTTTGTTTCTGACTTTGCCTCTGGACTTGCCTACCCAAGACTTCAAAAAAGCGTCAGTAGCACTTTCAGGAGAGTTCTGCCAGTAACAGAGACTTATATTAGTGCCTTCATCGTTGTGTTTTTGCAGATGGTTGGAACATGACATGGTTTGGCAGCAGATTTTCTTTCTGCTGCACTCAAATGCACTGTGGAAGGTAAATTGTCTTTATTTCCCCTTTGGGGAGTATGTATGAGCTGCTCTTGTTTCATCTCCCAATACCCATTTTTCTCTGAGACTTTGAAAACCCGCTAATGTCTTAACACCCCCACTAACCTCTAAATATAGGCCCACCTCTGGCCACTCTTCTGTGTGTGTGTCCTTTCCTTGCAAATTTCTTTCACACGTTTCCAGCATTACACTTGTCTAGCACAGATTTCCCAAACTCATTGTGCTCCATTGCTTCTGACATCTTAATTTACTGCTTCACCTCTTTCAGTTATTTTTCACTCTTTGCTTTCTCTTTGCTCGTATACAGACTATTCAAAAGGAGATAAAATCTAGAGTTCTTGATGGTGTTTCTTCTCCTGGTTTACCCCAGCAGATCCTTCACAGGTTGATTCCCTCAGAGCACTATTTTTTACCTGCCACTCCCTTAAGAGAGGTTAAATTGGTCAGTAATGGTAGTTCAAATGTCAAGGGGCCATCCTTTTGAAACAGAATAGAAATACCTTCAAAAATCTGGCTTGCTCCTGTAGAAGTCAGAGCTTCAGGTGGTTCATGAGAAAATACAACCAGAGAACAAATGACCAAATTTAAAGGATGGGTCTTTCCTTCTCTGCATGAATCTACATGATCCTTTGAGGTAAGAAAGGCAGTGAGCAACACACGCTTGGAGCGCACAAGGTGACACTGGCAGCCAGAAAACATCTGCAGGAGAGATGAAAATTCAGGGTGCTGGGAACATCTTTATCAATGTTGAGACTCCCAAAATAAAGCTCAAATTCAGTGAGGGTCAGGGAGAAAAAATAGTAAAATGCCAGCAAAACTAAGGGATGTTATCAAAGCATCTGACAACCTCAGCAAAATACCAGCATTGCCTTCCCAGTGAAGTTTAATTAAAAAGTCTATTGTTTCCATTATTGCTTAATGATTTCTCCAAAAGTAGAGCAAAAGTTTATTTTAGAGGTTAATTATTCCTGGAATTTTAACGAGACATGAGTGTGTTTTCCTCTATCTCATTTGGTAACTGAACCATTAAGGAAAGTGAAGCAAACGGTGGTGTAAGGCTTGGTGAAAACAATTTAGGTCACAGAAGAAAGCTCGCCATGTCATGGTGCTGTTGCACAAAAAAACAATCTACTAGCAAATTAAGTTGACTTTCTGTGCTGGAAAGAACTTGTCAATGACTTCTCCTCATTTGCTCCTGAATTCTGACTGAGACTCAGCATGAGGATATGGTGCAGTTGTTTTTGCAAGCAAACAAGAAAATGGATCAGTCAGGGCATAGCACTCGCTGTGCTGCCAAGAAGGCTTGATTCTGCTCCCTCACACTTGTCTATGCTAATTGCCATGCTGGGTTTTGTCAGCTATCCAATAAGCCATGTATCAAAACTCAAGATTCAACATGTAAACCTCATGATAATGGAAAAAAAGAGGGACTAATTAATAATTTTTCAACACCGTGAATCGTGAAATCAATTGTTGCATGTTGAGAGCACATATTGTTTAACTTTAGGAACAGAAAGGAGCTTAAGAAGCATTTTTATTCACAGGTCTCTATATCAGTTTAATTTTCTATCAACTACATGTCTTCCAGAAGTACATTATTCAATTTATTAACACCTGGCATGTGAGGATTATTCTTTCTCATTGTCTCCCAGACAATTAAATGGCAACAATTATAAATGCCATAAAAGGCAGAATTTCCAAAAGCAGCAAAACAAAACTCAGTATGATCCTTGTTTCCCAGTCATGTAGGCTCAGATATTTAACTGTAATCAGGCATCTTATTTCCTTCTTAAGATATGTGCCAGGACCTCCACCACCCACACTAATGCAATTTACAGGCATTGCCCGGGTTGTGAGAGTCACAGAATCACAAAATATTCTGAGCTGGAAGGAACCCACAAGTCAAGGACACTGAAAATTTCTCTGAGATAATAAAGGTGCTTCAGTAATAATTTCACTAAAAGTCAGTCATAGCAGTAGATAAAATGAAACAATCCCAGTCCTGTGAAAAGACCTGCTCCACAACTAAAGCTTATTTTGAAAGCTGCAGATAGTGTAAACCTGGAATGAGTAGAAGAGAAAGAGCCTGAAAAAAACCCATATTTTAATTTCTTAGGATTTCCCGTAAAGAAAGCATTTTAAATGGGTACCTGTGCAGAGTTTTTTCATCTGTATTCTCAGTGGCATATCTGAAAGAGTCTAATACTTCTTAGGCTAGCATTTGTGATAGGCAATCTCTGGTAATCACCCCTACTGCAGTCTAAGTGCCAATGGGGTTTGAAGGTTTTGGAGAGTCTGTGCCCAAGTGCGAGCTGCAGTTGATGTGCTGACTGGGTGACCTTGCTGTATAGACTATGTTTATACCACCAATGTTTTTTTGATGTGCATCTGCTGCTCCTTCACATCTCTGATCAGCTTCTGAATCATGCATCAATATCACATATTATTTTTATTTATCATTATCACCACTTGCTACATTTTATCGTTATTACAAGCAGTGTTCATTTCCCCCCCCAATTTTTATCTCAATTTCTGTGAAAATGTGGCTGTATTTATCATTAGGTTACTTGAGCATACAAGAAATGTATTAGATCTATTTTGCTCTAGTTTGGAAAGGACATTTGTGTTTCATTGAAATTTTTACCAGGTACTCTTAGATATCGCTACATATTTATCTTTTCCTTGTATGAACACAGAGAGGACAAGGAAACTCTTTAAAAGCCTTGGGCTCTCAGTAACTTCAGCCCTTTAACCTTTCTTATTCTCACAGTTTTTGAATGTGTTTGAACCAATGACCTGGTGGTGAAAGATCGTTTTCCATCAGGAACATTTGTCTTTCTGATGTGTCTTTACAGCTTTGCTCTACATGCCATTTTCTTTTGCTCAGGCCCATCTGTGTGCGTGTGAAGGTTAACTGTAGGAATCACTCACTGCCTTCTTTCCTCTTGTTAGTGTGAACTACGAGTATCCAACGATTTTTGACACAGCAGTGTCTCCATTCGTTCATTTACCAGCACTGAGGAAATTGATCTCCTCAGGAGAAGACGACGGCATCTGACCTGCTGGAAAACGGAGATTTAATGTTCTGGGACAGGAATCAGAGCAGAGAACCGGAGAGCTGCACGCAGCGAGGTGCACCCTTCCCAACGACCTGTCAAAAACAATCATGTCTTTCCTAAACAAGTAAAATTGTCAGTATTGATAACCCAGCGAAAATGATGCCTGGGTGAAAAGGAGAGGAAACTCCTAAACTGTAGTCCACAGAAGCTGGAAGAAAATGGCTTCTATTTTTTTCTTCTCTTCTAAGTGATTCTCTTTTGGGGACTTTGGATATCAGAAAAGAAACAGAAAAGAGGAGGCCTCCCGAGGAAACACTAAAGCAATATAATTTTACTTTTTTCCTAAATCTTTACCTAGTGGAGTAAGATAGAGTTATGCTTTTCAAGTAAAAATATATCATACCAAGCATCTTGCTGAAAAACAAACATTTAAGCTCTATTTTATGTTAATTCTTCAATAACTTTGCTTTCAAGGAAAGGATTTATTTTCCTTCCAGTTAAATCTTGAATTATTAGAAGTGCTAGAACTAGTAATAAAAGAAACAGTCTTAGAGGTGAGTCTGAAAATCTCAATAATTTAGTCTATTCAGGCACTCACGATTGGTTTATTATTTGCAATCCAACAATCTTCATGCTCAATCTATACTCTTTAATTTGCTCTCTTATATATATCTCCATGAAAATGAACATCTTGGAAGACTTTGAAGCTGCAGTCCATGATAGAGGACGATTAGTCATCAGCAATGCCTTTTAAAAGCTCTATGTGTCAGCCTCTTAAACTATCTTTAAGTTTTCGCTTAAGTGGAAATTTTGTCAATGGGCATTAATAATTTTGGAGGTTTCATATTGCCTCACAGATATTTATTAAGACAACAAGATCGGCAATGTTGTTAGGAACTAGTGTGTGTGTGTGTATATAAAAAACTCCTCTGCCCTGATAATGGCCGAAAACAGAAACTGCTTTATATACAAATGCTGCAGCATTTTAGGTTGTCTTCTGTAGAAAATCTCATGGGTGTGATAACATTCAGATATGTCTGGCAAGATGTGTTGTTTCACAAAGCACGGTATCGGGTGGGAAAGCAAGAAAGGCGAGATGTGCATGTGTTTCTTTACACTGTAAATTATTCAACAGCAGTTTTACTTCTTCCATCCACAGTTTTCTTGTGTTTTGCTTAACCAAACTGGGCAGTGATAGATATTCTGAAGTTCTTTTCCATTTTATGGTTTTTGTAAGTTCTGGGGATAAAATAAACCAACAATTTCTGCTTTACTTGCTTTATTTTTTTTTTTTTTCCGAAAATGGGCAGTTTCAATCCCAACTGTTTCTGATCATAAATGATCTAAAAAAAACCAACAACAACAAAAAAAGAGAGTTCTAATGAGAGAGGGAGAGAGAGAGCAACAAAATAAAGCACTCTAAAGAAAAATGATCTAAAGTTACCCAGGCTTTTTGCTCTAGGGCCATATGCTCTGTGTGTGATGTTGAAATGATTGGCCATGATCACTGCTGGTAAGGGGTCGAATGTGGCTTGTTTATATTATTACACATCTCCTATGTAATGCCAGTGGTGGTGATGGTGACACCAACATAAATTCTGTTTCAGAGTCTGCAGTCTCAGCAAATGGAGCCCAGCTACAAATAACTGATTTTCACCTGCATAATTTCCTATTTTATCTTATTGCCAGAACTCTGATGCCAAAGAACTTTGATAACAATTCCCCTGAGAGACATCCTGGTGTCTAAAAAATATTGTTCAACAGCTATATTGTTCCATTGGGCTCATGTTACCTAATTGGGCCTTAAATATAATTATTCACAGTCATAACTTAAACACACTTTTATAAAATGGTTAAATTACAGAAATCAACAAGAGTTCTTTTTGCATATGTTTTCAGGATGTCATCATTCACTTCAAATATTTGTTAAAGTTTTCTAGAAATAATGAAAATTAAAAAAAGAAGCACTGAAAAAAGTTATGAAAAAGGGATAAAGTGCACATGTGAGTGAGAAGAAAGCAAGGAAGAGATGAAAAGAAAGAATGGAGTAATAGAGAAAGAACAAAAGAAAGAAAAAAGAAGAAAGAAAAAACAAAGAAATAAACTTACACAGTATGTTTGATAACCGTAATTGCTCTGTTCTTTATAAAGAATCCTAAAATGAAGCCTTTATAAAAGGCAATAAGAAACAGGCACTGTATCTTAAAGGATAGGTACTACTGAAAACACTATTTAAAATTCCTTATTTTCCTCCTTTTTCTTTGAAACATGTACTTCATTGCTCTTGGAATGTTTTGTTCTTTTCATTGAATTGCTCCATTTTTATTTTAATGCCCTTGTAGTCTGGATATTCTCTAAAAATGCCTGCCTTTCTACTAAGAGCAAACATTCTTACAGTGCCTGTTTCCTATTGCCTTTCTAAAGTTCCTTTTTCTAAGTGAAAACATAGTTTTGTCTATCTGCTTGATTCTTTTAAATACCTGCCTGCTTTTGTTTCTTAAACAGCTTTCTTACACCAGCACAGCGCCCACGGGTCAGGTCCACACTCACGTTTCTTGCCCTAATTTGTCTAAAAGTGAGGGCAGTATGTGATTACCAGATATTACAGATGAAAAAATAAATATTCAGTATTTTTATTTTATAAATATTAATTTTTATACCCTTGCCTAGAGATCTAAAAATGAGCACTTACAAGTATGTTAGTAAACTGCGCTCCTGTTGATATCTTTTAAATGCCAGATTGCTTAATCTTGGTAATCACAGAATCACAGAATGGTTTGGGTTGGAAGGAACCTTAATGTTCATCTCCTTTCAACCCCGCTGCCATGGGCAGGGACACCTTCCACTATCCCAGGTTGCTCCAAGTCCCATCTCAGCTGGACTTGAACACTTCCAGGGATGGGCCAGCCACAGCTTCTCTGGGCAACCTGTGCCAGGGCCTCACCACCCTCACAGGCAATAATTTCTTCCCAATAGCTGTTCTGAATTTCTCTTTTAGTTTAAAATTGTTGCTCCTTGTCCTGTCACTATCTGCCCAAGTAAAAAGTCCCTCTTCTTTTTTATAAGCCCCTGTAAGTACTAAAAGGCCACAATAAGGTCTTCCCACAGCATTCTCTTCTCCAAGATGAGAAAATAATAATAATACTAAAACATAGGTACAAGTTCCTGTGTCAGTTTATCCAATGTCACTCACCTTTGAGCTTCTGTTTTATAAGATGGCAGAGGCAACAAAGCCAGATGAGCAGTTTAAAACACTGCAACCTGTGCCTTTCTTTTCCTTTCTGCTCCCCAAAATGCATTGAGCAAATGGCTATTTAGTTAGGCAAGTTCTTTTGATACAGGTTTACCGGTCTCCTCTTAAGGAAAAATTTTTCTTGAGGGAAAAAAGCCTCATGATGGTACTTGTTTTTAGTGTGAGTTTCAGCATTTCAAGAGTTACGGACACCATCTAACCAATGCTAATGTGCAGAGGCACTATCAGGCTGATATACCGAGCATCATTACTTACTTTTTAAGAAGTCAGGAATTGAAGGCTGAAATCTCAAGACAGTCCTCTCAGCAGTTCAAGGACTTGGGCTTAGAGTTATCCATAAATTTTGTTTATGTTTATCCAATAAGAACTTACATAGTGAATGCTGAGAAGAATCATTTACTTAAACATAAATGGGGATTAATTAGTGTATCAAATGAAAGCAAAGGAAATTCTGAGGCAAGGATGCACTCATAGTCAGAGCAACACATCATCTCTTTGCCTGATGGGCCTAAAACTTCTTTAAAGGGTGGCTGCCAAATAACCTTGTTTCTTTTGTTTATTGACCAATTTATACAAATATCTCACATGAAATGGGAAAACTTCTTTATGTTCCCTATGACAGCCATTTTAGCGGCTGATTTCTTATTGGAAAAAATTCCTCTGAAAAACACATTTCGCTGTGTATTGATTAATGATTATTTTTACTTAAGCTGCATGTAAGGGTTCAGTATCAGGTAGAATTCTAACCTCCCAGCCCCCTATTCAGCATATCAATTGGTGCACTCATCAGTTTGCCAGTCCTGCACTAAAAGAAATTAATGGACTATCCCGCTTCATTTCATGGCATCTGGTTGATGGAGTGCAGAAACTGCTATAAACACCAGGGTTCAGTGGGATTGCTGGCATGAGTGAGGTGTACTGTATTTGGCCTGCATTTTGCATTATCGTCATCAACCAGTCAGAGTTAAAATTATCACAGCAGCCTGTCTTGAGTGAAGCAGAAGAGTGGTGCAGGCTGTGCAACCTCCTGACTATTAAATTGACCCATTGTCTCTTTTATTTGTTCCTTAACTTAATTCCCTGCTATAGTGAAATAAATGAGACCACTTATCATGTAAGAGCTTCCTCTGCTTAGTCTGGCCAATATAGCATATTAAAATCATAAGTATTCCACATTTTATAATCAAATATGATGCTCTTCCTGAAATAAGCACTTGTGGTGATAATCACTAATGGGTCAACTGGGTACCAGAGCACTGTAAATTCAAATTATGACTTTGGGGATGCTGTAGATTTTTTCTTGCTTTTGTGTTATTTTAATAGAGAGGAGTCACAAAAATAAGGGAAAATTTCCTCTAAGGTATACCAATAAAGTCTCATTTAATTATATCTTATAAATCTCATGCTAGTTAATGTTTTCTTAAAGTGTCAATGCTTAGAATAACATTCTTTAAAACTGTATTTCCCTGAATGGGAAAAATGGCATTTTTCATAGACAGGAAAAAATCTTGAAAACGACACCTGAAGCTGAAAAAGCAGATGGAAAACACAAATAGGAGTAAAATCTCTTGCTGCTGAAGCCTGGCTCGTGAACTCAGAGCATGAAGGTTAGCATGGCTGGTATATAGTCCCTATACCTTGATGAGGATCCTCAATATCCTCATAGACATGAGGAAGAGGAGGAGAGGGTGGAAACAGGTATGTTTTTAGAGATATTGGGTGCTCACAGGGGACTTAGCTGGAAGCCTAGAGATAAATGTAAATACTTTTCTTTGCTCTTGCAGATGAAGCAAATGCAGCAGATCAGAGAATCTTGCACTGCAGAAAGAGTGTGATTCAGCACTATGACTTATTTATAGTCCCCACCATGTAAAAAAGAAAAACAGAGAGACAGGGGTGAAATCACAGGCTAAGTGAGGTCAGCAGAATAACGTTCTTAGAGCTTCAGGCCAAAATTTAGCAGCAGACAGATTTCCAAGACTTCCTCGGTTCTTGATGATCAACAGCTTTCATTAATTCTGTGGAAATTTCAGGTGGGCACTCGATATTTTGAAACTCCCCTGGTACAATCAGTACTCTCAAACTCCCTTGGCATGTTTTCCTTCCTGTGCTATTTCTGTCTAAGTTTTATTCCCCTATTGATTTAATGGACTTCAATTAAATTCTCTTGTCTCTGAATCTTTAGAGCTTTATTTATATGGAGCATAGACTACTAGATCACTAGTGTAATTTTTCCCCCCTCCAGACTCCTTAAAGCACTACTTTTTACACTGTGCTGTTATTTTAATTGGGCTGAATTTAGAAACGTTTAGATACCTTTCAAATCATCTGAAGTTTCACTGCTGTTTAATGACTTTTGCTTTATGGATATATTGCTGTAATTGACAATTACATACTACGGTATGTCAACATTCTGATGTTCTGAAAGCTCAGAATTGGTTAAATCTGTATTTTAGTCACAAAGTAAATTCACAAACCGTTCCATCATTAGCTACAGCAAATGCTAAGAGAGTTTTAGAGCAGAAGAACATTATTCCCTATTCATAAATTTAAATCACTTCGTCATCCTCATATTTCATGTTTATGGGAATATAGCTTGAATTGTAAGTTTAGCAGCTCTGACTACAGAAGTGGGAACTGCTGCCTTCTCCCCTCATCTTTCCAACCAGCGTAAATCTTCTGTACCTTTGCCAATGAAACACAATATCAATTAGGTACAAATAAACCCGTGCAAACCTGCTGCACAATTTCCTTCTTAGGGTGTGATAAAGCAAGAGCGTTTGCAATCATTGTCTGTACGAAAAAAAAATAAAAATCTAAAGGACATTTTGGTTCAGATTTATTGTCTCACTAATTGGCCAGACTTTCAAAGTCATTCTAATAAGTTATGTACATTTGAGTGCTTGGAATTGCCCTTAGAGGCTTCCAGAGTAGCTCTCAGGGAGGAGAAATCAGTGAAGCAGAGTCTGGCTATAGTCTGAGTTTAACTTATGTTGTACATATCTACACCAATCTCGTAAGAGGAAAAGGTCAGATGCAGGTAAGCCATAACCCAGTCTTCTGAAAACTTTAGCCCATGTGCCACAGTTCACTTCCCAGAAAGCTACCCTGTCCTGGGAACTGCCTTGAGAAATGGAGAATAAAACGAAAGAACAAGTTCTCAACTATCTGACAACTTTTCTCAAAGGACCACTCTTTAGGAGAACAAAGAACAATACTGTGTTTTTTCCAGACAAAAACTCTGCTTTGCCTTCTCTCAGAAAAAAATAACTTCAAGGCTGTCGTTAACAAAACTGCCTGGTGACTCCTGCTGCAACAGGATTAATCAGTAATGCTTTTCACAGAAATGACAGTGAGAACCCTGATTTCTGTAACCAAATTCCTACTAAGTAGTTAAAATCTACTCCCTGATGTGCATATCCAGTTAAAGCTGGATAACCTGTTCTTCATTATAGCCCAAATGACTGAAGCAGGTTGACATACACAGAAGATTTCTCTCTTCTGATGGAAGTGAGTTTCCTTTTGGTAAGTTTGCTGGGTAGGGAAATGTCCCAAATAAATTTTAACCATGTGTTCTTCACTTTGGAAACCAATCCAGCAAAAACCATGTTGAGGTGCAATGTCAGCCTGTGATTAAACTTCAGCTTCCTTAATCTGTCCCTAAGAAACGGCTGGGGAAATTTTTAACTTGAGACCAGGTATGCTATAAATGACCCTAAAGAAAAGATATTTCTAGTCTAAGGCAATATGACTATTTCTTAGCCTGTGCCATCCCCTGCTGCCAGTTCAGGAGGGAGGGTGAGGAGTGACATTGCCTTTGGCCCTGAACTTATATCCTTAATTATGTCCATTCATCCTGTACTCTGTGTGGACTGCCTTGCTGAAGAGAACTCCACACTGGCAGAGCCCAGGACATCCTTGGACCTGATCCATCTCCAGCACCCGCTTGTGCATCTTTCAGAGAGATTGTTTGCTTTTTGGAAGTTCCCTGTAGCAGCTCACTTTGTCAAATGTGAAGCTCTTCAAGGCATCCTGCCTTGACACCATCTCCTCCCTTCCAGCAAGGCAAAAGTACCTTCAAACAACACAGCCTTTTAGCAGCATAATGCATTTCCAGGAGCAGTACCCCACATCTTTATTCATGATGTGAATGATGATACAAGTAGTAATAACGAAACAGGGTCATAAAGGTTTCCCATTGTGAACTAGTATTAATCTAATTTCCTACAGGATGTTTATCTAAGTCAGAAATAGCCAAGCAGTTCAAAACACTTTGGCAAGTCTCTGATGAAAAGAAGCCTGGGAAGTGTGAAGGGTTGCTGGAGAATGCTAAATTGCATTCACTCATCTGTGCTGAGAAGCCTAAGCTGATTCTTGCAGGGTTTTGCGAAGATCTATCCAGTGCAAATTGTCTTCTTAATTTTATGAATGTTAAGAATCATCAACATTTTAAAAAAAAGAAATCCAACAATTAGCATTCAAGACTTTCATCCTTAATAATGATAATTTTACCACACTGAAAATTTTTGATGAACACCAAAAATCCTATGTGTTTCTTTGTAATGAAATAATAAAATGTAGTGCTAACATAGGTACTTTACATCTTTGATGCCCAATGAAGTTCTGTGCTTATTTTTAAGCACAAACCCCTCCCAACATACAAAAAAAGGCATGTACTACCTACTCTCCCATTAACACACTTTTAGGCTGTCAGCAGAGTATTTTTCTGCAACTCCATTTCTGTTTTGAGTGCACTTTCCCTGCCTTGCCACATAACAAACAAGCACTGCTGTGCACAGGCTGTCTTTAAAGACGTGGGAGCCCAACATCTAATTGGTGCCACTTCCACCAAAGTGGACTTGAGTCTTTCTAGGAGAAAGACAGGTCTGTACATCTCTCATTTCTATTCCTAGCTTTTTTTTTTTTATTTTTGCTATCTCCCCCACTGAGACTGCTTACCTTCTTTGGATGTGATCCAATGTTAATAAAGTTATTTGCGGTTTTTGGTGCAGCCAGAGCTGGTGGTGGGGCTGGCAGCTCCGTGGGGCTGTGCTGGAAAGGCTGGGTGCTGCAGCCACACCAGGGCATACCTGGGCCCATGCCTGGGCACAGGACTCCTCCACAAAGTCCTTTTTTCCATCATTAGAAGCTAAAATACATGACCCCCTCCCAGTGAGCAGTGCCAGTCTTGGCCATACCAGCACAGATGTGGTTGGAGAGTCTCTGGGAACCAGAGCTTCCATCTGAGAAGCAATTCCCTAAATCACAGCATGAGAATGTCTTACAGGATGTGTAAAATGGCTTGGGTGAATTAGCATATCTGACAGGCAACGAATTTAACTAGCATTCAACCTTGTACTTAATGAATAGTCCATATGTCCAGAGAAGCTGGTAATTTATAGTGTAACATTTTCTTTTGATCTGTCGTTTGCTCTTTCTCTTTAGAATTAAATCATTTCTCAATGCACAAGGGAAGAAGTCGAAGGGAAGAAGTCTTTTTATTTTTAATTAGAATGTGCTAAATGGTAATAAAGTAATGTGAATACAGTGGAGACCTCTTAAATCCATAACAGTAAATCTATTGCTGCAACAGGTCCATCCTTTATATGGTGTTCATTTAAGAAGGTTTCACCTGAAGTGCCACACTGACATGAACTGATGATAATAGAGTAATATACTTAAATAATTCAATAAAGCATCTGTTGTATATTGTGATATGCCTCGTAATTTTATTGACAGAGGTTTGTTTTGTCCTGAGACATATAAAATGCTCAGTTAAGTGGCTTGATTGTATAGTATTTTTAAAAAATATTCACCCGACTGATTTCTTGTACTGTGCACCTTGTCAGTGATTAATCAAGATGATTTTTAAAATGCAAATAATTAGGTTGGCTCTTAAAAATTAGGATTTCACTCACTTGGGAAGGAATTCTAATGTGTGTGGCAGAAACAGCAATTAAAAAATGACATTCCTTTTTATGCAAGTGTTAGGGTATTAGGTGAAACAACACAAAAGGATGGTGTAAAGCCATATATGTAGAACAGGAAAGAGCTAACTTTTGAAACATAAATGCAATTAAAATGCTATGATTTTTTTACTTTATTAGCTAAGCAAAATAGGCAAGAGTTTAGACACATTTCCATGAAGCTTTTTTGTTTGTTTATTTGTTTATTTGAGTTTTTACATATATATGTAGACTGCTTGCTGCTGCTTGAGTAAAAGTGGATTTTAGCTATGACTGTAAGCTTCTTTCACCTGAAAGCAATTATCCCCACTTTGTGTATGCAATAGTCTGTTCACTCAATCCTCTCTGATCCAAGAAGCTGAAAAGGATGACATGAGGACTTATGTGTTCCATTTACTCCCTCGGCTCAGGGGACACGTGTGGTGTTCGGACATGGCACAGATTAATATGGGAAGATTACTTTATTTCCAGGTTAGCAGGAGGCTTGTTTTCGGAAGCACTACTCATTTGTGTTAGATGGGATGCTGCTTGGTTTGAAACAGGGCTATTTTCCTAAAACAACTATCTTCCCTGCTTCTTTTCTAACCACTTGATCCCAAGCCAAGGACTCTGGCAGCTCTTCCCTGCCCAGACTCGACAGGGCACAATGCGGCGGTTTTGTTAACCGTTCCTCTTCCCCATTTCTCTCACTTTTATAACAGGTATATTTTCCTCCTGTCAGTAGGATAATTTATGACTTCATGTTTCAGCATGCTTTGTGGAAAGGAAAGCAAATAATTTCTTGGAGGGATTATTGATCCTTGAGGACAGGGCTTCGAGGTGCTTATGGGATGCGTGTGTGGGCAGATTGTGGAGCTCTTCTACTCAGCATCTTGATTTATTTACTGTTGGTGCACTTTGTTCTTTTATTTTTAACTGAAATATTTTAGAAGACGTTGCTACTTTTGCTTTGCAAGAGACAAGCGTGATTGCACAGATCGTAAGGCTTTGTACCACCGGCTCTTTGCTTTAATCTTAAATGACAGCTACATCTGTTGAAGTTTGTTCCTATCTTCTTGTTTTTGTTTTTGCTTTGCCTTTTTTTTTTTTTTTTTAAACTTGACAGGTTGAAGGAGCTTTTTCAATGGCAGTTTTGGTAGTTGCAGACAGTTTTTGAGGTGCTCTTCCCAGCCTGTGACCTGCTCCTCACTGGTTTTGCTCTTCGGCAGAAGTTCCAGGTGACTCCATAGCTTTTGTACCAGCAGCCCTTGGGTGGGAAGGCAGGAGCAGGCACTTATCTAACAGCCTGGTTGTTCTGTATTCTGCAGGATGGGTTTGCATTTTGTCACACTGAGGTTTAACTCTGTGGACACGCACGTGGGTTTAGGTGGTGGATTGTGGCCAAAGCCTGTCACAGGTTATAGCAGCAGTTTCAGTCAGCATCGTTCCGTTTTCCTCCTCCTGGAGCCAGGTTTTGCTTCACTGTTGTAATTTGATGTCAGATTTTCCTTGATTCTTAACTGACAATCACAGCATCATAGGCCATGGTCCCACAGATGTTGCAGATACTGTAGTTAAAGTTCATTGACAAGTTTAATTTTGTACATAATGTTTTTTGTAAGGATGTGGCATTGTTATAAACATTAG
Source organism: Cephalopterus ornatus (assembly GCA_013396775.1). Lineage (NCBI taxonomy): Eukaryota > Metazoa > Chordata > Aves > Passeriformes > Cotingidae > Cephalopterus > Cephalopterus ornatus. Next base: position 180,121 of record VZRE01001354.1, read on the forward strand.
AAAGCGTAAAAATGTGCTTGAAGTTTTTGTGCTTTAAACATTGCAGTGATGGGCAAAAATCCCAAAGCAAATAGAAAAAAAACCTGTTAGAAAGTGTGTTTTCCTTGGAAAAAGAGACTGAAGGTGCTGGATGCCAGCTGAGCCTCCTGTGACAAGACAGCACATGGGACACAAATCCACCTCAGGATTGGAGTTCCCCCAGAGCCCTGCTCAAAGCTAAAACTAGAGCTGTTACTGGTCAGCTAAGAAGACCCCCCCATTCTGTGTGAGAAGCAATGCTTGCTGAGCCTCCTTCAGTTCCCATAATTAATAAAAAACCCCAAACTTGTCATCACTTAGCATTTTATGTGTTTCCTGCACTGTATGTCTCAATATTTCCATCACTGCATTCTCATTTAGTATTAGTTTAGTCAACTGGAGGCTGCAGTAGAAGCTGCTTGTCCAATTATTTTGAATTCTTCTAGGTTTACTCATGTTGACACGTTCATTTTTAGAACAACACTCTTGATAAAATAACTGAGATGTTGGCCAGTGTTTACATTAAGCTGCAGAGAAATCCAACACTAGAAAATATGTGTGTGCAAACAGTCTAAATAAAGAAAACAGAGAGTGTTTTTGCTAGGAAAAAAAAAAATCCGTAAAATATTCTTCAGATCAAAACTTCCTATTTTGAGCTCACTTAATATGTTAAAAAAAAAAAAAAATATCTATACCTTCTTTTCTCTGACCTCTGGTGTGGCTAGACTGGTGTTCTGCAAAGATTGACCAGAATCATTACAGACTTACTGATTACTGCCCTCAGTAACCTCAGTCCAAAGCATTTCCCTCCCAGTTGTGGTATTGAACTAGCAAGTGTTAGTGGAGACATTTCTTCCCTCTTCGAGCTGCTCTCCAGGTCCCAAACATCCTCCTGGGAACTCCAGGTTCTCAGCCTGAGTACCAGGAGATGGCCACAAGAAGGATCTCAGGATTTGCCCCAAATGCCACAGCTCAGGTGAGAAACCTCTCCTGGAATTGTACAAGCAAAAGGACTGTATTTCTGCCTCTTTTACTTCTACAGAATTTTTTCTAATTGTAAAATGTTTTCAGATGATGCAATAAAAATTGAAATCTTATTGGACCAACTGCATTACAATGAATGTAGGCTGGGCTTTCAGCTAGAATTTCAGTCTATTTTAGGTTGTTGCACAATCTCTGATCATCAGCTCTAGATGGGGAACAGTTAATTTCTCTTAAGCTACTCTACTCTTAGGATTCAGTTAAGTGTCATTAAACCCGGGACATCAAAGAACACAGAGCAGCTCCAAAGATGCAGTTCAGAGCCTTATTTAACTATTAGCTATGATTACTCTAATTGTATAACTTCATTAGTTTTTCTTTTCCCCATTTAAAGGTAATATGTAATCTTTAGGCAATTATAGCATTCAAGTAGTGTTCAGTAGTAACATTAAGCTAATAAAGTCATGGAATCATGGAATGGTTTGAGGCTGAAGGGAACTTAAAGGTCATCTTGTTCCAAACCCCCTGCCATGGGCAGGGACACCCTCCACTAGACCAGATTGCTCATCCAACCTGGCCTTGGACACTTCCAGGGGTGGAGCAGGCACAATTATGAAATTTAAAATAGCTTAAATGCAATCTGATAGTAGTTCAATGTGCAATTAGCTACAAATATAGCCCCTAAAATACCACTTTTAGTGAAAATTACGTAAGATGTTGCAATATTAAACGGTGTTCAGATAAAATGCAGTCAGGTGTGGGTAAATATTGATCTTCTTGAACTGAGAATAATTTCTTTGTGCCCTACTTGCAGTATGTGCTCTCATTAAACCCCCGAGTTTTATGTACAAGAAATTCTTTTTGTTACTTCCGTATCAAGAATTACCTGAGCAACCTCGTTAACATCTGCAGATGCTGCTAGTTACGTTTGACTTAGATTGCTTATTTCTTAAACACAAAATGTTTTTAAGAATATCCATATGGAGGTCTATGTATCTATAATGATATAAAGTCAATATCTATTTATGTCCACCAATATAGATATTGATATAAATACATTATTAATTAGATATTTTAATATATGGGATCATATGTAATGTATAAAAAGTATATAATATCATATTTTGTAATAAAAAGGAATTATTTTTTGTTCGTAGTCTTTCTTTACAAAGTATTTTATGAACCAAAGCAAACAGAGATATACATCACAATGCTAGAAATAAGCCATAGTCATGGACTACTGTCAAATAACGTTAGATCTGTGTGCTGATCCCCAAGTTAGTACAGTTTTTATTTTCCAGTGGAAAACAAATATATTTGCATCCACCTACCCCCTTCCCAGAGCACATGGTTACGTACACCACAGGAAGAGTTATAACATTCCTTTGTATGGATTGTTGAAAAGAGGGTGGATTTGTGGCTGAAAACATGAGAGGCCACTGATTTTGCTTATGTTCCTTGACCTGTCGCGCAGCTCCAGTTTTCATGTCACTCCAGCTCCTGATACCTAATCTGTGCCATGCAAAATGTATTCCTAATCCGTGTGAGCGCAGCTAAAACAACATTGGCTGTGCTGCTTCTCCCAGCTCGTCCTCCAGCTTTTCTGCTGCCTGTGTGGAGTTCAATATCTGAATATATTGGAAATGCTTTCACAGTTTTTTAAGTTGATTTTCTATATAAAACCTTATAAAACAAAAAAAAAAAAGGTTCTTCTAGTTGTGTGTAGCCATTAAATTATGCAACGTCCAAGTCACAAAAATTGTACCAGCATTTCCTGCAGAGTTTGATTTTGGCAAGTTTTCCCAGCTGTGTGTGGCAGCTCCAGTGCAGGTGAGATCAGGAAGAGATGTACAGTAAACAAGGCATAAGGCTGTAAGGAGCAGATTTGATCACAGCAGTTTGGGGGTCTATTTTTGAGTTTATCTCTATTTATAGAGCTTAACTCAGGCTTTTTTTTTTTAAGCATAAGCAGGTGCTGAACACAGGAGACAGTCAAGGTCAGTAAAGCATTCTCTGTTGGGATCTTCTACACACAAATGCACCCAAGCATTGCCTCCACTGTGGTCTGTATTCTCCTCTGCATTGGGAAGGAGGTGAGAATAAAGCAGTGCTGGCCTTGCACCATCCATGTGCAGTTCTGGAGCCTGCCCTTGACCGCTGAGCTGGGGAAGTGGGGAAGAAGTGACAGGTTCTGATTTGCCAAGTCATTGCATGGGTCCTGACTGATCAGACCATCCAGAGAAGATGAAACCCCAGAGCAGGAGAGATGGGAGGATTTTACTTATTCCTGGCAAAGAGAGAGCTCTGCTGGATATGGTCAGAGAGAAGACATGGGGAAAATAGCAAGATTGCTTTTTGAAATGAACAAAAAAGTTGTATTATAATTCATTTTTCAAAGACTATTGAAACAGAGTTGTATATGTTTAATTTAGTACATTTTAAGAAAGAAACTTTTATTTTACTGTCTACTTAACAGCACTGCCATTTAATCAAATCACTTTGTCAGAGAACATGGTGATGCCCTTCAATGAAAGTGTCAGCGTGAAATCCTTGAACATAAGAGGAGCAACAATAGTCAGACTGTTTTCACAAGATGGTTTGGACAAGCAGATGACCAGATGGAGGAGAGGAGAGGCAAACACCCCACTGCTGGCAAGCACTCAAAGCTCCGTGAACCTCATGTACTCTTCCCTAATAAAAATGTCATTTCAATACCAGCCATGGTAATGCAGTGATAACAGTAGGAGAATAACTCTCCCTATAATTGCGCTAGACATCCAGATATATTCCCCTGTCTTCCTGACTAATATTTCCAACATGACTTGTTAGCTTCTGCAATGATCAAGCAGCTATTAAAGATAAAACCGTGTTAACCTTTTCAAAAATTAGAAGAGCATGACTGTAACTGGAACTACAATGGCTTCCCAGAGACTGGAGCAAAAGGGTAGAAGATCATCCTGCTGAGACATTAGTAACGGGTGTGTTATTTATTTAGGTTGTCTGGAACGCATATGGAGGATGTGGCCCTACGCAAATGCCTCATCCCAACTGTGTGACTGCTCTAACCCATGCAGGCAGGTAAGCAGAGAGCTCCTGGATCAGCTTTTATAGGAGAGGTAAATTATATCTCTATTTAGTTTCCCTCCCTGGCACAGAGTTTAGCGAACTGATCCTAGAAAAAGAACTCTTGAAACTCTGAAATCAGTCACAGGTTTTTTTTCATTTTGATTTTAAACTGGATCCTAAACCATCTTAATCGCAAGGAACTTGTTGAGGACCGACTCACCCATCACAGTTTGCTCACTTTTGTACCTTCAGTCACAGATTCATGAATGAGACCCTAACATTATACTTAGTATAGCAAAACCCTCAAGAATTTTAACAGGGGTGTCAGGTCATCCCATGAGCTGACAAACTAGAGGTGCTGGATATTCAGAAATTAGCTTGTCTGATATTGCAGGCAGATAAAATTCATCCTTGACATACATAAACTGTAATAAATAAAGCAGGTCTTTGTTTACTGATAAGTATAATCTGTAGACTACAAGTGACAAACAGGCAATAAATCCCAACTAGAAATAAGAATGACTGACAGTCCAAAAGTACACTAACTTAGTCTACAATGAAAACCTTTTTGGATTTGTTTTGCTAAATAAACTTTCTACTGAAGTCATCAGAGCTGGGGGTAGAATAAAGCTCATAATAAAAATAGATAATAGGAGAATGGAAATTGCAGAATGTAATATACAATCCCAGGCACATGGAATATTTATAAGGTCTGACTTCTATTAAGCTAGCATCTCAGTCGCATTTTTTGAGATTTTAATATCTGCAAATAACTCACTGTCTTCCCACAAGGGCTGGTAAAAAGATCATCTAAATGAGTGTGTCCAAATTAACTGTTTCCCTCTCTCAAGTCAGCTTACCAAACACTGTGAACTGTTCCGTTTGGAGATTGGGTCTGCTGCCTGCTTTTGTAGAACAAAATGGAAAGAAGCAAAATCCATAAGGAAATACATGAAGGGCTAAACTGCCCTGTGTGTGAAAATGTTTCATGATGTAGGAGCTGTTGTTCTCTCAAAAGAGATAAAATACAGCCCATAAAAATTCAGACAACAAAAGAGTGAGTCAGGCAGTAATGAAAAGTGCCTGATTCACAGATAAAAGAGAGAGTTCTCCCTGAACTTGGATGTTGGTGGTAATTTCCACCATGAGAAATTCATCCTAAATGGGCAGTGAATCTCAGGGGGGCTCCCCCAGTGGCACAAAGCAAGCAACAAGCAGTGCAAGCAATTTTTCACCATTTCTCAGCTTATTCTTTTAATTTTGTTAAGAAACAGAATAAGCCTAAAGTATTAAACAGAAGAATTTTGACATACACCCAAGTGTTCATTTCCTTGTAGCATCTTCTTTCTTCAGCTGGTCTTCCCACATCTAGCCATGAGACAAATAAATGTACATCTACCATGTTACACACATTTCTCATCTTCAAAACTGCAGGTCAAAATAGGCTTCTCTCATACCAGTGTGAACAAGGCAGCCAGGGATATTATATTTTGCATATGTTCTCTGATACTTCTGTATATGAGTCCCATCTGCTCAATAACATATTTGCCTTTGAAAAGAAATGGAAAAATAATCTCCCATTTCTCTTCATGGAGGTTAAGCTTTAATATGTTCCCAGCAGGTTAATGTTTATTCTGAATAAATAATACAGGAGGTAGTTTCCCCAAAAGAGTTTGTCATCCTCTTCCTTCACTCAATTCTTGTGGCTGAGAGGGATGATCATGTAGGGATGCACAAACCCTCAGCCAGCACCCAACCCATACTCCACAGATTTAGTAACAGAAAAAGATGGAAAGGGAAAGTTTGCTGGAAAAAGGAACTCGAATCTAATACTGAAAAAAAAAAAAACTATTTGGTAGCTGAAAGTATCAGAACATCTTTTCTTATTAGGACATCTGGTTCCACCTCTAATCTGAGCAGAGCTGTGAGAAGTTGTTAGGGAACCTGGGAAACTCTGACCTCATTCCCAGCACTGTGTTTCAGCTGAGGGCTGAAATATTGCAGACATAAAATTTCTATTGAACTGGTACAAAAATAGAGTGCAGTAATACCTGTATGTATATTATTAGTGAATAAGAGGGCAATAGTAAAGCTATCAACTAGGAAATCACTTTAATACTGTAGCATTTTTTTTTGTTCAAACATAAACTTTGTGAAGTCAGAGATATTAAAAAAAAATTCTGTAAATCCCTCTGGTAATAAACTATGAAATTAAAATCCAGGCAAAATTAAATTTGAAAAGATTAATGTTCCTTTTCATATTTTGATGACAACTATAAACATAACGCAGTTTTGTGAATTTACAGCTTTAAAATGCAAACTAATACCCCACAGTGGCGCAGTTCCAGTCACAAAGCAAACAAGTACTTTTTATTCTAATGTCCCCACAGATAAATTTCTCGGTAGCAATGAAATGACTTTGAATTTCCTAACTACCATTTAAAATAATGCAGAAACCAGTAAGTAATCTCTAACTGAAGGCCTGTTGTGTTTAAAATACATGTAGCAACACACTGATGATTGTTTCATACCATGAAAGTATCTGTCCCAGATACCTAAATACAAAGTTAGGGGGATTCTTCTCCAAAACCATTTTGTAAAGTTCTGTGGCTTAAACTACATATTCTTTTTTTTTTCCAGTCCTCTGAGATATACACACTTTAGCTGCAATAACCTTGTTTAGCCTTTTGAAAAATCGTTAAACAGCCTAGGAGGACTCTGAATTCACTGGAGGGTAGAAGAATATGGAAATCCTGGTGGACCAGCTGGAATATGATGTCCTGGGGCAAACTGTGGGGAATTGGAGGGCTCTTTCAGAGAAACAAGGAATATTTTGCATTATTGGTCTGTACACTGCAGGCACCCCGCCACCTCCCAAAGCACATGCACACACGCAATTGATAAAGAAGGAAAATCACAAAAGGAGCAAGACAATTGTGAGAGAAGGTACAATGTGAAGGAGGTGCTCAGACATTTTATGGAACTTGAACTGAAAGTGAAGTGGCAAGGGACAACTCATGCTCTTTTCCTCAGTGCCATGCTTGTAGTCACAGTACTAGAGCTTTTCACAGTAAGACTAAATTTTCCCTAGTGAAAACATGAGCTCCTCATAAATAATGAAAAATATGTCTCCAGCTGTTTTCTCATGTAGAAGTTGTTCTAACTTTGCCCTACTTGTTATTTTCTCTTTGGATTTTCTCTGCAGAACATTTAAGGAAAATGTACACTTCACCTCCACGCTGTCTGTAATTCTTTTTAATTCTAATTATGCTTAAGGAACCTTGATGATCGGACATCCACATTTCTGAAGTCAGAATTCTTCTGCTATTATTAGATAAAATGCAAATAAAATAGACCTAATCTTTTTCCACCTGTATTCGGCCTATCTGCAGAATGTAATGCTTAAAAGGACATTTTAAATCTATTTTCCTTAGCAGTTTTTTTTTTTTGAGAAATCAGTTCTCTCTCAAGGCACAAATGTGCATAATAACCCACTCATATGAATAAGCAGTCAAAACAATTAGAAGTGAACAATGTCATGCAGTTGCCATAGAAGTGACACAGTCATGCTGCAGACTAACAGGTCTCAGAAAACGCTTCAGGGGATTTCACAATTTAAGGCCCTCTTTCCACTGAAATTATAGCAAAACTTGCATTAACTTTGCAGAAACAGGTCTGGCCCTCTGCCAGATGCTGAGTGGGTATGACAAGGAGCGGGGAGGAAACATCATAGCAGAAGCTACCAGGGGCAGGGAGGAGACAGAGCCTTTGGTTCCTTCCACTTGATTTCAATTAAATCCATTGATTCTTGTTAGCAAATGAGGGATTTTGCTGCATCCTGCACAGAGAGAGAATGAATTGGAAGAGGAGAGTCTCTGAGTAGAGGATTCAACATCCCCAGCTTCACAGGGCTTGCCTTGAAGGAAGGGATCAGATGTGGAACAATGTGGAAGACTTTGGCTTGACCCAAGAGTGTTGAGTCCCAGCACTGCTGGGGTTTCCCCTTGAACCATAGAATCACTGAATGGTTTGAGTTGGAAGGGACTTTAAGGATCATCCAGTTCCATCCCTCTGCCATGGGCAGGGACACCTTCCGCTAGACCAGGTTGTTCCAACACCCATGCAATCAGGCCTTGAGCACTTCCAGGGATGAGCCAGTCACAGCTTCTCTGGCCCTGTGCCAGGGCCTCACTACCTCTATAGTAAAGAACTTCTTCCTAATATCTAATCTAAACCTACCTCTCTTCAGTTTAAAGCCATTCCCCTTGTCACTCCAGGCCCATGTCCGAAGTCCCTCTCCAGCTGTCTTGTAGCCCTTTAGGTACTGGAAGGGTGTCAAAGAGGGTCTCTGGGTTCTTCCCAGAGCCTTCTCTTCTCCCGACTTTGGCAATTCCTTCATAGCCAGCCTTGCTTGGCCTCTGTCTGGGGCTCACTAACCATTATTCTGGTTTCCGAACTAATGAACGCGTTGCTAGTCCTATCGAGAAGAAACATATAGAGCACTCACCACTGACATCCCTACCAAAATATTTTTAAATGCGGAATTATAATAGCCATTAAATATTTAATATTAAGTAACCTGTGGTACTTTTAACGTATTCATCGTGAATAGAATACGTAAAGTAATGATAAAAAGGTGTAAAGAAATGCAAAAGCTGCTTCATCTGAAAGCATATAGCAATTTTCAGTTGTATTTTGTATAGGAACCCATAAAATTTATAAGGAAGAAATTAAATGTATAAAATGATTTATAGGTGGATTAAAAAGGCTTGCATTTTTTTTTAGTTTCATACATCTTCATGGAAACAGTTATAAATCTCTGTAACTTAAATTGCTTATCCAAGTTCTACAGAAACAGCATAAACAGAGCAAGCAATTATCTGTAATAAACTTTTTCTGTAATATTGTGGCATTCATGTTTTTTTTTAAAACTACATATTATAATTTATTTTGTGCTGTATTAGATTTTACTTGCTAGGCTCACATATTTTTTACAATTTTGCAGAAACTGTCATCTTCCTTGTAGGGTGACCCAGTCATTAAGTGTTAATAAAATAATAATGCAACATAATCTGTCCTTCTGGAAATTAATTTATATACATATAATGTTGTTTTCTCCCTCATACACCACGGAATTACCAAAACTCTAGAAAAATCCCTTTGTAAGTGTGCTTCTCAGAGTGGTTGAAAATTCAGTTTTCATTGTAGCCAATGCTGACATTTTAAATGATAATTTGAGCAGTGTTTCCTGAGGTTCAGGTATTATCTGTTACACTCAACAGAAGAGTCTGATGTTTTTTGTGGCAGCCATCTAAAAATGTTCGATTTGAAGTGGTGTCAGCTTTGTTGAAGAAAAGCTCCACAAGAGTTGAAGACATGGGATTTTCAGGAAAGCAATCTTTTCTCTTAATCTATATTCCTAAAATAAAGTGTTATCACTTGCTTGGAGCAATGCCTAGGAATGGGAATCATGGCTCTGTGAAGCACAGAACAAAGCTCAGAGTAGAGGTGATCCAGGAGCAGGGTGAGATCAATGCTTAACTGGCTTGGAGAGCAAAACCAGTTGGATTTATTGCAATAGATGCAATATATTGCTTGTATATTATGATATAAAAAAGCCCCCAAAGTCTGCTTTGAATAAAGAAAAAGACAAACTATAGCGATTTATTACCATCTAGAAAGGGTGGTACTTAGGCTGTGTGAGAGTTTTGCGAGCGAGATGGAGCTGTGCCAGCTCTGTGGTTCAAGGTGTGAGGTGTGCAGCCAGAAATGCAATTTCCATTCAGCATAATGCTCCTCTGGTGCGTTAACCTGTGCAGTGTAATCTCTATTCAGTGCTTGCTCGTTGTTGTATTCCACAGCCTGAGCTCTGTGTGTTAAACTTCATGCAAATTGCTCCAATTTTGAGGTCTTAGGTAGATGGTTTTGCCTTGAGAGACCAAAGCTTTGAGTCAGCTGCTTCAGGGACATACACAAAGTCACTGCTGGCATGGGTCATATCAGAGACAGACCCTGGAGCCTGCACACTCCAAAAGATGAATGAGGACGTCTGATTCTGTTATTGGTAGCTGTAGACAGCTTTTAATCTCTGTAGACCTTCTGTAGCTTGGACATCCCCATCCTGGCTGCAGCCCACGCAGCGCCAGCCCTTAGCATGAAATCAGTGTTGGTCCTTGCCACAAAGGTGTTGGCATAACTGATGGCAGAAACCTGTATTTCTACAACATTCTGGATAAATCAGAACAAACCAGGGTTTCCTAAAAGCAGAAAGATCAACTGGCCACTCAACCCAATTCGCTTTTATAATTCTAATTAAAAGAAAGTACATAATTTTTATTGCAAACATCTTCCATGTTTACTTGCCTTTATATTTCATCTTTCAAATCTTACCGTTAACAGTGTTAACAGCAAGAGCCAGATTCAAAAACCAGTGTGATCTCTGGCTTGTGCAGCCTATGTGAATTCCTGGGATTAATAATATGTTTCTAAGCTCTATTTTCAGACAGTGAAATAATTGCACTAAACGTGGGACGGCTAGACAGGTAAGGCAGCTGGGTAAAGATTCTTACCTCGGTGCTCTCTGTTTCACTAACTGTAAAGGCTGATCCAACCTATCTTAAAAGTATATCTGAAACTTCAGGAATAGCTTAGCCTGGTGGTTTCCATCCCCATCTGGGGCTTCCCTGAGTCATTGCCCCTTTGTAGGATGCTGTAGATGATGTGAAAGCTATCAATGTTTTCTGTCAAATGTATTATGTTAATAAAATATCAGCCTCTCCTTAAGGTAAGTAACATGAATTTTTCTTTGGAGGAGTGTTTTTTCCTTAACAGATTGGGTGATGGCTATCTCATACAAGGTAGATAAATTTCAGTGATGTAAATCCCACTTTGTTTACAAAACAAGGGAAACTTTTAGGGGTAAAAGAGAGTGAAAAGTATTACTAGGAAGACAGAGGTGCCATATCAATCACGATTTCTATTTTTCCCGTGGAAGAGCATTTCTAACAAGCAGGTTCTCCATCTTTAATTTCTCAGAGTTGATCCTCACAGGAAAATATCTTCAAAAGACAAGTAAGGTGCTAAAAACTTAGAAGGCAACTGGTTAATACAAACCTGTCAAATCTCTGGGTTTACAGGACACTACAATCTTCCTGTCACCCACTCTACGATGCTGAAGACCTTCATATTTTACCCAAAGTAAGGTGATGGTCCCTTGTCCCCTATTAACAGCCCTCCCTACACCAATGTGCCATCTCCCTTCTCTGCCACAAAGTGATTAACACAATTAGGTTGAATTATGATCTCTTGGGTCTGACCTACATTAGGCTGAATTTTGTCTTCTTGTCAGACTGACAAAGAGACTCTGGCTGGAAAGCCTATCTGTTTTCTAATTATATTAGTTGGTTTAATAAGGGATATTACCTTTCCTTATAAAAGATAGTTCTCTTAATGTTAAGCAATGTATTCACTCAGAGAGATGTTGTTGGTATTTCATTAACTCAATTCCCCCAGACTAAGTGAAGGGTACATGGGAAAATGTCATTTGGATATCACTTCTCCCCCCTCTTCTTCCTCGCTGGCTAAGCTATGTCCCTGCTTTGATGCCAAAATACTATGTTATATATGTCAGAGTTTGGTGCAACCAGCTTGACCTGTTTTCCAGTCCATTTGCCAAGTCTGACCCTCTCCTGAGATGCCCTATTCCAGCTGTAATGAAGTGAGTCACATTCAGAGGTTGAGCTGGTGAGATCTCACGGGCGTTTGTTCACCTCCACTCTGCCCTCCTGCAGAAAGGCTTTACAACTGCCCCTCAGCGAGATCTAGGCTTTCACCATTCCCCATCAAAGTATCCTCCCAGCAACACAGAGGGGCCAGGGGCAGTGAAAAATCTCCTTGATATGAGATAGCACAATCCCATTTTACTCCACGCCTGAGTCTATTCTGACTTCTTTCAGGCAGGACGAGTCCTGCTGCTTCACTGCAAATGCTCTATACAGAAAGTACATGTACATTAAACCATTTCTGTGACCATGTTTGACTTCCACTCGGCAAATAAATGGGAGCAGATAGCTCCTTTCCCTCCGGAGCTGCTGTCTGCTGAAAACTGAGAGTTGCTGGGATATGCAGATGAAACATCTCTTTCTCCCCACCAAGATAGGAAAGCAAAAATCTCCTTACCCTTCTGAGTTTCAGGCCAAGGGGCTTCGACACACAGAGAGCAAATGGGAAGATGTGTGATTAGGTAACTTCCAAACTTCAGAAACATTTTCATTTCAAATTCTGACTTCCTGCCATGCCACATATTCTTCTGTAAGCAGACTCCGAGGCAATTTATTAACAACTCTGGAGGAGTGATATCTGCAGAATCTGTTTTTCAGCTTTTGACAGCTGAGCAGAGCTAATGTTACTGTTTCAGAGTGTCATCCCTGGTGTAATGTATATTCTGTATATTCAATGAAGTGTCCTTTAAAGGTGCAAATGAAACAGCTTATCTGAAGCAAAGAGCTAAAAAAACCCATGCTAATATTTTAGATAATTTATCAGCACATAGGGAAAAAATATGAGGAAATGAAAGCTAGACTATATTTTCCAAAGAAGATTTTTTATAACCACAACCTACTGTAAGCTTTAAGCTCTGTCTCTTTCTGACTCTACTTAGGTGAAATTTTAATAAAATGTACTGCATTTCAACAACAACAACAACAACAACAACAACAATCTATACTTGAAGGATTTTTTGTTTTCTAAAATAAAAAATTAATTAAACAATGAAGACACTTCTACAGCCATGAAAGCTAAAAAACACCTGATTTCAGACCGGACCTCTGAAATGAGGGTTTTAAAAGAAATACTCTAAGTATTATGTAATGAAAAGTTACAGAGGTTTTTGGGGAGGGAACAAAGAGAATTTTGATCACATTGGGGATTGAAAATGAATCATGGAAGTCTTAACATTGTTCTTGAACTTTCCCAGAACAGAAGTCTTCCTTGGATGAATGTTACAAGGAGGGTGGAAGAAGCAGCTAGACTAAAGTAGGATTGACACGCATGATGAATTACAGTTCATTAATCCAATTAATGAGTAATTCCAGCAGCCTTAATCCCAGATAAAGCTCTTTATCAAAGCTCTGTTGGCTAGTGCTGCACTAACTAAGAGCCCGTCAGCAAATCCATTGTAAACCTCTATTATATGAAGCCTGCCATGCACTGCCATAGCTTTTTTGGAAATATTTTGTCCAAAAAAATAATGAGAAATGCAGAGAAAGGAGCAGTCTCTATCCTTATTTGACTGGATTCACATTACAAAAGAACTAAAGGTACATTTAAAAAGACAGAGGCCAGGTGAACGTAATGTCAAATATCGAGAAGTGCTCTTGGGTTAGAAGGCAAATGTGTGTTCCTGTTTCTGATGTCATCTGTGCACGATTTCTTTGTGCATGTCCTATTGATTAATGGGACAATAAAGTATAATGAGGTGTTTTGAAAACACTCTCTGTTCCATTTTCCTCTCTTTAATTTTTTGGTAGCACTCTCTAAAAGTGTGATGATTTCTTTGCACTTCAGAAGCACAATTCCTCCTCCGCAAATCTCACAGGCAAAGAGAGTTGAAGAAAGGGAATAAAGAGAGACAATAATATGAGTTTACACACCGGTTGCCTTCATTCTCTGCAGACAGCACAGCAGAATAGTGCACATAAGATGTGAGATAAGCACCTGAATTTCTAGTGTGTGCTTAAGAGGGTCAAGCTATGGATTAAAATCTGCATAGCGGAAAGAACACTGTATCAAGACTTCTCAGAAAACCAGGAAGGCTTCCAGCTCAAGAAGCTAGTTCAAATTCCTGCCTAATATTCCTGTTGCAGCAGTCCCTCTTCCTCTCAGCAGTTGGTCGGTTCAAATATTTGTCCACACACTGTGATGGAACCGAAAACAGCTGGGCCTTCACTGAGACCCTTCTGAAAAATCTCAGATTGACAGCTCTGAATACTACTGTGCAGCAATTTTGATTTGGGGAGTACTTGGCTACTCAACACTATGACCATAAATTAGTGTATTTTAACGATGGAGAAGACTTGCAGTACCACGAGAGCCTGTGCAATATGCCCAAAGGTTACTCCTTGCTGCTTTGAGCAGCTATGTCAGATCATCTTCTGCGTTCTCACTTAGCAAAAGGTGCATTACCAAGGCACAAGATCCTGCTGTGATGGCTATTTAAGCAAGAGTGCATCCTTTCTGATGTTGCCAAAGTGCCAGTTGTGGGATGATGACAGTTCACACTCAATTACACACAGTGATGGATTCTTATTTCTTGCTCAATGACTTTGAAGGCTTCTGGAACAACATAGCACAACTGAACCCACATTTCAAAGACTAAATAAGATGATTAGTGACATGTGGAAACAAGAGTCAGAATTTCATGCATGTCAAAACTAGTTTTAACCAGTCTCTGTCTGTAACAATGCTCCTGAACTGGAAGAAACTGCAATCACTCCATCACAGAGAAAGGGTTTGATGGAAACAAGCAACAGCAGAGATTATTGGAGCAGGAACACAGTCATTTCAAAAGTACCTCCATTCAGCAAAAGCAACATCACAATTTGAAATCAAAGGCTAAATACTTGTACGACCTGTTGATAGAACTTCAGATTTTGGGTGCTTGAAAATACAGTGTAAAGCAGGAGCTTTGATGAAGACTCAATGTACTTCGGTGTGGCAAAGCATATTATTACAGCTGACCAGTCTTTACTTAAGTTTTTGAATCAGGGTCGCAAAAGAATGTGGTATTTAAAGCCGTCTGGTACTGTACTAAAGCCGTAATGGCCTTTTTTTTTAAACCCCTAAAGGTTTGTCCTAGATCATGCAAAGGGAATGTTATATCCTTCAGAAAATGCAACAGTCTGTGGAAAGAAAATGGACTCGATCCACGTCTTGGTCGTCTTGTGTAAATATCATGACTATGTGAGCCAATCCAGGAGAAATAGCATGCGGATCAGTATTTGACTAATGAGAGCAATACCTGTACTTGTTTTAGTGACAACCATGGCTGTGAGCATTCAGAAGAACCAGCCAGGTCATGTTGAAAATTGCTCAGCAGATTAGAAAACAAATTGTAACAAAAGTCGTGGTGAACTTCAGGGCCCCTCACAGCAACACTGGCTGCACCCCGCGGCTAATGGGGTTTACACCAGATCCTCAGTGCATTTACACCCTCCAAAGGCCAGATCTGCTAGGTCACTTGGTTTTCTGTTTGGAAAGGTAGGAACTCATCTCTGCAAATCCATGAGAAAGAGCAGATATTCTCTGGGAACATCTCTGCAGAGTAGGAGTCACTGTTGGTGCCAGTGGATTTTCCGTGTCTCACCTTTCACCCTCTTTGTGGGAGTGCCTGGGAGACTTCTGCTGCCATCAGAACCTTTCACACCACCCACAGGCCTCCCAATGCAGCAGCAGCATTTTAGGGACAGAAGAGGAATTCTGAAACCCGTGGCACATCACAGGACCTGCAACACTTCGACCTTGAGTGACACAAGAGCTGTTGTGCTGGACATCCGCAGTGCATTTCATACCCTGAGGGGGAGTGGGGGACTGAGAGAAGGCAAGTGTGTGCACTTAGAGGGGAAGAAATCAAAAACAAGGTTAAAAAACTAAAACCGATACAAGCCCAAGATTAAGACGGAAATGGAAAGAAGAAAAATCACCAAAAACAACGAGGCTCTTCAATGTGGGAAGAAGACAATCATGCAATAGTCTTCCAGGTGCTTTTAAAGCCAAATGGGCATTTATATTTGTTTTCTTGCAATTTTGAAACTTCAGTGGTAAAAGCTGTAAACAGTTACTCTGAAAGAAGCCAAACAAATCCACCCTGTTCAGACATTCTGATATGCTACTGCTTGTAAACTTCCTTTAAAAATGTCTTTTGCAAGCAAGAAACTTGCCACATGTTTGTAAATGGGAAATTAAAGATAAGAAACCCTGAATAAAGGCGAGTCTATTGATATTTGCATTCAAAGCACTTTGCAACTATCAGTCAATTACCTCAACGTGTTTTCTTGCCGTCCCCAATCTGGCTGAAAAATGCAAGCTCACAACTTCTCTGTGAGATAGGTGTTATTTTTCAGAGCTGGAAACAGAGGTGAAGGAGAGGTGGGTGTCTCACCCTGCGCCGTGGTGGTGCCGGTGGCAGAGCTGGAAAAAGACTTTTAGTCCAGATTATTAGTCAAGGCATGGGGCATTTTTTTTCGGCAGATGATTCCACCTTAGGATTTTATAAGCCTCCAACACACAGGTGAATTGAAATTTCATTATCTCCAGACACAATATGCCTACTGCTACTCACATAGCTCATTTTAATTCTTATGATAATTTTAGTAAAAATATTTCTTCTTTATGAAATCCTACTTTTAGCTCAGTGTTTCCCTCAATCACTGACTCTCCACTGCTTCAGCACAGTAATTTCTGTGTTCTTATGACTAGACTCTGGTTTTTCTTAGGCAGTACTAGGATGAGCAGTGGGAGGACAGAGGTATGGTCTGGTGGTGTTTATCAGTTTCAGTTTTCAGCTTACAAGGCATTATGTGATGTACGTGCCCAGCTCTCAGTGTTTGCACTGCTGGCAGTTTGTATGATTCCTCTTTATTGCCTTTTGGCTTTTTCCCTTAAAAACAAACAAGTAATCTACTGTTCCCCGGAGAAGGACAGGTACTGTTTTTTACATCCAGTAAGGAATCCATTCTGGGACACTCGTTTTTACTCTGATTTTGATCATAACAACAACACTTCTCTTCTATGAACAGCCATTCGCTCTGTTCTTGCTATTAAAGCATTTTATATATCATTTGCTACATATAGTTAAATCATATTTTATTTATGATTTTTTTTCCAGTGACAGTTCACTTTGTGCACAGTCAAAAGTGTTCTGGAGTCAGAGGAAGATTAGTTGTTTTGCATTAATTATCAGAGGGAACTACGCAGTTTTTTCTCTGCATCTATGCAGGGAACAGCATCCAAGGAATATTTGGATCCCCTTGCTCAAACGTTGGGCAAATCTCTTCTAATGAAAGGTTTAAAATAGTTTAATAAAATGTATTGAGATTTTTCAGTCATTAGAGTAGTTCTTAATACATGACACATCATTTTTTTCCCCTGAATACCATGGTGATGTGAGTATCCTGTTAAAGACTAAGGATGAAATAATTAAAAATGGCTGAGTGACCTTGAAAGTCGTGTCTTTCTGAGCATCAATAGGGGCTGTGCACATTAATTAGTGTTTTTCAAACTCTACTCTTAATATTTACCAAAGCAGCAAAACTTTCCCTCAGTCAGTCAAGGGCAGGACTGGCTAGCCTGTGACTGTTGGCGTATTTGCCTTTGTCATGATTTTCTTAATACATGGTTTAATTTGCAAAAATACATTTAAGATTTTGTTAAAGAAAGCTCCCTTGAGAATATTTATCACAGCTCCATTTGAAAACATGCCTATAAATAACAGATTCAATTGCTAGTACTACAGGGGTAGCTACTTCTTATCAATGACAGAAATGTGAGGAAAAGGACACAAGAAATATGATTTATTAGACAGGACATTAGTTCAAAGGTTGTAAGTGCAAATAGCTATATTTTATCAATCTTGATCATAACTAAATGTTAATTTCAGTATGACTTGAAAAAATCTTTGTTTTCATTGTATTTAATAAAAAAGCCCTGCAGAGAAGAAGTTGGTTAAGGTGTACGGTTATTCACATCTTGTTAATAAGAGTGAAATGTCTGACAAATGCCAATATATAGCAAATAGAAAATTTTAACAGCAGTATCTATTTTATTGCTAAGTTATTTCACAAGTCTCATAGTCAGGAACACTGGGGACTAGACTAGACAAGACACTGAGGGAAAAAAAGGCAAAACAATTCTGTGCTAATAAAAAAGTGAATAGGATGAATGTTTTCCATTGTCTTTAGTGATTTTATGCTTGGCCTGTAAGTTATTGTAGTCAAAAGATGGAGAAAGTGTCTTGTTGAGATTTGATTGAGTCCTTCAATATTATTTTATTAAATTATGGTGTGATTACATTTCTATGAATGTTAAAGTAAATAATTTTAAATAAGGAACTTTAATTTATTTGTTCTTTACTTACTCAAAGGTTGGTCATACTGTATTTGTTGACTCGGAAGACAAATAACCTTGTCAAGGGATGCCTAATTGCCAACCAATACCATATGTGCTACAGAGATTGAAATATGCACTTGTGTTCATAAAGGTAACTCAAGCCAGAGTCAACTCTCCACACAGAGCCAAATTTTGATACTTTCGCAGAATTTGCCTGCCTGCCTCTTCTAGAGGCTTAGATTACTGCTTGGATAAAGTGCACTGATTCAGTTCCACCAGATGAAATAGAAATTCCAGCTGTGAAGGACTCCGGCAATTCCACGTTTCCCAAGGCAGCTGACCCTGAGCACGAGCTCAGACACTTTCCCCATACAGGGCTCAAGCTTTTATGAGCCACTGATTCTGCTTCAAGTAGAGGTAAAGAAAAGAATGGTGGTTTTTTGCTTCCATCATACAGAAGGTGTTGGGCAGATGGTCTATAACCAGGGGACTGTGTTGCAATGCTAAGCATGAGTTAAGACTTCCAGGACAGATATAATTTGCTTACAAATTTACTTTAGTTTTAGACACTACTTTATGCTACCTCTTTTGGTCATCCCTGGATTTCAATGTTTTCAATAGAAACCCAGGTTGAAGGGAAATAGGTAACATTGTGTGAGTAAAAGCATTTTCAGTAAATATTTTTAAAGCATAGTAAGATAATTTTTAATTATACATTCCTCTACATTGCAAGAGTTCCAGCACAAAGCTGGTCCAAAGACCAGCTAGATGCAAATGACATTTTCTCATCTCATTATCTAAGCTAGCTAATAATCTCTGAAGATTTTAAATGGGCACCAGTCCTGTCATGATCTTTCTTAACCTTATGGAGGTAAGGAGCAGTTACAATGGGACTGCATGAAAACAAGCAGGTAAGTTCAAACACATGCATTTACTTACCCTTTCATTCACATCAATTTACTTTAATCTAGACAGTTCTTAACAGGATTAAGTTAAGGATCACCAGCTTGTAAGGGGGGCAGGCTCTCAAAATGCCATCAGGAAATGGAGATCCTCACCCTTGCTTTAGATTGCAGTGTAACATAAGGGCCCTGCTTTCCCACTACAGTAGTAGTATTTAAGCCATGCCTTGTAATTGCTTATTTCTTTGGTGTCACACACATACAGTGGTGTTATTGATATTTCCATACATTATCTTAGTTATTCCCACTCTGACATATTTATTTGCTGTACTTGACTTTTTAAAATATATATTTATATAGTTATGAAAGAAGTAGTTACGTATAGGCTTTTAATCGAATCTTTTTGATCTGATAAAGGTAGATCTCAGTGCTAGTATTATCCTGCTACTGCCTTTGTGACGACTGAAGGAGTTTTACCAGAATCAAAGAACAAAACTCCTTTCAAGCTTCTACTCTTGCATTGTCAGCAGCTCAGGAACAGTTATCTGAGACAGAAAATTTTATTAAGAAGTCAACTATCATCTTAGATTGAAAATACATTTTATAGTATCCACAGGTGGGGTTTTTTGCATAAATATGTTTCACCATCTCCCATTTACATCAGTTGCAGGTTTTGGATCAAAGGCAATTAGAGAGGCAGTGAGTAAGACATAAATCCAGACTTGCGCCCCCAAAAGAGTTCCCAGGCAAATGTGAACTGAAGTGAACTCCAGGTCCCCAAGACAACGTCTTAAATTGTTTAATAAGGCACCTGAGGACCAGCTGTTGCCCATGCTCAGGGATGATGTCATCACACCTAAGCTGATTTTATACCCTTGAGCAGGCAGGACCAGGGGAGTCTAGAAATGTCAGTTAAAGGAACATCTGAAGATCATCTACTCCAGCCTGCTTGAAACAGCATGATCACCAAAACCAGAAATGACAGAAATGGCCAGGATGATCACCAAGATCAGGAATGACCAAGTACAGGAAGGATTCTATCCCCTCCTGGTGAGACTGTGCAGTCAAAACTGGATTACCGAGAGCAAGCATGCAGAAAAGAGAAAAAAAGTAAGTTTCCCAGCCTCCTCCCCTGTTATGTTACAGCTGAGAGCTTAAGCCTCTTTCAATGAGCTAAGTGCAGACTTTATATAAATCATGTCTTTCGCCCACCAACCAGCTGCATTAAAATTAATAAAAATGTAAAGAGAAGGTCTTAGATTAATTAGCAATTGAGTATGGACTACACTTTTATTATCTGTAGATATTAGGCAGTTGCAAGAAGATCTCTTTAGTGCATAGCACACAGCCAAAAACCAAAGGCATGCGTCTATAAATTTCATAAATTTATATTGCACTCAGTGTATATATAGAACTGCTGCTTGCATGTACCACAAACATTACAGCGCTGAACAAAACTGCTGTTACAAAATTATGGTTTGCAATTTACCTTTCCGGAAAATACTGCTATAAGCTATGTCCAGTTTTCATTCTGGCTCTGTGCTGCCTCTAATTTTCCAGCTCACTTGAATGAAGCAGAAGAAGGTCAAGTGACTGGTCCAAAGTTCCACAGCCACTCCAGTGCTCAGCTGGCTACTAGGGCTTGCTTAATCCCTTACACCACACAGCATCCCACAGGGAAATGGTAGAAGAGAATAGTGAGATTGCCAGTTATTTTTCTTTATGTAAGATAGTGAGACTGCCAGCTATTTTGCTTTATCAAAACCTTATGATGTAGTGTTTCTTATATTCTAGTTTTAATTCAGAAACCTTCTAGGCTGAGGCTGCTACGCAGACTTAAGAGAGGAAATACCACAGAAGTACTTGAAGTAATAGACAGCACCTTACACTTTATCATTATTTTCTTGTCACAGCTATGTTTGTTTTGCAGTCTTCCTGATCTGAATTTGTGAAATTGAGTTCTTGACTTGGATGAAGCACTGCAGAAAGGACTTTGAAAGCACACTGACAAAGAGATGGAGAGCTGGAGTCTGTTCCCACAAAATCAGCAATAAAATTGACTTCAATAAGCGCAGGGTGAGGTGGGGAATGACTCGATGCAGCGGCGCCCCACTGGTTGCAGTGACCTGTTTCAGTGGGCTTGAAAGCCAGTTTTTGAGGAAGACAGACTCCATCCTGCTTTGCCATCAAACTGAGGTCAGACAGAGCCGGTGCAGGGTACAGGATCTGACACTGAGAACATCTAAATTTTTTTTGTAGGCTGATCACATTTTTCAAGTGCAAATGTTGAGGCACTTTGAAAATGAATTGCATATAAGCAATTTAAATAAATTAAGATCTGTAGCTTACTGGTATCAGAGTATTTTTAATGTAATTAATAGCATATCAAATGGATTGCTCTTCTAAGATAGGTGAATTATCAGAGAGATGACTGTTATCTACTACAAATACTTTTTTGTTACGTGCTAGGTTTTCTGAAGGTCAGCCATGCTGTGATGTGAGTGACTGTTGCAAATATTACAGATTTCTAACCTGTACTGTTCCTGCTATTATTATGAGAAGTGTGTAAATTGTAATAAATACTCAACCTTTCACTTAGTTTTGACAGTGTGTCCCCTAAACTGACACAGCAACTGTAGCATGTGGGAAACCAGAAAAGTGATTTTTTTTTTTCTTCATTCACTGAAGCTACAGGGTGAAATGACTGTTTGAGAGGTTAAATCCCATTCTGAGTTGCAAGTCAAGTGAAACAATGAAAAATTTCGCTTTGATGAGTCAGATCTAAGAATGTTGCTGTAATGAAGGATAATTATGATGACAGAAATTAAGGACAGAATTATGATAATTGAGAACTCTGTTGTGGCAGATATTAAAAGACCCCGGAGTTCTGGGGTTGTTAAACATTACCATTAAAATCCTGGTAATTAGAAATACTTGACAAAGGATGGGTGAACATTTAGCCAAACAAAACCTTAACTATTAGTTTCTGATAATCCTGTTAAATTGCACACTGTATTTATTACATGTTTCTGTCTTCTGTGATTGAGACTGCTTGATGGCATAGTTGGTTTCCAGCATCTAAACCTTCCATCTTAAATCTTTGGAAATAGATTTAACTGCCGAAAAAAAAAAAAAAAAAAAAAAAAAAAGAGAGAGAAGAAAATACCAGGAAAGCTCTTGTGCTTCAGCCCATTGCTCTAATCAAGCACAGACAAGATATATGAAGGTCTAATTCCCATGAAAGTTTGTTTGTGACCTTGTTCTTTGCATTGTATGACTGAAATGTCCCAGTTCCTACACAGCTGTCTAAGGTTCATTTCAGGCTGAGCTTGTGGCTGTATGGTGTGCATTATTCCACTCTTTTTGGTGAAATTTTTGGGTGCTTTTTCTCTGAGGGGAGTGCTTATATTTTCTATGTTGAGAGATCTCCTTAGTTTACCTATCCTTGCATTACAGAAAAAGCTGCTTCTGATCATCTGTGTGGAGATCAAGCACAGGAAAAGGTTATCCAAAAGACCGAGGACATGTAAGATTCAAAGATAATTTTCATACTGGTGTGTACCAATACAGTTAGGTGAGACTTGATTAGTTTATGAATTATTTTCAGCCGTTTCAAAATGAAGTGATTTGGGTCTTGGAACACAAAGAAGAAAGAAATTACTGGACTATTCCTGTTAGAGCCAGTTTGGCAGAACTTGCAACTTGACCAGCAAGAAGCTTCCATTATTTTAGGGGCAGTATGGGGTCCAACCCTGTAAACCCACAGTCCTGGTAGCCCCAGTGAAGAAGTCATGGTGTCCATAGCAACACGCTGCAGTGTGAAGCATTTCTGCACCTCCTCAGCTCCCATCCTGGCACTGCTGGGACATGGACGAACTGTGCGTGACTGATCCTGTTTGTGTCACCGCTGTTTTACCTCTGCATTACAAACCTTGTTTCCCCCCCAAAGAGCATCTGCTCTCTGTATGACATGTTTTTAATGTGCTGATTTATCATTGTCAGATACGGGATTTTTATTGCTGAATTTTGAATATTATATTTAAGGTGCTCTTTTTTTTTTTTTTATTACAGATGTTTTACATATAAATTGCCTTATATTACGAAAAATATACTCTGTACTTCTCGAGCAGTCTCATTCTCATGTCTCTTACATTTTGATATCTAACTCTGCGTGGCTAAGTGGATGTGAATGTTGTCTGCTTGGGAGAACTGCAACCCAGGCTACAGCTCTGTAGTAATTCCCCCTCATGTGGGCATGGGCTGTGGTGTTTGAGGAAACACACATGTAACAGAATTTTGGGTTCTGACCACAAATTTCAGCTGTATCTGCACAGTGGGTGGCCTAAAATTCTGATATTTCAGAGAGCTCACACTAAGGTCAGAAATGCCAGAGGCTGCAGTGCACTGCCAGCTTTGAGCAAGCTGGCTGGAGGTTGAGTCATGGAGCTCAGGAAGAACATTGCTGACATGGAACCATCTCTGCCCTCCCTGGGAAGAGGCAGGGAACAGGAATAACAGCTTGTGGGACCTCTGTGAGCCAGTGCAACTGGATCAGCACTCATCCCTGGAAGCTCTCAGACCTCAAAGGCTGATGAGAGGATTCTGGCTCCTGCCTCTGGAGCAGCTCAGTGGTGGGCATGTTTGCAGCCACACGGCAGCAGCCACACTCTCTGGGAGAGATCAGCTGCTGTTTGCAGCCTGTGACACCAGGGAACTGCCTGTCTGGTGTGCCTTCTGTCTCTGCAGTGCCAGGAGAAGGATGCAGCAGCAGCCTGAGACTGACTGCGTGGAGGTGGCCAGCCTGGCCCTCCCTTCTACCCACACCAAGCCTGGCCGGCATGAGACCACTACGGACATGAAAAGGGCAGTAGCTCAGTTCATGATGAAACAGTGGAAGAAATAGTCTTCTCAAAAGTATGTTGGCATAGATACATGCCTGTGTTGGGCTCTGTTTCACTCTAGGTGATTAAGGGCACCCATGTCAGAAGTTGCTTGGACTCCAATATCTCGCTAAAGGTGTTCCAATATCCAAGAAACAGGTTTGGTCCTAAACTTTTGTAGATAATATGAAATATTCAGAGTAAGTTATTGCTTTCTTAGCACTGTAATATGGAAGCACTGAGACCTAAGCAAGTATGACAAATTTCTGCTCCTGATGGCATCAGAAAAATTACTTGCATCATGTTTCAGACTTTGAGTTCATATGAAGTATTCATGAAGATACATGCCAGCTAACTCAGTACATGGAGCAGCTCAAAAATGCTGCACTGAAACATGTCATTCCTCAAATATCTAGAAAGTTTCCAGGTATTGTGCCAGGCCACAATTAATTGAAGGTTGTTAATTGGGCAGCCAAATTTCTCAAACTGCCTTTGGATGATCATTTCCAGCTGGTGACTATGTCATGTTGCAATGGCTGTAACAGTTTTTAAAGTAAGCAGGAAGATCAAGTACAACTTGATCTCTAGAGAGACTCCTAAAAATGCTCTTTCTATTCTCTTTCCCCTCTCTAGCTCCCATCCAAAGGCAGAAACACCATCAAATTTTTGGTGTGGTTTACTACTCCTGTGTGGGATCCCACTCCATGACAGACAAACAGCCAGCAGATGAGGTGCTGTTTGCAGATGTGGCCAGTAGCTGAAGAAGGAAAAGGACACAATACAGGCTGCAGAAAAGAGATGTAAGAGAGTCAGCAACTCTAATGAAATATCAGTTCAGGAGGGGCAGAAACAAAGAAAAACAAAACGTTACAAGAACTGAAAAAGAAAGGGACAACTTTTTGCTGGTAAAGAGCATAAGTAATTAGGTTATCCTACATAATCTGTGGAGAAGACTAGAAACCCCAGGAGATAATGACACTACCAGATCATGGTAGGAATGCAGCTTCTAGGGGATTGAAATTTCTGGAAAAGAGATCTTTCAAATAAATTTTTCTTCCTGCTAATGAGAAGGGGATCTTCCTCCTGTCACCAGGATTTTGATCAAGACAAATGTAAGAAGGTTTAATTTAATATATCATAGAATTGTTTGGGTTGGAAGGGACCTTAAAGCTCTTCTCATTCCAACCCCCCTGCCATGGGCAGGGACACCCTTCACAGTAAAGAATTTCTCCCTAATATCTGATCTAACCCTGCCCTCTGTCATTTTTAAGCCATTCCCCATTGTCCTATCACTACACGCCCTTGAAAAACGTCCCTCTCCAGCCTCCTTGTAAGTCCCCTTTAGGTACTGGAAGGCTGATATCTGTCAGTAACATTTATTTCTACAAGAAGGACTATCAGGATGATGCAGGAAATAACCTGTAAGTGCAGTTCTGTGAGCTGTGAAATCCTGAAGCAACTTTTCCCATAGTTGTTCCACTCTGCCTGGCTGATTCCTAGGGAGTGCAGAGCAAAGTAGTTGAAATAACACCACCATCTGCTGGGCAGCTGGTGAATTCAGGGAATGGAGAGCTTTCTCAGAGATGAAAATGTGTGTGACTCCTAGCCACTGCTTCTCTGGTACATGCTAGAATATGCTTGGTAAGCCCTCATCATGTAATTCTTCAATATTTATATTATTATTTCTGACTGATGCTTTTCCAGGCTGCTTTCTATGTAAGACATAGCCAAATCTACATAATATCTACATGTATCTACATAATAAAGAATAAAAAATTTCTGCCTTGCATGGCATAAGGAAGGAAATGGGGAACATTTTTCACAGTATTTGTGTGTGGGGAGCAGCACCAGTAGAACAGCTGTGCCTTGTAAAAAATATATTAATTTAATTCCCATTAGAAGTGTTACTATTTGCTCTTACAGATCTGTTGCTAGGTCTCATGCAGCTGCACCCATCAAGCCTGCAAAGCAGAAACCTAGAAATAACAACATCCACTGACAAGTTGAGGTGCATGCCATGGCCAGATGTGGGGATCAGCATTGTCACAAAGACTCAGAAATGATTCTCGCAGCAAGTATAAATGCTGTGGGATTTCTTGCTGTTGGATGTGTTAGACTTACTGTAGCCTCCATCCGAGCTTATTTCTGATACTAATGTTTTCCAGTGACGATTAGAGGTATCTGTGATACATAGGTGGCATTCTGCAAAAAAAAGAGCTGGAAAGCCACAAGACTAGGAGCTCAGCTGACACGGGTAAGGCACATCATGTTCTCTAGCCTGAGGCACAGACAAGGATGATGTGGCTGGTATTGCATGAGGCATTTCTCCTGCCTTGCCAAATGACCAAAGACCTGCTAACAGTTGGATCAGTAGAGAAATAGCTTTCGCAGGAGCCAGAAAAAAGGCTAAAATGTGTCTGTTAATGTGGTGAGACAATCTGCTGGGGTCCCTGAAATGAAGATGAGTGACAGCCCTCGTGTGAAAAGACAGTTGAGATTTTCTCCTCCTGCAGAGGAAAACTTGCTGGAGTTGTGTGAGACCTGCCCTCACTCCATCAGCACTTTTGAGTTTTTACAAACTTATAAAAGCGGTTAACACCTCCTGCTATTTCAGACCCCCACAGGGGAAAAGAAAAACAAGATGAAGTCGTTCAAACTCCTCACGCTCCTGCTCGGTGCTACTGAAATTTAAAATGCTTTCGTTTTTGGGGAGAGATGCCCAGAGGAGCCACAATCTGCTACCTGAGCTGCAAAGGTTTGCCTGGAGACAGGACAGTGCCACATGCAATGTAACACTGCAGGGTGAGGATTCTGAGGCTGGGTGAAGAACTTGGTCATTCTCATACAGGATATGTGGAGATGGGGGAATATTCCTTACTGCAAGGCTGAGGATAAGCAGAAGCTTAGAACAGGGCCTATAGTGGTATGGGCATGGGTATGGCACAGCATCCCTGCTGTGAGCCCTGCCAGGGCTCCCTCCTGTGAAAATCTGTGCAACAAAATGCTCACTGGGGATATTTAAGGTTGGGTTTTGTGTTTTTGTTTTGTTTTGTTTTGTTTTTGGATTTGCTTGTTTGTTTGTTTGTGTTTCTTTGCTTTGGGTTGGGTTTTTTGGTTGTTTTGGTTCGGTTTGGGTTGTGTTTTTTTTGTTTGTTTGGTTTGGCTTTTTGTTTGTTTGGTTTGGTTTTGTTTGTTTTTTGTTGGTGGTGGGTTTTGGGTTTTTTTTTTTTTTTGTTTGGTTGGTTTTTTCTGTGTGGCTTTTAGATTTGATTCTGCTTTGTTGTAATGTATATTTTTACAGCTGAATGGTGGTAAATCCCTAGCCTCAGGAATCTATCTTCCCCCTCAGAAAAAAGAAAAACAAAAACAAAAAACACCTTCCTTCTAATACATTTATTCGCTTATATTTACTCACAAATGGAAATTAATAGCATCAGATAGCCAAGGTGCAACTTTTCCATCAGTAGCAGGAGCATCAGTAGGTCCTGTGCATTTATAATGATTAAATATCAGTGGTGTCTGTCACACATGAATGAAGCTATACCAGGAGCTGACTGCCTTATACAGAGAGAACCTGGCTGGCAATTTTTTCTGTGTTTTTTTTTTTTGAAACCTGTTACCCCAAGCTATCCTCTGGTTTACACCAAGGTATCACTGTTGTCCATGAGATGTACTTGCTTCAGTTTCTAATATGATGCAGAGAATGTGGTCAGCAAGCTTGTATGAAATTTGTATCTTCATCAGAACTATCAAGGAATTATTTTCAATAGGACAACTGAGAGCAATCACACTACTTAATATCATAATGTCAAATGAGAGATTATTGCAATATTGCCAAAATATTTGTCAAATAAAGTAGGGAGAGGATATTTGCACTTCAGCTGTGGAATGACCACATCTGAACAACCGGGATCATGTGAGTATTTTTGACCTGAATGACCTTCAGGCTGTGATGACTCTGCATATTTTATGTCCATGTAAAGGAAGGGTGTTGCTTCTCCAGCTGCTGCTGCTTCAAAGAACATCATGTGGAGGAAGGAGACATATTTAAATGCAGAATTACAACTGGGTAGTCTGAAATAGTTCTCTGTGCCTTGCAGTTGGTTTCTTGAAAATACCAAGTGCCAGACTCTTTTTGCAAATTTTTCGTCAACAAGTTTTTTTGATTTAAAGTATCCTGTTTATTTTGAAGTGTCAATTTAGCTGTGTCATCCTATGTATTATCATCAAGGCAAGCTGCTTTAGTTAACCCACAAAAATATTGTTTTCTAGGAATACAAACACTAATAAAGCTATTGGTGCAATAAATTATTTTCTTTTGTATGGAGATCAAGTAATTCAGTGCTTACTTCAGAAAAGACAATGCAACATATATTGTGAGTCTGTTAACAGCAACAACAAATCTTTTCTGGCTCTAGAGGAAGAATTAATTATTTACAAGTTTCTCATTAACTTTTTACCTACTGTTAACAGTAGGTTTTTAAAAGAATTCCTTTCTGTCTGTGATCAAAGTTTTCAACAAGCCCATTTACAAGCAGCATATTTAGCCATTTTTAATTATTTGCAGTCTGTCACAAAATGACATTAGCAATTTGTAAGCGCTGCTGAAATGCTGCAGGTTTTCCAGAAATTCCTGACAAGTCTTTTAGAGAGGCCAATGCTTTCATTCACCACCCTCGGATCTTGCCTTCACCTTACAAAGTAATAGCAAATCTCCTGAGGGACTTGAAGCTGACTGTACACTCAGCCATGGATCTGGCGGCCATGAACATCTCTGGAGTTGTATCTCTGCCTTAACACACCCTGGTAACACTCTTAGTGGGATCTAGGCCAATAGAAAATGGGTTCAAACTCCTATTTTAGGGGAAAAATCATAATATTTTTCCAGCTAAACCTGGACTCAGTTTTGGTAAGACAGTCTCAGAAAACCCGAGATAAGATAGTCTTCATATTTCATCTGAAAATCTTATCGAATCAGTAAAATTCTCAATAATTTCAACAAAAAATGTTTAAAACTGGATTTTCTTTTGGTAACATTTTGACTCAGTTAAATCTTAAAACACAGAGAAAGGCAGAACTTATCCAAAGAGATTTCTATTTATTCTTTGATTTAATGAACTACTTAGACTCTTATTTCTCTGTGACCTTGTGAAACTGAAGTTTTACTAATTGATTCACCTTCTAAACAATTTAAATAAATCAAAACCAAACCAAACAAAAAAAAAAACTCACACCAAAAAAATAGAGAAGGTTTATATAATGGGAATTAGATTCTCAGATTTATTGATTCACAGTACAAGATGGACCATGCATTCCCAAACTGGCTGTTGAGATTCCTTTGCATCACTGATGTGCCTTATTCCCCATTTGCTCATCCCCAGCACCTGGTGCCTGGCTCTCTAGGGCCAGGATCCTTAATCAGGGGCAGTAACCCGGGGTTTATCCAAAGGCTGAAAATGTGTCTCATGCAGCAGTTCCTGCACCATGAAACAGCCAATTCCTCTTCTGTGACCCACTCTGAACTTGAGAGACGTATTTGTGATGTGACGAGCCAGGCTGTTCATTTTATCAGGCATTGCCCAGCACCAGCTGCTCTGAGGAAAGTTCAGCAAACTTGATAATGAGCACTGGGGGAATAACAGAAGTTCCATCTTCAGCTGAACAGTAGCTGGCTCACATCTTAAATATTTCATGTCCATTATACATTCAGAAATGCTGCAGAAGGTTTGTGTAAGCCCTTGGTTTTCAGATTGGTATTTAGCCTACATTAAACACACATAGCGAATTCAACGCTGTGTAATGTTGTTGAATATCACAGATTTAAGATTTATCACCAAAGGAAATTGCACTGAAAGAATTTATTGGAAACAAAACAAAACCTGTGACTTGGTGATGGATGACTTTGTTCTCCAGTCTTAGACCAATTATTTAACAAAGCATTTGGTACATTTGACTTTAGGCCAAACAACCATGTAAGTTGACATCTTCTAGAATATTTTAAAAAATGGACGATTTGCAATACATTAGTGAGCCTACGAAAGAGCAAAACACATTTAGATAGAGTTATAAAATCAGATACCTTGATAACTTAGCCGGTGGTATTTAGTCAGTTCTACTAAGTGTATAACAAAATGAATCATAAGCTCCATGTCCCTTAATGCTACTTATTGAGTTAACTCTTCAGCGAGATGCCTTTACCTGCAGTGATTACATGCTCACAGCATGGAAGTCAAAAGCAAATCTGGCAGGTGCAAACATCTGCTTCTTTATTTATAGCTGCAGAGAAAAAGTGTCCAGTAACCCAGCGTGCTTCAGCTTGGACCAGAATTTTATAAAGCTCTGGACATGCTGGGGAAAAAAAAGCTTTCATTATTCCTGTGCAGTTTTCTGAGAACTTATTTAACTTCATCCAGATTTTTTACCCGGGTAGATAAAGGGTTTGGCCAAATTTTTGAAAGTATTGTGAATGCTGAAAAGAGATTTGCAGGCCATTATTTTAGGCTATTAAATAATATCAGTCTAATAATATGTGCTAATGGGAAACACTGGTCTGAGTGTTTTATTGTAGGTAACATACACAGAGCAGGTCTGTCTTATTGGCACTGTGAGATAATTCTGAAAATGTGCTTTGTGCTGTTCTGGCACCAGACTTGAACTGAAAGAGTCTGGGCAGCCCCATCAGACCACTCAGACAAAGATGAGGGGAAGAGTTAGTAGGGATAAAACAACAAACATCACCTTTTCCACACGGCTATTAGAGAAATAGCTGCTTTAATGGGCTTTCAACCATTAAAAGGTAGAATTAGAAGCTGAATTAGACTATTCAATTAACAGGCAGTCAGCTGTGTAAAACCTATCATGTGACACTGATACTCTGAAATCCAAACAAGTAAATGTTATTAAAGTCCCTAATAGAGTAAAAATGTTTTTTTCTTGGGTTTATATAAATAAATAGCATACTTTTATAAGATTTGCTGTGATAGACCACTAATTTCGTGCACCTGGATTGCATTGGTTTGAG
This sequence comes from Cephalopterus ornatus, assembly GCA_013396775.1. Taxonomy (NCBI): domain Eukaryota; kingdom Metazoa; phylum Chordata; class Aves; order Passeriformes; family Cotingidae; genus Cephalopterus; species Cephalopterus ornatus. The sequence goes on from VZRE01001354.1 coordinate 211,092, forward strand.
CCACAATAAAAATGAAACTAAAACCAGAAGTGCTATCTCTGCTGCATTTGTATTGTTTTCATGAACCTTCAGAAGCAGCAACTGCAGAATTTTTTGGTGGTTAATAGAAAATCTCATGTTGCCAGTAAAACTGAAAGGGTAAAAAAGCAACTGGAGAAGAGAACATTGGGAATAACTGGCTGTAGGCAAGATCTGAATTTTATGAATATTAGAAGCTCAGGGCCATTGTGCTGAAGGTGAAATGACCCTTAAAAATGTGGCTAAGAACAGCTAATCCAGAATGAGGTCATAAAAATGTCAAAATGGACAACAACAGAAAAGTTGGGCAAAAAAAGAGAAATAATTCAAAAAATTGCTTGAGGGAGGTCTGTGTATAGTGTGAGACAGCAACACAATCATTTAAGAGCAGCCCATTATCTACCGCCCAGAAAGTCACAGGGGTTCGTAATGTAGAGTTATGACTCCAATTTATGTGACATTTGGAATGAATACTTACCTTGGTGAAAAAAACCCTCATGAAATACAACCTATTCTAGAACCTTCATTCCCTCTAAATTGTTACTGGTCTATAACAATAAATATTATTCCATTAATTTTATATTACTATGGTTTCCAAGGCAGTGGAATTAGATGAGCTCCCTTTACAACAGGTGAATTTAAGAGACAACTGTTATTTATAAGAGCTGAAATAATGTGTTTGGAGTGCTTTTGTTTCTATTTAACACCTGCTTTTCCCTCCACACAATTTTTTTCAGAAAAATTCAGTAATGAATTGATTTTTACCTATTTCAAAAGATGAAAACCTGGAATTTGCAGAATGTGTGGTTGAGAATACTGAACAGAGGAAAGCTGGTGGAAAATAAATTATTGGGCTGGCTATAAATTGACCCTTAGCTCCCATGAGGCCTTTCTGAGCTCTGTTGGAAACTTGCTTTTCCCGTGGGGAGATGTGTATAAATCAGATTAACTTCACTGAGAGCAATGAAGTAAATATATCTGAGAGAACACAGCACTGTACTTCCAACATTTCTCTAGTTTCTGGTGTTTTCAAGTTGGCCACTTAGGGGTTTATGACAGTATTAGCAGTAAAAAAGCAGAGATTTTGTCTGTAAGAGGTGGAGGGGAGTCTTCCATCCATGGCTGGATTAGGCTGCTTATGACCTGTGTTTCAGCAGCTTCTGTTCTACCTTCCATGGCAACACTAACCACCAACTCACATATTCCCCACATACCTTTTCTAATATGAAGAGTTTAGAGTTGTTGGTGAATTCAGAAAATGAAAGCTTATGAGACATACCACTGCCCTTTTCTTCTTAAAATTAATATATTACATAAAATCCCTGAAGGAGCTTTAGAAAAAAGCAAAAGAGAAAAGCAGGAAGCAGCATGTCCCTGTGGATGATACTTGAGGTGCCTTGGCTGATTTATAGGCCTGGAAAATATTTGCAAGGCCCATATTATACTTGTTCTGGGGATAAAGAGAGGATTTAATTCACTAGTGCTATCAATCTGTTACCTTTCAAGGCAGTAAATTCACTAAATTCAGTAAAAAAAGCAATTCAGCTTCATGTAGTTGTTGTTATAATATATCATTTATCATTTACTCTACGTAAGTACCAATAGCACAAACATTTAAAATCATCAAAAGAACTATAAAGAGATGAAAGAAAAATGTTTCAGAATAAATCTCTGTCTTTTCCAAAGCAATGCACTCTGTCATAGACTGAAAGGTATGTCGCTGTGAGCGTGACATAAAATTTTTATTTGTAATTGCAAATGTTTTAACAAAATTGTTAAACCTCATTTCCTATTTGTGTATGACGCAGGCAGGAAGAAAAGGGGGAATCTTAAAACTACACTTATATGCCCTGGTCTCCTCTACAGTGATGCAGAAAGGTTTCTCCAGGAGGTTTCTCAGCGATCCTAAAACTATATATTATGGTGAGCATCCTGTGGAGGACTCTAACTGTCCTTCCTAAATGTGCCTGGATGTCTGTCTCTTAAAGCTAGCTCTTCAGAGCTAATCTGATAGTGATGAATATTCCCATTTATACTTAGATTAACCTATCATCTCTGAAAAGAAATAATAGTTGCAATATTTTTCTTTCTTGAATGAATGTAGAAAAGCAATTGAATCAAATTAAGGGAATGATCTACATTGTAATAATCACATTTTGCTGCCGCTTATTTTCATACACCCACTAGTTAGCCATGTATCTTTAACATTTTTATACCATTTAGATCATATTGTCAGTACAGCTATGATACTTTTATTTACTCCTTGCATCCCTTGCCTGTTCAGCAGTCTAAAAGCCTTGAAGAGGCAACATCTGTGTTGAAGAAGTAGAGGCAAACACCAGGTCTGCTTGAGAGGAGCCCTGCCAAGGCCACTTGCAGAAATCAATTTCTCTTTGAACACAACATCTGCTTTCACAGACTCCTTTACAAGATCAAATTGTAACGGCCAAGATGGAAATGGAGGATGAAAGAAGAGATGACAGGCATGTGCATAGTCATTTTTAATGCTGGTTATAGGCTGGTTTTAATCCAAGCCAAATTCCCACCTTTTGTTACTAAACCTCATGGTTCTGCTCTGATTCTTATTATTATTCCTGGCTGGGACATCTGGGAGGCGATTGGCACTATGCTGGATGCCCTTTATGGTTCTGATTTCTTCAAAAAGAAAGGCTTCTGGAAAAGGCTGAATGAAATGGTTCAAGGTAGGAGCAATACCTTTCTACTTCATGCCGTTCCGCTGCTAATACTGATGAAAAATTCCTGTGGAATGCCCTTCTGTTGCCATTTCAAAGGAAACTCTTTCCTAAATGGAAAGTTCACTCAATGAGAAAATTCATTCTGCAAATTTCCTGAGTAATAGTGATTTTTTTATATTGGTGTTACCTAGCCATTATCAAGGCTATGAGTAACCATTTCTCTTACTCTATCTTTTTGCTGTTGAGCCAAGATAAGTCAAGACTTACAGATAAAAGACAAAGAAATGTTTAGAAAATACTTCCATAGTTATTAATTTTGCAGAAGAACAATCAAAATGTAGTTTGTTTGTTTGTTTAATTGTGTATCCATTTCACTGACGTTGCACAATAAATGACATTTGAAGAGGATGGAGCAATTCTTTGTAGAAGTAGTTCAGGCAACCAGAGCAGCTCACAAAAGTGAAATAAATACTGAGCTGATCCAGGAAAACACATTAAAAAAAAATTCTAAAAAATGTATCTCTTACTGATTTTGTGGAAACCATAAACTTTTCTGCAAATGGATTCTGATGAGAACTCCCCAGCCAGTTCCAATATTCACAGATTATACATGGGTGTCCTCTTTTTATGAATATTTGGTAATTGCAAATCTCTTCACATAGAATAATCATTTTTGGTTTTGAGCTGTTGAGCAACAACCATTCACTTAGATATGTCTTGGAGCACTCTGGAGCAGAGGTGAATTGCAATGTGATTTACTTTGACATCTCTGCAATAATTTGGTGCTTTCCAGCAAATAAGGAACTCATATGAAGGATTCACATACCTCACATGACTGAGCTCTAGCACACACGAATTCACAGGGTGCTTGGCTCACGTATAACTCACCTGCCCTGGCAGAAGTGTCCATCCAAGAAGGGCACTGATGGTGCATGATGCACATTTAATAAGGGAAGGTTTTGCCCAGCTGAAGGTCAGATGGCCAGAGCAACATTTATGGTAAAACTGTGAAGAGACAAAACAGAGGCTTGTGGCCCTGCACACCCAGAGCTGTGGGTGAACCTTGTCAGGTCAGGGATCACATCCAGCCTTGGTCCATGCCAAGGGCCAGTGTGGTTACAGAGAGCTGATTTAATGCCTTGAATAGGTTCACTTATGCTGTGTTAGAGTCCAAGTACTTGTGCTTTTGCTAGTCTTAAAAAAATTGGAGATAATCATTAGGTTTCTTCCTTTTATCTCTGGTTTAGAGTTTGAAATCCCACAGTTTGGCTCAGTGGTTGGAGGAGTGATGCTCTGAAAGCCATCAAAATTCTCCCTCCCACAAGGGAATTAGAAACTAAAAGATAAACACATCAAATGAACTAATGTAGAAATCGTTCTCGATACTCCCGGAGCTCTGAAAAGGGGATATGTTTATGAATAATGAATTATTACTCTAAAAACCACAACTAGTCCTCTCTTAAATGAAGAACCTGGTCCAGTAAATTACATGTATACAATTTGTTTTATTTTCTGAAGAGCCAGAATTGCTGTGTTCTGTACATGAGAACACAAAACGGAGGAAACGCAGTTTCCAATCACTGTGTGACCACTGATTACTTCCCCAAAGTGGGCGTAAGCTGAGATGAAGTTCTTTCTGTCCAATGTAACTCACCTGTGCTGTCTAGAAATAAGAGATAAAGAGCAGGTTTTTTGACTAACAAGGTATGTGAATACCATACTTTTGGTATGCTGAATGTGTTTGTCATCTCTCTAAAATATATTGACAGAGATGACAAAAAGAGTAGAGGGAGAGAATCTAAGACCTGAACCCCTTCTCATCTCTTTTAGGAAAACACTTTGGTTTGAGGGGTTCTTACTGGAGGCTGCTGGGACTCAGTTAAATCCATTATGCCAAGCTTTTCACCTGCTTGGAATCTGCAGAAAGGATTGGAAGAGTCAGTGGACCCAGCTATCCCATACCAACAGAGAAGGGACTGCCCTGGGAGCACAGTGAGTTCATTTCTTGTCACTGGGCTTGGCAGGTATTTTCAGTCAGACAAAAAAAAAGCAAATGAAAATAGAACAGAGGAGGGTTTTAACAGGTGAAAATATGTGAATTCAGGCTTGTGAAAAAAAATAATTTACACTATTCTGTGAAGATATCTTTTCCCTCTGAAGGACTCTGTTCTAGCAGGACAGTGTATGTACAGGCAGGGTCATGCTCTCTCTGTCACCCATGAATAACAAATCCCTTCTCTGCCTAGAAAGCTACCCCAGGGGACAGCCTCCTAGTGAGGGTATCCCTCATAGGAAGCAGAAGGAAATCAAGGGTTGTACAGCTGCCTGCTGGCTCAAGTGCAAAATCAGAGCGCCAGCCACACTCAATTTTTGAAAAGTGGAACATGGAATACTCCTTTCCTTTCATTCCTGGGTGCCCAGGTAGACAGACACTTCCACGTGACCTTCAGAAATATATGAGTAATGGGATTCATCCCTCAAAATTCCACTGTAACCCGGGCTTTCTGTATGCAACTCTCCTACACTGACTTGGGAGCCTGAGCATTTTTCATGCTTGGAACAAAGTGTCAAAAAGTCCAACCTTTGGAGACCTTTAAGGTTTTTGCAATTTTATCATTATGTTTTCATTCAGTCCCATCCTGAGGTTTAGTTCTGCATCTGAAGGAAAAAGCAAATATTATTGTTCTTAATACTCTTCCTACAGCCTTCCTCCTATCTCTGCTTAACTCCCTGTGCTGCCCTGTCCCCTCCATCCAAGTCAGCCCAGCTCCTCCAGCCCATCTCCCAGTGGGATGTTTCAGGCAAATTGTGTCTCTTTCTTAGAAAGTGAAGACATCTGAATACCTACGTGCGTATCCATCAGGCAATTTATGGCCAAGCCTGAAATGCTGCTGCCAGCTTCCAGCTGTGACTTTTGGCTTGTTTTAACTCCCTGTCTCCATCCCTACCACTGAAAATTAATTTAATACTAGGAGGACTGGTGCTGGCATCTCAGTGCTGTGTTGGGTTTTTGTACAGACAACAAAGTGAATTGTTTCGAGTGTTCACTCCCCACATTTGACTACACCCATTTTCTGAGGAGTTTCAGATTCTCCTCTTATTCAGGTTAATGGTATGGAAACTGTGACAGTATTTTCCAATATTTTTACGTAGGTTCTCCATGGGTTTTGTTTCATGTTATTTTTTAGAATGATGTTTGGGAGGAGGGAGAAGGTGGTGTTCACTGTGTTTTCTGACTTCTGTGAGGACTTTTCTTGGGGTGGGAGAATGGGAATTAGAGAATTGTCTGACCTGGCACTGTTTGTCTTCCCAAAATGAAAGGAGTCATATGCAGCCAAGGGAAAATTCTTAATTGATACAATAGGAACCTTCATTTCATCTTTAGCATGTTCAAGGATGCTCAAAGATGTTCAAAGGCTCTCCTTGATTAAAACCTGCTTAAGGAGAAAACAGGTAAAGAGGATAAACAATTCTACAAAACTGTCCCTTTTCTGCTTTTGCCCTACTTTTTTTTTGCCTGGTTACTTTTGCTTTCTGTATACAAAAGACTACCAAAGACTGAACTGTTTGTGGAAAGCTCTCTTTCTTTGTTGTACATTGGTTTTGATTGCCAATATTTTGGCAAGGACAAATCTTAACCCTCAACAGATTTCACAACTATGCCTTTTAGGCCAAAATTTAGAGTCAAAAGAAGTTGGACCTCTACCATTGTGTAGAAACTACCACAAATACATTCAAGCATTAACTGAGAAAGCCATATGAAAATAGAAATTGGGTGCTGATAAAAACAAATTAATTTTTTCATTGGATATGCTTGCACTCAAGAAATGGACAGGCATCTCTTAGGGAAAAAAAAGTCAGAAATACTGTATTCTTAATGATCTTGAAAGAATATAGTCTAAACATCAGTAAAATCAATGGGACTCACAGAGGCTCCCACAGGGCTACAAGTCAGGCCTACGAGATGGCTGATCCAGTGAGACTGACTGATTATAGATTTTGCAACATAAAATCCATAATCAAAACTAAGAAAAAGTTTTAGAAGTTGCTTCTTAACCAACTAATATTTCCATCAAGGAGTCCAGTGGTAAAACTCCTCGAGGGATGTAGTTAAGCCAGATGAACAACATTTTAAACTCTTTGGCTGTACTGCAAAATCATTTTAATGGCTTTATGTGTGCTTTTCCATGAAATGTGATTTGTCTGGAATGTTTATAGTCTTGCGTATTACCCTCTTATCAGATAATTCACAATATCCTCACTTAAACAAGCAAACACAAAATAATCAAACTTGACAAGTCAAAGAAAAGGAATGCTGGCAGATATGGAAAACACTGAACAGCGGGTGGGGATGTAATGTTTTCTAAATACAACACCATGAATATCAGAGCACAGGATGTGATTTGATAGCAAATTCCTCAGGTTTTACATTAAGATGATAATACGCACTGTCGTACAATAAACTGTTCACACTGACTGGAAGTAGCACAAAGGACCCGTGTGGCAGCAACAGGGCATTTTGCAATGAGACCAAACTTTAGAAAAATGTGGTTGGGCAACATGAGCGATGGAATTCTTCCCCTGCACTTTGCTTCTGTCTTCTATTCTGTTACTATCTCTGGTGAGACGACGCTCTGAAACGCGCATCTCGTTTTTCAGGATCCTCACATGTAAGCGTGAAGCCAGATATGACTGCAATAATCTGGAGTTAGTGCTGCCTGCTTTAAGGTCCTGGCAAGCACGCACGTTTTACAAGCCTAATTTGTGCCGGATCACCTCCCACCCCGGAGGTACAGGCTGTCCTTGCCCCCTGTGTGCGCGGGTGTGTTACCGGGTGTGTGAATCCCGGCAGCTGCAGCCGGAGCAGCTGCAGGGACACATGGGCTCTGTTTGTGTGTGGGAGGGGGTGAGTGCGGTTTGTGTGTGGCTGGAGGGCTTCCCTCTTGGAAATTCTGGGATTAATGACACATTAAACCCTCTCCAAGAGAGCGGATTGAACAGAGCAAAAGAAAGAAAGAAAAAATTGAAACAGGCAGGCAGGCTGATGGCTTTTCCTGCAAAGTTTAGGGCTTCAAAAGTTAACTTATAAGCAACTGCAGATGCATGGATAAAACTTACCTTGGACACTATGCAGCAGCACTTTCCTTTCCATCAGCATCTCCAACTTGTTGCCTACCTCTGTTGGATTCCCTTGTTGGCCTTTAGTGCTGAGTCAGAGATATTAGGTAAGGATTTTGTACTTTTTAATTATTTGACAATCATTTGGGTGATGGAGTTCATGTGTATTTTAAACCGAGATGATCTTGCTTACATTTACTTGTGAATGTGGATTGGAGAGACAGAGGGCTATTATTAGAAAGAGTCTCCAAAATAGAATGGAAGTAAGGTTAAAATAAACAACTAAGGTAACGAAGAAGGTCACAGTGATAGCCAAGCATGCTTGCAGCACACGATGTATATGGATCATTACAGGACCTTCACTTTCCTTTTTTACTACTTTTTTTTTTAAAGAAATGAAAGACTTGTGAAATTTCTTACTGATTACTAGGAAAAAAAAAATCAAACTATTTAAAGAATATATATAACATTTTCCCATAAATGGAATATGTGAAATAAACCATAAAAGAAAAAAACACTTTAAAATAACAATCTATTCCTCTAGGAAAGAATTATATACACCATATATCAGAGCAACACTACAGATTAGTTAATTACACATCTAATAATACACAGCCTCTGGCAATAAAAAGTTCATGAGTAATTTCTCTACTACTGTACACAATTAATGTGAGGCTTGTTTCACTCTAGCATAGAGATCAAAGAGGACATAGATTTTACATATGTGGCTTGTTTATTAATTGACTATAGGAATACACTGAGAATCATGTCAGACATTATTCAACTAGTGAAAACAGAGTTAATAAAAGACGCTGAGAAAAGCAGTCAGACAAGAGCGCAGTGCTGTGAGTGATTATGGATTCAGCTTTGGCAAACTCCAGGGAGGCACTCCCCCTTAATGGAAATATGCTGCAATATTTTACAAAATTTAATTCTAGTAGAGTTCCAACTAGTCTTAACAGTGATTGTCAGCCAGCACTCATTAGCTCTATGAAGATAAAACAATTTAAAGCCCTCTTCACTTGAATATATCAAAGGGTCACCCAGAAAGTTCTGCAGGACTAAACACAAAGCAAATGACCTTATCGCCTTTATCTTCAAACAATGCCTTTAATTTCTGAAATCTTTTGAAGGGTTGCCAGTTTTACGGAGTGTAGCAGCTACTTATCTATAGAACAAGCTTTTCATCCAGGGGAAACGACCTTTTAACTCCTAGTAACTAAGTAACTGTATTTGCCACACTGTTTTTGTTACTGAAGGTAATATGCATAGACATCCTCATGGAACTGGGAATACAAAACAAGAATTAAGAAGTGCTGTCTCTTAGGTGATGCAGAAGAATTCATAAGGCTTGTTGTTGTGGGGTTTTTTTCATAGTGTGAAATTAAAGTAAATGAACCTGCTCAAAAAGTTTACATTCTGACAGATTGTGTTGTGACGTTATGAGGATATTAACTGTTTACTTTATGCTGCGTACTTTTGAACTCTAACAAACCTACTAATCCCATAAGAATTTAATAGTGAATAAGGAATGTCTGACCAAAAAGGTTTTTGCAGATGCCTTGTTAAGAGGGAGAAGATGAAAAAGTCCTTTAAAGACTGAGGAAGAGCTTTATCATCTTCTGCAGTCTTATTTTAGGTAATGAACCTCACAGTGACTGAGGATATTCTGAATATTTGGGCTTTTTACATGATTTCCTATGACTGAGAAACATGAAAGGGTTACCAACAACAACATCTGTGGCTGCTCTCTGGTAGAAGATTAAGTAAAGCATCAGAGACAACAGCAACTCAGTGAATCATAGATGTGGGAGGGCTGACACAACACAGAGCTTGTCAGACTTTTCTTAGATGAAATTCTGTAAATAAGTCAATCAAAAGAAAAAGACAATGCATTTTTACAGAGGTATTTTAGACAAAAACATTTATCTTATAATGGATAGTTGCTTGTAGCATCAGCAGTGAGACGGAATTGCTTCCCATCCCCTCTGGAGCCTCTTCATAGTGTACAATTGAAAAAGTTTTTAATTTGGATATGAAATTCCTGCAAAGGCATCCTTGAAGCTCACAAAATCCACTGGAGCTTCACTACAAGGTGAAGCTACTACTGTATATAGTAAAATCAGATACAACTAATTGCTTCTGAGTTTACTCCTGTGGGTTTCCCTCCACTCTGAAACACACAAGAACAAATTCATGCGTATCCAGAGATGAAGAAAGAGGAGAGAGAAGATGGTGTCAGGGGAAGGTGAAGTACCTACAGGCAGGCTGGAAAGATAGTGTGTTCTCCAATGATCTGAATAGTTTAATTTGATTTAAGAAAGTAAATGAGAATAGTCCAGCATGGCAAAAATCACTCAGTATGACTTGCAATTTTATAAGCCCCAGCCTTGCTTTCCATAGAAGGATGAAATGAAAATCAGACTGTGTAATTTGCTTTGTATGCTACCCACAAGCAACTCATGATCTCACTGAGAGCTTCTGCTGTAAAACTCAAGTGCCAAGGACTGTCCATGCTGAAAGCTGGATCTGAGGAAACATTTCCTTCTGAGTATTTCAAAAGGAATAATTCAAACGATTCAGGACTTCTCCCAGCTGCTTCAAGGTGACAAACTCTCCCATCTCTTGGTCCTACCTCAAACATGCCAACCAGGTCCTCAGCAACCCTTGGAGCTCCAGGGCTGCTTCTGCCCTCAGAGTCCCTGAGCACAGTAGCATCCACAGGGAATCCCCAGTATCTGGCCTGGAAACAGCTTGCAGGGATCAAGCTCTCAGATCATGAGTGGGTTTGGTCAGGGACATTCCCGTGCCTTTGAAAATGACACTGGGATTATTCTGGCTGTGTGTCTTCACTCTGTGGAAAGCACAACAGACACTAGCGGACAAAGAATACCCTACTAAATGCTTTCCTATGGAAGTAAATCCAAGACTCCCTGGCCATGGCAAACAATTCCTAAAGAGAGAGGGACAACCTTAACAGTATGTTTCTCTCACAGTGTTATTTTTAATTATAAAAAAATGTTTACAGGTTAATATTTTATTTCCTCTTCTTTAAATTGTGTCAATATCAAGGACTCCAATGTCTCCATTGTCTGGAATCATCATAGAGTCACAGAACAGTTTTGGTTGGAAGACACCTTAAAGATCACCTAGTTCCAACATCCCTCCCATGGGCAGGGATGCCTCCATTAGATCAAGTAACTTGCCCAAGTTAAGCAGATAGTTTTTATTTTTTAAACTAAAATTGAAATCTGAATTTATCTGATTTTGTGCTCTCGAAGCAGGTGTTTTACAATGATTTCTTTTTGCTGGTAGGTTTTTTGTTCCACTCTTTTTTTCACATGAAAAAGCTCAACAGGGTTGTGCTCAATGCAGGGATAGTTCATTCGTAAAGAAGGAGAAGTCAGGAGCTGTAGCAGTCTAGGGGTGAGGGAACCTCTTTCACCTTGCAGTGAATATGTTTGTGACTCTCCTGAGCTATATCAGCCCATTAGCATCAGATTTTAGGTCTTTGAAATTTGGCAGAGAAACATTTTTTTTAATCAAGCATTTGCCTTTTAATTTCTGATGAAAATTAAACATAGTTTTCAAAGTTATACAGGCTTAAAAAATACGTTTGGTGTGAGAGGGCTGCCTTTCACCTGCCTCTCTCAAAGATTTGCCTATTTCCCATTGACCTGCCAAACATGTAAGCTGTTTAAACTCCTTAACAGCTATTTAGTACTCTGCACTGTACTAAAATTGAGGATCAATTTGTTAGACACTGTTCATAAGAGTATAGGACATTCATGGCCAAAATGTTTCCTTTAATGTTTCGGTTCCTCAAAGTTATTTTGTGTCCAAATGCCAAATCTCAAGAAGTATTGTGTACATCCAAGTTCCTTTGCAATCGATAAGACCTGCAAGCAGCCAAGACAAATCAGTGTTTGTTCCTAAGGCGACAAGACAGATTTCTGCAGAGAGGAAGCATCATCATTTTGTTTTACAGATGGGATGGGGACGTGAAGTGGCTCAAGGTCATGCACAAAATCCTTTGGTGGAGCTGAGATCTGTGCCAAGGCCTCGTTATTCACAACCCAGCCCCATTAACTGTAGCAGAGCTCATAACTGGAACAAAAGCCAATATAGGAAATTGGAGCATAATAAAAATGCTCAACCTGTTTCCATCTTCCTTGTAAACTCTGAAGTCAAATGGCTACACACAAACTCAAAGGGACACAAAGTGGTTTTGGTGGGTTTTAGAATGCTTAACATGTTTTATGTGGCCAATACTTGACATTCTCCCCAAATCCCCTTTGATTTCAGTGGGAAATGATCCATTCACTTTCCAAAATGCTCTATGTCCTTTATCATACAAATACTGTAGAAGAAAAGAAGGAAAAGCCAATCCTGTACTAGCTTCATTAGAGACAGAGTTTCTTTTCTGATTGTTTCTTCTTCTTCCTCAATCACTTCTGTAGCCTAATAAATTAATTCTGGTTTTGGAAATGGCTCTTTCATTCCAGTATATTTCCTCCATCTTCTTTCTTTGTGATATGGGCTGGCTGCTCCAAAAGGCTGAGAACATCGTGGAAGTACCATTTTGTTGGTTTTTCACTGGGCTTGTACTGTACCTCTTTGAAAATTTGTTGGAAAAAGCTCTCAAGGCAGCCAGATTACTGCTTTGTCTGATTTCCTCTACAAGTTTGTTCCCTTGGATGGTTTGTTCTGACTTTTTGACTACTTTCATCCTGGGTCAAGTGTCTTTCTTGTCACCTCAGAAACCGAAATTTAATGTTGGATATTGTTGGTGCCCAATCCACTGCAGAAATGGATATTGTCTTTAATAGTGTTGGCAGCATATGTTGTTTATTTAATGATTGTTAAGTTTTCTTCAAAGAAGTGTATTTTACTTTCAGTTATGACCTTTATTAATGTCACTGTGGCAGCTACAGTATGTGTTTTGCCTTAGGTAGAGATTATTTATGGTGAAATCTGAAAAACGTGGATTAAATTGAAGAATACTTTTATCTGACTTTGAAACACCAATAAACCCATGTGTTAGTGCATGCAATTGTTTGTACAGCTTTTCTGGGAAGAGTTTTGTGTGTTAAGCTCTTTGGAGATTTACTTAATGAGAGTATGTACTCATTTGCTTCTTTCTGACACATCTTATTTTGATTACTCTGACGTCTATTAGTTTGATTGCTGTGTTCACACTGCATGGCATCCACGGGGAGCCACAAGGGAATATTCTACATATTGTAAGGAAAAAAAAATTGATTGCCTAATATAGCTGAGGGATTGTAGCAGTCTGCTCTGCTCCTTTTGCAGATTTTATATTAATTCATCGATTGAAACAGAGTTTACTTATTCCCCTATTTTTTTCACAAAGCAGCTTCCACGAGCTGGGTAGCAATATATCTGCATACCACAAAAATGTAATGCATCTCCTGTGGTAGCTGGAGCATTTTACAACTCAACTGTCTCTTGACTGCTTTGTGTGTTGACTGTTTCAGTAAAGGCCCCCTCATGTGGTACTCCACTAATGCCTCATCAGCTCAGTAGCTCTTGCAGTTTCCATGAACTGGTGGATACCCCAAATTTCCTCCTTCTTACGCTATTAAGCAGAAGCATAACATTTCCCATCCTGTACTCACAGTTTTACTCTCTCTCAATTTTTTTAAATGGCTGATCAAGTTATGTTCAGTTTGTCTCAGAAGGCATAACTCTTGTGGGGAAAAAAATCTAGGAGATGACACGAAGACTGGAGTGTTCTCAGAAGTTCCTGAATAACTCTATAATGAGATTAATGGTAAATGTGGAAAATTATTTGGGATTCGAACTAGAAAATTCCTTTACAGAGAGGAACATATTTTATGTCAATACCTGCTTCCTTCTCATCTCCATTTAAAATCGTATTTTGCTGATGTTTGACTGTCATGCAAAGTTTTCATGGAATTTTCTCTCACTGATTTTCTACAAAAAGCCTATCTGAAGAGCAAGAGAAGATAAAATTCAGTCAGTAGCTTATTTAATAGCTAAGCTAATGTTTTATTATTCATAACTTAGTAATTAAAAATCTATTTAGAATTAACATTATTAAACTTCATTCATCAGATGTGTTATTTGTTGATCTTGTCCAGCTACCAGAACAGAAAGAGTCACAAACATCTTTCAGAGATTACTTTAATCACCTTCTCTGTCCCTTTCCTCCAATTATTTACTTTACAATCAACTGTTGGCATGCTATAAAACTAGTTGACTGTGACTCAGCCTCCCTCAATAACGCAGCAAAGATACTTTGATTCACTCAGGCTAGCTTTTCATCAGCTCTGTTCTTTTCTTAATGGACTAGAGAAAAAATATATATAAAAATTCCCTGAGCCATTTGCTCTGTTCTTCTATTAGATGGTAAGATTAGAGCAAGCAACAAAGACATAAACAGGATGAAATCTAATTAATTCCTAGTTTCTCTTCTGCAAGAAATACAAGGAAATTTAAGAGAAGGCTATTTCCTACCCTGTTCTACTTACAACTCATTCTTCAAGTGCTAAAATACGTGAACATTTAATTTTCTAAATGTGTATAAGGCAGATTAAAAATAGAGGTAAAATAAATCTATCCTTTTCCCTCAGCTACCCCATCACCACCCCAGCAGTTTTTGGCTTCAACAGTCTTCTAAGTGCCAGTAGGACTCAGACATCTACACCCCACAATATTCCTGAAGCATTTGGATTTCTTTTCTCCTATAATATCCTTTAAAAGTCTCACTGGTAATTACTGAATTTATCAATCCTCCCATTTGAAATAATTTTCAGTCTAGTATAGTTATTTCACTTGATCCTGTAAAAGATTATTGTGAACAGGTATATTGGGAAAGCTGGAGTAGCTTGCAGCATTCTCAGTCTGGAGCAAAGATGCATTTTGTTCATCCTGCCCTCCTTGCATGGAAGTACCAATCATGACCTGGGAGTCAAAATCTGCCCAAACAGCAGCAGACAGGACTCCTTTGTGCCCACACCCCACGTACCTCCCTGCAGAGCACCAGGGGTGTGCTGACCACTGCAACACACCTCAGAGGAAGGAACGTTTGGTGTACCCTTAGGGTATCATTGGCAAAGACTGTGACCACGTGGAAGCTCTCAGGCTTAGATTTGGAGGGATGAGGTTTAATCCCTGCCCCTGGCAGGTGCTTGTGCGAGGGCATTAGGATTAAAGATATTGATGTGCTTCAGGACAGCTGGACCCAGGTTGCAGACTGTGATCTCAGCACAAGCTATATATCTCCCAGAGGAATCTTATGACCATTTTCTCCTCTTGACATGATTCTTGCCTTGCAATACAAATAGCTTTGACATAAATCATAAATTTACTACCCACTTCCCAGTCCTTCGCTTCCTCTTCACATTTTCCCAATAACTGACATCTTAGTCAGGAAAATCACCCACAGTCATTCCTGCTGCCTCCTAATATTTGTTATCCACTAACATTCCTTTTTCTGTTTGCTATTACCTGTACTCTGCATGGATGCGGAGACACTTTCGCTCATTAATACGCCTCTGACAATATTATTCATCTGCTGTTTCCATACAACTTCATCTTCTGTCTTAGGTCTGAGCTTGCAGCTTGTCTCCTCAGAATACCAAGCATCCTCATTAGGTGCTGGAAGGATGTAAGGAGAGCTGTACTTGGTCAGCCCCACGCTGCTGCCAAGAACCCTGACACAGAAACACTCACAAGGACAAAAAAAACACTGGAATGAGGAAGGAGCATCTTTACTCCTCAGAAGAGCTGGTGGCAGAGACTATAGATACTATTTGTATACACAATGATCAGCTGGAAAAGACTGGGTTTTGTGTTGGCATCAGATTATAATTTTTATGACCCTTAAGCAGATAACTTCATGTTTCTTTCAACAGGGTTAAATGGAGTATAAAACTAAAATACTGCAGTCCTGTAAAAGGTAGCACAGGTGGCCACGTGTGTACATAAGCACAGGAAACATTACTTTGGCCACCACAGTTATCACTGCTTCATGTAACTATTCCTACAATTCGTGCTGCAGAAATGCTGCAAGAAAAAATATGATGGTACCAAAAAATACACCACTCAAATCCACCCATTGCATTGGATTTTTGCCTCTGAATTCCATTACTGCTGTTATAACCCAGCTCCTCACTGTGATTATCTGCATAACAGTTCATAGACTATATGACTTCCCAAAGATATCCTACTCTGAGTAACTGCTGTTGATTCACACAGAAAGGTTTTCTTCTCTCTGATTGCTTTAACAATTGAAAACAATTAAAAATTTACTTTTCCGCTGAGACATAACTGGGAAAAAAACCAAAGTACTAACTGATATTCTGGTATTTTGTTAATCACTACTGACAGGAAAGATGTTGTGCTTTAGGACAGCGGAAGCAGATCAATCTCTTTTGTCACAGACAAGTGCCCTCAGAACTGGTCTATCAATTATGCCAGAGAAAATATCTTTAGATCTCTTATTTGAACTGTTTCACTTTCTATTAGTAATTAAATACATCTTGAAATAAGGGCTTCAGTGTCAGTGCCATGTGTTCATCCTCTGTAAAGGTATACATATCTGTGATGGACAGCAGCTTCATTCACTTTACGGCATAATGTATATATGCTATTTAAAACAAATAAAAATAAAGCCATTCCAGTACAGTCAGATGAGTAGATGATCATTCTTTGACCAATACATGTTATTTTTGGTCAAAAGCTTATGTTCAAGTGCACAAGCCTCCAAATTCCTCTCCTCCTAATACAAAATCTGCACCAACAAACAAATACAGGTCTTCTCAAATCTTTCAGATTTCTGTGAAAAGTTTCTAAGATATGCTTGGAAACACCCATTCTCTATTATCAGATGGTTTGAGCAAGGGACTGTCAATATATTCCCCACATCCAGTGCAGGCAACTGGGGGTGAGAAAGGCTGCTCCGGATCTTGCTCCATACTCTTATCCAATAACTTCCTCAAGGCCACAAGCTTATTCCTCCTCTTTAAAGCCACCTTCATTTCTTAAAGTGTTGCCTAGCACTAAAGTGCTCTGTTAAGCTGCTGCCATGTTTTTTCCATTCTGGTAGAAATTATTGGTTTATATAGTTTGATTTTAAGACTGCCTTCTGGCATCCATTTGGGGAAAAGGCACTACATAAAAGCAAAATCAATACTAGATACAGTTATATTTCCTGAGCTTTTTCATTAGCTATAAAATATATACATTCAAGAAGGGAGGGGGAAAGAATATCAGTTCTAGCCAAACTGAAAGAGGACAAGACAAAGCATGGGAGATTGTGCATGAATGTGCACTGGCAGGAGCATGGACTGTGCAGCTTTGCTGGGCACAGGCAGATCTCTGATCTCACTATGCACAAACACCCCACAAGACGTTGGCCTGGCCTGGCCTGCATCAAGCAACTGCAAAAGTGCAGAAATATGTGTATTTTAGTAAGTGATGTGTTTCTGTGTTTTTGTTAAAGCCAAACTGACTATTAGCTAAACATAGGAAAATTTGCCTTTGTTCAGCACTGAGAATGAATAAAAGAACAATAAAATAATGCTGAGCCAAATTCTTCCTCAAATCCCCACTGAACTTTCCCTATGCTACCTTTGCTCTTTTTTTCCTAAAGTGTACGGAAATAATCTTTCTACCTGAGAAAACTGTCCTTTCAGGCATCTTTGGATAAATTCCTCATCACCTCATGTGATATATTTTCTAGGATTTGCAAGCATAGAGATGGAACAAATTCCGAAAAAGCTGTAACCTACATTTCTACAATTATGAGCCTAAAGATATTACAGTAAATTTTTACCCAAACCAAGTCATTACTGCTTTGTTAAAGCCCAGCTGAAAAATTAAAATTCAAACTGCTATATTAGCCAGTATTCTGACACAGGTTACCCAACCAGAAAGGCAAGCACCTTATTTTAACTTGGAGTAAGATTTCAAATCACAGTGTGTATTCAGTATCAGCATGCCGTTATGGGAGTGAGTTATTGCACATAAGGCTATTTTTTTTTTCCTTTTTATCATAGGCCTTCTATAATGGCATTTTCATTAGCAGGAAATACCTATCATCTGTAGAAAAATAATTTGTCCTGGTTTTTGAAAAATAAATTATCCCTTCTAAAAGATTAGTTGAAAAACACTGTATAAATTCATAAACATTCCAGATTAAACAACAAAGTTTTGCTTCTTTCTGGTGACCCCTAGTGATGCGTTTTGTGAGAGAGTTCAAGAGTAAACCCAACAACTTATTTATTCCTGAAACACAGATAAGGCATCTGGAAGATTTTATCTATGTGATTTTTTTCCATTAGCCCATAATTCCAGGAGCTGGGAAATAAAGGCCCAGAAAACTTATCAGCATGTGGTTGTTGATTTGAAACCTAAGTGAAACTGTGGAGAAACTTGCAAGCTGGCAGTGACAGCACCAAGTAGAATAGCATTTGTAGGACAGCCACTGCCTAAAATCAGTCTCTTGGGTTTAAGGCACCACGTACCATCAAGAAGCTTCACACATATCTCTTCACTTTTGCCCTTTTGCCTCATGCTCTCAGTTTTGTTATTCACAGTAACTCCCGTCCTGTTTTGGCTTCTTTTAGGCCTCTCAGTGAGAGTTGAAGCAAACCAGAACTGGGGCTTCAAAACCGTAGAAAAATCAGCCATTAAAAAGAATTTAATTTTTATCATCATAGTTGTGTGGCATACGGATCAAAACTTATTTCAAACTCGCTTCACGAAGGCGCATCAGAAGGGTGTCTCTCTCCCTGTCGGCCGAACCGTTCTATTCTATGACCGTGAGGTGTAGCTTGTTGAACACGTAATTCCATCGTGAGTGAGTGCTCCTTGCTGTGCACACACTGCTGCATGGCAGGAAAGGTTTGGATTAAAAAGAACAAGCCTCCAGCTATCACTGCCCTGCCTCTGCAATCGCAAAGTACATCTCATACAAGTAAGAGACATTTGTCTGCCCGATTCATTCCGCTTGAGTCAGGAATTGTAACATGAGCTCCAGCAGGATGGTTTGGTGCTGTTGTGCCATCTATACCTGTCCTAGGACCCTGGTTCCCTCTCACCCTGCCCAGAGCCCACTCCATCCCAACATCTGCTGTTCTGCACCCCCAGCTCCCGATCAGCACTTTCCTGGGCATCGGCTGGAGCTTGGACATTTTGTCTCCCCCAGAACCCTTGTTCCAGGGGGAAAGGGTGGGAAAGCATTTCTTATTCATCTCTCTAATTTTTACAACATGGTAGAAGTTGATGTTTTTATGAGTCCTTTTGCATGCTTCAGTAACCAGCTCAAACAGTAGAGTTTATTTATACTAAATAATATGAAAGAGTGTGTCTAATTTGTAATGCAGGGATCTCACGTTATGAACCCTGTAATCCTGTGTTAAATTCAAGACCCTTGGTCCTGTCCAACTCCTCTGATTTTCACTGGGAATAGAACAGAGAACAGAGTTTGGCTCAATTTTGCGTTTTAACAGCTGCCCTCAAACCCATTTTCCCTAAAAAAAACCCATTGTGACCAGCCTTACATGTCACAGACTCCCCTCTGCATACTTTTTCATTTTTTTCCTCCTAAATTAAACTATTGAGAAAATAACATTCACCATCCTAATATTTCTATTACTAATGTGAGGATAGGCAAGAAAATTTCCCTTCTGTTTTTATAGCAGAAAGATTTATTGCAGGTTGCTAAATAGTGGAGTGATTAAGTCATATTAAAGACGTATCTAAGACAAGTGATTTCTATCTTCTGAAGTTTTATACTTGATTCAAGAACACGTTTTGATTTCAAATGTGACAATATTTCTTCACTGTAGTGCAAATATTGCTGTCCTTCCCCGGTGGGTCACAATGAAGTCAATAAAATATGCACACAAGAAATGCAAGCAGCATTTGGCTCAATATAAAGATTGATAATGTAACCACCTAAAAAACTACTTTTTATCATCATAAAACTCTCCTGATTTTTTTATAGTTTTCATTGAGCAAAACAATTCATCATACTTGAACTTCATCCACGTTCCTGAAGCCAACAGTTTGTACGAGTCAGTTTTTAATTATGATATTTTTATAAAACCTACAATTTATTTCCTGATTTTGTAAAACACTTTAAACAGCAAGTCATCGATATAAATTATGTAAATCTCAAGTGACCCCAAAGCCATTAATCTGACTGGATTTCACAGCAAAGCATAACACAGCATAACTTACTGGCTCTCCATCTGATACCCCAGCGCAGCAAAGGTGGGGCCAGCAGTGAGGAACAGTGGGAAATCTCCATTTTGCTCTAGACTAGTGTGATTTTTAACCTTTTAAATAAAATGCCTTTTGTGCTTAGAATCCCTGTTACACTCTCACATTTAGGGCCAAAGGAAAATAGGTCTTTTAACTCTGAAAAAGAGAATAAAAGGTTCTCATCTATAGCATTGTACAAAGAGCAGTGAACCCCTACTCCAAAATATTGAGCTTTACACTCAGCCTGATGGTGAACTTGTCCCTATCCCATTCCTACACTAAATCACAGCAAATCCTGTTGGCCGCAGAAGGGAATCTGCCCAGGAGGGTTGAGAGCAGAAATGGCCCTTTGGTAGCAGCTGGTTTCCAAAATGGCTTTCTGCTTTGAAGGGAAAAAAACGAACAAACAAAAAAATCCATTGTGCCAAACCCCTTCCTCATGATTTTTTACTGCTACAGCCCAAAGGCTGCAGAGCTGCTAGAAATGTGTCTCCTCCAACCTGTGTGAAGCACAAACTGCCCCCTCTCCTTCCTACATCCCCTTACTGCTCCTTTCCCAGGGTTCCCCCTTGCCGAGGGCTCCTGCAGCCTGCGAGGCAATCTCGCCTCTCCAGACACAACACCTGCTTCTCTCATTTAATCCAGTTTGTGTGCGTGCGCCTCCTTTTAAAACCTCTTTTTTGGTTTTCCAGCTGTTCTCCCTTTTGGTGGCCACCTCAGTCCTTTCCAGCTGCTATCTTTCTCGGCACAGCTGTGCTGGCTCCATCCTCATCTGCTGGCAGCAGCCTCCTGCCTTCCCTTCCTTTGTGTACACGGACATCACCTGCATCCTTGTGGACTTAATGCTATTGAAATAGAAGTGAAGTATGGAAAGGAGAAGAACATGGCACAGGGATGAATGAGGATTATTTTTTGCTCATGCGCAGGAGAGAGAATCACAGGACTCAGCCTGTATTCTTCAATTAAAAGAGTATTTCCTGTGTCTCAATTTTTAGTTCTATTAAAAGTAGGATGCAGTTATTGTCTCAGTCTAGAGGAACTAACATTACCCAAGTTCCTGCAGACAAAGAGAAGAGAAACTGTGGGAAGCCAAAGTATCCTGGCTGTTAGACCTTTCCAGCTTCTCTTGCTTTCAATGTCTTTCCTTTCACTCTATGAAAGTCTTTGCAGGAGACCAGCAGGTGAGAGGGAGCAACTGCAGCACTTTAGGATGTTAGCTAAAAAGTAGTGACAGAGTAGAGCACGATGGCTTAAAGAAAAAGAAAAATCCAATGGCTTTTTTACTTCTCCTAGGAGACAATTCCCACACACTCTGTTCTTTTTTTCAGCACTTGAGATGGTTTCTCTTCCTATTTACAGAGTAAGATATACAGTCTGTACTTCAGGTCATATTTTTTGAACTTCAGATGCTCTTCTCCATATTAAAACATCTCAGGCAAACGCATATCTTTATTTATACTTCTTATATTAACCCAGTTACATGGTGGCTGTAAAATTCCATAATAAGAAATAAGAGCTCTCATTGCACATTCACAAAGCCCTCCAAAGAACAGAGGAAGAACAGGCAATAAGTCTCATAAATCTAACTTAATTTATTCCCAGTAAGAGTGTACAAATCAGATATTTTTATATTCCAGGATATTTATGATAAAATGGTGAATGTATAAACCTTCCCCAGCAATAATTCAATAATTAATGAGAAAATAACAAAATGGATTAACAGGTTTCAAAATTCTTGCATCAAAAAGGTGAAATATTATAAACAGTAATATGGCCTGTAAACATGCAATCAAATCTGCAGAGGGAGAGGGCAAGAATAACATTTCAAAACGTTCAGAGCTCTCTGATCCCTTGGCCCAGAATCTTCCAGTTTTGCTGCTGCAGTACTATGCAGATATTTTCCTTTCATCAGATATTCCCAAGTAAGCTGGGGGGTAGATGCCAGGCATCATGCTCATTTTCGGCCTCCAGGAGGATTTTCAGATATTATATCCACAAGAGAAAGGGGGATGGTATGATAGACCTGTACATTCCAGTCCACCTGAGAAGATGAACTGGAAAGAGGATTTGGCAAATGCCACCATGTAGAGCTCCCTCAGTTACACGCTAAAAGCCTCCGCTGTCCAAATCATACAGTTGCTCTTGCTCGTTCCAAGTTGCTACATTCCTTGCTACAGAGGCAGCTATCTAATCCATCTTGTAAAAGACATATTTAGCTTGAATCACCCAGACCTTTACCTTTCAAAAGGTAGAAATTCCATATTTTTCCACCCCAAATATGTTCACAGATGTTGCTTTTAAGCAGATATTTTCACAACATTTCACAACTCCCTTAGCCTGGAGTTCCCTTCCCTGCTTTGTACATATCAGCAACACAAAGTGCATCCTCATCTCCCTTTTGCTAGGCTAAGCAAATTAATTTTAATCTGTACTTTAAAAGCAAGCTCTTTATTCTCCTGATTATCCTAATAGTCATTCCCTCTGCTTGCTCAAATCAGAACACGTACAGAGGGATCCAAATGAGCTCTGTACAGTAGCACTAATTTATCTGCTGCTCTACTGTATTTTCAGCACTGAAAGCAGCTTTTCATATTGCAGTGGAAACAGTCACCTTGTGATCAGATAGTATAGCCTTCTTTTATTGACCCAATTCTATTGTTAAATCTTGGGCTTGCTAATGTACTGCTCTGCCCTGGAAGTGCTCAAGTCTCATTTGTATGTGAACAGGACTTAAAAGGGTTTTTGGAGATAATTCCAGATAACAGTATATAAGACCTATGCATACTCAATTCAATGGTATTTGTGAAGAAAAAGGAGGAATACGAATGTGCAGCAACAAAGGAAATTCTGTGACTCAGCTAGAAAAGTAAAAAGCAGAAATCCAGTAAATATCAGTCTTTAGAGATAATGGCTTTCACTGTTCAGCTATTCTTCACCAGTTCCTTATCTAAAGCCTCTGTGGCACAAGCTGAGGAGAGAGAATTCAACCCACAGAGCCTCACAGGAGAAAGGGAGGTACACTCTGGGCTCACTTTTCAGCCACTTAGCAATAATACATGCCTTTTGTTGATAATTTAGATCAGAAATCAAGCAATCAGGACTTTCCTACCTGTAAGGAAGGTTCTGGTTTACAGTATTTCTGCTCATGGAACCTATTTCTCCTGTTTGAAATTGTTCAAGTGCATGTCAAGGTCAATTTTCTGTCAGTGGCCAACAATGCAAAATTTGTGCTTGCGTGATTTTGTGTGATTACAAAATCCTCTTGCTGCTCTCAGGAATTCCAACAAAACCGATCATTTCTGCCTTGCTCTTTCCTACTTAAGTTATTGTGAAACACTCCACAAGATGTAAATGCAAATGCAGATCCTCCTGCTTCCTGTCTGATAGCAGCTGGCAAAACTGATGGGGAATCTCTCCACAGCTCTGCTCTGTTTTGTTGTGGTTTGTTTTTTCTTTTTTTTCCCCAGGCATCCTGGTGAGTCTATCTTCCTCTAGGAAAGATAAGACATCCAGGCTGCCTTGTTAAAAATCAGCTTAGGGAGTAACACATGGCAGTGCCAAAGCCCATGAGGTTTTCCTGCCTCCACCTACCAGAAGAACATGCTGTCTACACGTCTAGAAGGGATGAATCCCATCACATTCTTCACAATTCAGGAGGGGTTTTATTAAAAAAGAAGGTGCCTCATGGGGCTTGAAGCAGCAGGACAGCAGTCCCATAGCCTGGTTGGCCTTGGCGGCCACTGCAGTCCCCTGCTCCTTGCTGAGTATGAAACTGGACAAAATATAAACATGTTGGAATCAAACAGCCTTTTTCTAGAGTGAATTAGATAACAATTTTATTCAAGACCTGTAGGAGAAGATTACTTATTGCTGTCTGGTGTCTGCAGAGAGCCACAGTCTCATCTCACTCAGACTAATGATGGTCTGGTGTTCACGCTTTATTTCAGTCCTCAGCAAGCACT
Organism: Cephalopterus ornatus; assembly: GCA_013396775.1. Classification (NCBI taxonomy): domain Eukaryota; kingdom Metazoa; phylum Chordata; class Aves; order Passeriformes; family Cotingidae; genus Cephalopterus; species Cephalopterus ornatus. The sequence goes on from VZRE01001354.1 coordinate 235,144, forward strand.
CACAATTAACATAAAAAGGGTACTACTTATGCATTAGTTTCTGTATTTGACTTGAAGATGCAGATGAATAATACTAAGTAAATGTCAACTGTTAGACTGTGGGACTTAATATGTTTTTGGAAACAGGCGATGGAAGTTTTAATTGCACACAAAGAGATTTTGAGATCATTGAGATCACTTCCATCTGATGCTAATGACTGTGGTTTCCCAAATCAAAGCCCAGAATGTCCAGTTAGGCTCAGCACCCATTTTGCTTAGTTCCTCTCTTACGAGGAGTAATGGCCGCTAATGAAACTGCCAAAAGCCCAGGTGGCTCTCCTGCAAATGTACATTTTAGAGCCTTGAGACCTGATCCTGCAGCTGCCGGCTTCGCCCTGGGAAAGCCATTAGCAGCTGGCTTCACGTCTAGGAAAAGAAAATGAAATATGTTGCATTTTCACAGCCATCAATCAGCAGATGCAGTGCCAGGAAAGCTTCATAATGATGTAGATATTGCCAATTGACTTTGCAAAAAAAAATGTACTTTTCAGGAGGGAAACGCGAAGACAAAGCCCAACGAAAGATCTCGACATACATTTGTGTGCATGTGATAGTGTTCCGTTTCTTATTCAGAGGGGAGGGGACTGATAGGAGAAGGCACGTCCCTTGACAGAGGTTCCACTGTTCACCCTCGTCCCAAAGGGTGGCAGCAAGAGGGCATATTCCCTGCACCCCTCAGCACCACCTCCCAGGAGCTGTGGCAGAGGGCTTGTCTCCAGCCTTACATCATTAGATGAGTGACTTTGCTTGCCCTGCTGAGTTTTCTGTTACTCTTTGGAGAAGAAAGTTGTAAGAGCAGAAGACCTGAAAATGAAAAATAAAGTTGGAACCCTCAAAGTTACATAATGATGCAAGTAAATGTGGTGGGGAGAAATACAAAAGCACTAATGAACAAAATGTTACTTTTGGGGTTTGGTTGGTTTTTTCCTTAATGGTCCGCAAAATGGCTGAAAATTATCAGCAGCATCACTGCTCTTAAATGTTGTATTTCCAAAGACTTTGCTGCTTATAGACCTCTTTTATTATCTTTACCGTCTTCCTGAGAGAGATACTGAAATGTCTGGCATGACTCATACTGTGAGCAATCCCTCTGTGAGAACTGAATGAAAACAGGCTGATAACAAGTGTGATTTCATTAAAAAAGCCCAGCCAGGTGACTGGTTACATGGCACGTTATTGAAATTATGCATGCAGAACTCTAACGCTGTCATATTGTTTTAGATCATGTTTTCTACGGTGCAGGAGAAAGTACCTTTGTCATTTCAGTGGAGAAAGGTTGGAGATGATTGAAGTAAAACAGCAGGAGGAGGCTGATATGATTAAGTCACATAGCCAACTGCCCATGTATAACACAGTAATGGAGGTGAAAGTAGAGGGCAAACTAAAATTAAGTCAAAAGGACACAGGAGACAAAAGGCTACACATATAGGACATGGAGAGGATGTACAGTGAGCTGACTTGTACAGCAGGCAGAGCGCAAAATTTTCATGCCCCATATTCAGATAATTCCTGTTAATATTGATGTGAACGCTGTACTAACTAGTGCTGGAATGGACAGTCTGTTTAGTGAGCATGCATGAAGAAAAGCATGTCTAATTAATTTTACAGTCGTGGGCAGAAAGGTCAGATGACAGCCTGCGAGCCAAATCCCCAGCAGCCAGACTGGACAACAGAAAAAAAAAAACAAACTATTTGGGAGGAAAACAAGGTCAAGTCTGGACTCACTCTGGTGATTGTTCACACCTCTTCAGCAGAAAATAAGGTCTTAATTTTGCTGCAAGCCACAAGGTAAGAATATCCTTATTGCAGGAAATCTTGGTTGCTACGAAGACAACATAGCCTACTTCAATTTGTTCCCTCTGAGTAGAACAAGATACAAATCACAAAACAGACGGTCACATGAGCTATGGGGCAGCCAGGGGATCAGCACTGTAGTGCTCTCCAAAGAAGAAGTGATCCATAAAGAGTCATTAGAAACTTCTGCAGTTTGGTGCAGAGACTGCTGGGGTTCACATCACATCAGGGTGTCATTTGGTCCCAGCAAACTCAAGGAAGCATGCTGGGGGAAGAGAAAGCTCGCAAAGATGACTTGATGGTCACCTTTATGGTGCCATTCAGATTTTCATGGTGCATGTTTTGGCCTGAGGCCTGACTTCACTGCCGAATAAATTCCATTGACAATTCACATTGTTGCTCATACTCACGAAGAGTTATGCAAGTCACAGTTACCATCTCCAAATGCTCCCAGAAGACAGCAGGACTGCCTGGCACAATCATACAGTTATCAGACACTACAGCAGTAGAAATTTCTGTAAGTGTATTTAATCACTAAGAGAGTATTATTCTGTGCCCCTATGGATAAGTAACTCCAAAAGCAGAGAACAGTAGCAGTGCAAGTTACAGTCGCAGACAGGAGTGAAAGTTGTATCTTCTTCCAAGACAAGGAAGCATTCAGTGCCTTGAAGAACCTGACAGGACACTACCCAGCACTGGGGGCAGAGCAAATATTTCACCTTCCATCCATCAACACCCAAAGTTATGATGGGAAGCTCACTGATTTCCTCAAGGGCTGGTGCTTTCTTCAGTGCCCAGAATAGATGGCACTCCATGACAGAGCAGTGAGCCAGTATTTCATGTCATTCTTACTTGTAAGCATGTGGCTTTAATGCATGTATTGCTCAAAGTAGCAAAGCCCATCTTGGAAATGCCATTTGTTTCCTGATAGGCTTTTTCCTTCTTTATTATACTAACTGGGTGCTTAATTTGCAGTCATTAATTTACTTTTGCAGTAAATCTTTGTGGGGTAAAGGACAAATAATATCAATTTTATCAAGGCAAAGGAAAGTAGTGAGGGTCCATTAATGGGGAAGGAGAGCAGATAAAATGATACCGATACATTAGAAGCCTTTGTTGCTTTGCTCTTCTTGGAGACATTTCATTACAATCAGATATTTAGCACAGTTAATTTCAAAATGGTTGTAGGAACACAAGGTACAAAAAAAAGAAAGAGCTAAAAAGGGGTATATCCAGATTGTCAGTAACTGCTGAATCCACCTTGAGTAACAGCCGAGTCATTATTTGAATCATTAAAGGTTGCCTTCAAAAACTAATGAAGAACTTCTGAGATTCAAAGGACAAAAACAGTGGCAAAAATTCAGTGGTTAACAACTAGAAGTGGAAAAAAAAAAGGATAGTTTGAGAACCCCCAAACCAGCCAGACTGCCTTCCATGCAGGTTCCTAATGACCTGCAACTTCCAGAATTATTAGGAAAAATTAAAAATGAAATTTGCTACTGAGGGTAGTGCACATAAAGCACAGCAACTCATTAGATCTGGGCACACGGATTTGAGAGACCACAGCTGGAGTACTGTGAACAATTTTGATCATCCTACTGAAATAAAGTTGGATGAATTAGAGGCAGTTCAGAAAGGGAGCAGAAATGCTAACTAGGAGCTTGGAAATGTGACCTAAAAGGAAAGTAAAAAAGAAATAGGTTTAACCTTAGAGAAGAGACCATTGAAAGGAGGTGCATTTAGTCTTCTATTATGGGGAGCAGAGTAGGCAGCAGTTGCCTATTCCCCACATCCACAGATGGTAGGAATTTAGCCGTGAGTTCAGTAGTGGGACACCACTGGGAAAATCAATGTCAACAAAACTCCTGGAGCTAAAAAGGGATAGACAAACCCCACAGGTTCATGGCTTAGCAAGATTAAATCCTGTCTCAGAAAAGGTGAAAATTAGGTGATTGGAAAAAGCTGGTGTGGATTATTATGAGTCAATTGCACCACATGAGTCAATTTTCTTCTCTTACAGCATTACTTGTCTAGTGTATAAGAGGTAAGTGCGAGGTTTGGTGTATGCTGTCTTCAACAACATTTCCAGGACAACAAGTTAATGGTTGCAGAGACAGGGAAATGAAGCTGAAAGTGTCCCAACTGCTGAGGTGTCTGATCTCTGAACCCAAAGCAGAACCAGGCACGGAGCTGCTCTTCCGTTTTGTGAAAAGAACAGAGACTTTTTTTTTTTCATTCTTTCATACTGCAATGAAACAAAATTCCTTTGAAATGTTTAGTAAAAGCACTTAGAAAGAGAGTGAAAGGAGAAAGATCCCCTTTTCCTTCCCCTCTCTCCCCACCCCAATCCCCTAATAGCTATCAGCCCAAGAGACAGTGACATTAATTCGGGAAGTTTTGCTCAGGAAGACCCAGAGCAGAGCCCAAACCTCTCATTTTGTGGTTTCTCATGTGCTTTGATTATTCCAAAGTGCAGAGTTTTCTCCCTTTTTCTTTTTTCCCTTTCTTCCCTCCAGCAATTCTGTACTAAAAATCACACAATGAAAACTTCAATGGAAAAACACACTCTGTGAAAATCTCAGCTGTGGCGAGTCAACATTTTCCAACAGAGGAATTTTTCATCAGAAAGCTCACAGCCGGCTCCGACATCGAGATTTCAGGAGCAGCTGAGCTTTAAGTGCCTCATATTTCTGCATATCAGGGTCGTCAGTCAGGCCCCCAGAAAACAAGGAGCATAAAAGTAATGATCACCTCTGACATGGCTGGAGTGACTTATCCAGCACGACACAGGCCCCCGTGGCAGCCGTATCAATCACCTCCTTGGGGCAGCATTCTCGGAGTACTTTTTTTTCCTCCAAAACATCAATACCAGCTAACATTTTTTAAACACTGTCATCCATTTCAGTCAATCTTATTCTTCATAATTTCAGTTTCGCTCTGTTGGGAAATTGGAGTGTATTTCATAGTATGAAGTGTCAGGAGAACAACTGTGTCAAGGAATGACATCCTTTCCTTTGCCACTTATATTTGTTTGCTTGAGAAATGTGTGCAGTAGCAAAGTGTTCACGTTCACCCCAGCAAGAGATTAACTGTTCTGATGCACCACCACAGGCTAGGCATCTCTTAGACATACTAAATACTTTAACATTCAAAATCTCTGCATGACCAGAGATCAGATTTTAGGTAGCTTGATCTTGCTACCCAACTTTCTACTTTTTTTTCCCCTTTCTTCATAACATTGAATCATTTAGATAAAATCTTAATGGGTGAAGCTATTTCTTGGCTAACTTCTCCACGCAGTTGCCTTAGCCCATTTATATGCAATAATCTTGCAAAGAGCTTATACTTTTCACTTTTATCAGCCAAAAAGTGTACTGAAATTAACATATGGTATCTCACTCTATTTGCTTTCTACTGAATCCAAATACTCAGGGGCAAGTTGTTAGCAGGGAGAGAGTAAAACAAGCATGTAAAATCCATGCCAAGCACTAAACAGACAAGGGTGTGAACAAGCCCCCCTTGTTGAGCAACAGGGGACTGCCTGGAGCCCTCTCCTCAGAGAGGCCTGCAGATACTCCCCCAGGGTAGAACCTGAGGTCCAGAACAAATTAATTTGCAAAGTTTTTAGGGAATTTCTGGGAGCTGCTCAGAGAGATAAGTTCTGCTTCAAAGCAATGCACTCTGCTAAGAGCACAGACCAAGCCACTGTAGCATCTCTAGAGTTCACAAATGTTATCCCATGTGTGACAACAGGACTGTACAATCCGTGGTGTGTGTTGTTGAATGCAGGTGTATTACATGACCTTCCCCAGTCCTTTCCTGCTCTATTTGCTTTGACCTTCTATTGAACTGCCCAAATGTCCTGTAGTTCCTTGCTCCTGGCTCAGGTTAGATCTCAGGACAGCAGGGACAGTCAGTCTGTTTTCCCCAGTGTGTTTCTCTCTTTATCCTTCTAGCAAGGTTTTGCCTTGTAGACCCAGATTTTTTTCCCCCAGTCAGTGTAAGAGCGGATAACTCAGCTGTAGTGTTAATTTTACTTGGGCCAGAAGAAGTGACTAATTGGTTTGTTTATTCTCTTTAGTCTTGACACTGTTTGTTAACAGGTCCCAGTCCTGCTTGATCTGGCAGAAAAACATCAACCTTTATTTTAGTTATCATACATATATATACAGCCATCTTATAAAAGGGCTGAAAAACAGACACTTCCTCATATATTGTATGCACACACAGATGATCTCTTCTCAATTCTTTACATCCCACTCTCATGGGAAAGGAGATTTAACTTAAGGACTATTTGCAGAGCCTTTTCCAAAAGTTGGACTGCCATTTCACATGGAATCACAGTCAAAATAACCTAGTGTTGTAAGAAATCTTTGAAAGGATTTTGTTGATGTGAAAATACTGCAAATTACTACTGCAAATGAGATTCAATCTGTATAAAAATCTATGTCAGTCTTGGCATATATCCATGAAGTCTGTGGACTACCCTGAGAAAAGCTTTGCCTTGAGAGAGAAAAGGTCATTTTTCCTACCTTAGAAGAGGATTTTAAATGGTGGGACACATTCCAAGAATAGGTCGGAAAAGAAAATATGAAAGCTACAATCCTATGATCAGAGTGATAATGTTTTTTGGTCCCTGATTAAAGAGAAATATTCAACTTTGATGTACTCTCTGTAGTCAAGGAGTCATAATGAATAAGTAACAAATATCAAAAAATCAGTTTGAGAAAAATACAGAAATTGACTGGTTCAGATGGCTACCTTGAGTCAGACCTATCCTATATTATCCATATCAGTGACTGAGACTCCAATGGCAGATCAGATTTGCTGACAACATGCACAAATTTGCTTTGTGGAGAAGAAGAATTGCAGCCTAAAAGGGTGCAAAATTGTAGGAAGGGCAGTTGTCTCTCAGGATGGATGAAGACTATGTCTTGCTGGTGAGGAAATATGTAAAAATATAGCAGGAGAAATGGACACAGTGCTTTGGAAGAGTATCTAGGGGAGTCATTCATTTATGTGGATGTACATTAAAGTGTGGGAGATAAATCAGAATTAGACATCATTGCTTGAGGTAGAGGGCAGGGAAATACTTCTGTTGCAGGACTGTCCAGAGACCGAAGCAGTCTCCTAACCTCGTGTTCCCTTGCAAATGCTGCAGGAAGAGTTTAGAGATAAGAAGGATTATAACAAAAACCAGTAGGCTGACCCTCTTTTCAGCACTACTCATGCCAGCATGCCTTTGTGCTCCTTACACTGGATAATCAGGGTTGGGATGAGTGCCATGCCAAGGCACACTTCATCCTTCTGTACATTTATACTGCGTGCAGACATCACTTTCCTGACGCCAGAGCAGTCAGAGCTATGCAACTTGCACCTTGTAACATGATGGGGGTCTTGTAGGAGACCTCTGTTTTGGGTTTGGCTGTCCCAAGGTCAGAATACAAAGAATAAAACTTAAGAGCTCATCATACAAAGCAGTACGTGTGAACGAAGCCCACGGAGACAGGGAAAACTCAAGGCAGTTGCACGCTCGGGAGCATGTTTCAGGTTAACAGAGTGTTAAAATGGCGTTGGCAACACTTTTCTCCACATCAGCAAGATCCACCATCATTTAATTTGGAATCTGACAAACTATTTAGCCTAGAGAAAAAGAGGCATATTTTTCTGAAAGCTGAAATTTTTTCTTTCAATGTCTTTGCAAATGAAATGACTCAATGCCTCCTGTTTCCAAGATATTTAATTTTAGGTTGAAGAGGAGTTTAGTCTGAATGTCCATATTATCAATCATTCTTTGTGATTTTAGACATTCTATTTCTCTGGAAAAATAGAAAGATTTCATTTTAGACTGAAATAAGTCACTTTTCCTCACTGGACCAGCAAATTGCAAATCATCTACTTACTAAATTTTCCATGTGCTGGTAACATCTGTTCAACAGTGGCCTTTTTCAAAATTTACAGCAGCACAGCATTATAGCCATCTCTTTTCGTCCCTCCTACATGCAATCTTTTCCTTTCTGCTTTGCTCTGGGTGATGTCTGTACTTATATTATTGCAGCAGAAAAATGTAGAACATTAGCATCTGTTAATCCTTTTATACCTCAAGTCTTCACATGTTTGTCCAACTCTGCTTTTCATTGTGCCTGCATGTCTCTGGAATAACCTCAGAATTCCAGATACAGCAAAATAACCCAGAGTGTATGCTGGCCCTGTGGCGCTGCTGGCAGGCTATTTTAGAATTAAGATAATTCAGTGGTTTAAGTGTGTTTGCTGGATCCCTAGGAGCAAACTTTTACCCCACTTTGCAGGGATTTAGCCATTCAGTTGTTATTAATATTGAGCCATGCTGCTGAATCTACATGTTCTATAAGGAATAACCTAGTTTTGAGTGTCTTCCTTTACACTAGACAACTTATTTTAGCAAATAATAGAAAGGATGAAAGGAAACTTGACTTTAGCTTACAATTTTACAGTGGCATGAGAGAGGAGGAGAGGCTAAAGAATAGCTAGCAAAGATCTTCACAGTAAATTTGGACACTGGCTTTTCTTTCACACCATGTTTGAAAGTATATGTTGGCTAAAAAAAGAGTCCTAAAATATCCTGGTTTGGAAGGGACCCAAAAGGATCCTTGAGAGAATTGAGTGATCATCATAGAGTTGCAGTGGCTGCCAAAAGGGTATGATTGTTTAAATAACATGGGATGAGAGTGAGAGTCCGGTTAAGGACATTTACCCATATTGCAGTGCAGAATTAAGTACCTGGCCCGTCTCTAAAACAAGAAAATGCCTTATCCAAAGCAGTTCAGGTTTTATCGCCCATGAGGAGCAATTTCATTTGCTGCATAACATGAGGACTAGGCAGGCAGGAGGGCAGCAGCACCACAACCAAGAGGCTGAGCAGGGAGATGCCTAAATTCCCTCAGTGAGACTGGAGCAGGTAAACCTTGTCCTTCAGAGACTATCTCACCCACTTCAGAAATCTCATCTGTGAAACCCTGTCCCACAGCTAAGTGCTTCCATCAGAAATTCTAGAGATGAGAAAAAAAAATAAGAAGAGATACTTACCGTCTTATTACAGCTAATAAACAGGCAACTGTGGTTTCAAGTCAGGGAGAATTAGACAGCTCCAAACCTGCCCAGGAAGCTCAACTCCAGCAGATGATGCCTTCTAGTCACCCCCCTCCTCTTACCTGCTTTTTTTTCTTTTTGTTATTCTTTTGCTGGGTCTATTTTGCAGACTGTGCTCCAAACACATCCAGTGCCTCTCCGAGCATACCCACTGCTTGCAAACAATATTTATACAACTCAATTCAACATCAAGACTAAAAAAGGTTAATGGGATCCTCATTTCCAAATGCAGAAAGACGAACATTATGGGGGATAAAAAGAGACAGAGTGCTCTTGAGGTCACTTACGAATAAACCTGAACAGGTGTAAAGGCTGCACAGCAGCTTGTGGCACCACCACTTCTCAGTCTATCACAGGCGAACCTCTTTTTATTAATGGGCTGATAGACATGTTGTGCAAACCATGGGGTTAAAAACATCATTACATTTCTGTACTATTCTACCCACAGTAGGTACTCCAGAAGAGGCAATAGTCACTCTTGCACATGGGACCACAGTGACTCCTGCTCTATTTGGAGATGTAGGTTCACAGGGTGTCTTTTAAAGTGGCATTTGAAGTTCTAGCAGTTATTAAACCTTCTCTGAACTGGGTTAACAGAGATAAAAAAAAACAAACAAAAAACCAGAAATAGAGCTGCCAGGGCTTCCATACTAAGTTTCAGCTATTAGTGTGCTTGGCAGATGCCAGACAGTTCTACCTATACAAATCCTCTGTTCTCTCAACAACTCACAGAATCATTAAGATTGGAAAAGATCTCCAAAATCATCAAGTTCAAACTTTGACCAGTCTCCATCTTGTCAACTAGACCATGGCACTAAGTACCACGTCCAGTCAACTGTTAGACACCTCCAGCTGTGGTGACTCCACCACCTCCCTGGGCAGTCCATTCCAATGCTTAACAACCCTTTCAGTGAATAAATTTTTCCTATGTCCAACCTGAACCTCCTCTGGCACAGCTTGAGGTTATGTCCTTTTGTCATAAAACAACTCATAAAACACAACACAGAAGTGACCAAAGCCTGACATTCACCAGGTTTCTCATAATCAAATTTTACAAGTTTCAAAAGCAACTCAGCAATGACTGCAAATTGCTAAAGAATAAAGTAGCAAATGATAAATTGATTGCCCGCTGTTTCTTTGTGCACTAATTTGTGTTATGGCTTTCCAATCTGAAATTGCTTGACTAGATTTTTGCCGATTGTTTTTTCTTAGCTCAAATTACAAATGAAATGACTGTTATAAACTGAACATATCAAGTCTAATGAAGAATTGATCAGTTGTCATTTTGTAGGGTTTTTCTGAATACTGGTTTCTAGTCTTAAGATGAAAATTACAGTTGTTAGCCAATTACCAACTAAGAATGCAAAACTGAGTCTGGTTTTGATAACAGAAAGATGAAAGAAAGCCTGAAATAGTGCATGTCTGCCTATAATCACCTTGTTTTACCTATGAATGGGGATACATTGATAACGTTTTCTGTTGAATTATTCCCTAGTAAAAGCGTTAAGATCTGGTTTCTTCCTCCTTCAGTAATGTTATTTTTTAAACCATGCTTTTCGATAAAAGGTACAACTTTATTTTATAGTCTGAAAGTATACTCTCACTGTTATCAGGCAGGAAGAATTTGGAAAAGTAGAATTGAAAACTCAGCATGGAAATGGCTTCATGGAAATAAAATATTGCTAGTATTCATGTCATCTGGTGAGAGGAAACTGTACTGCGCTACCAGCGTCTAAGGAGAGTGGTTCCTATTGAAAAATACTCAGTCTGGAAATCTGATTTCCTTTTACTTTTTTTTTCCTAAAGAACTAGAAAGCGTCAGTGCTGCACCTCCTGTAAAAACCACTGGCACCACACCGACTGTGGCAGAGGAAATCCCCATCCCATCCCAACCCATCCCTGTATGGGAAGCCCTCCCACAGCCTGACTAGCCACTGAGAGACAGAGCTCATTTCTGGCTCAGAAGACCTTCTGAGGACACAGATCTCCCCAGCACATTTTTTAAGCAACCAGAAGCTTTAAAACATACAAACCTACACTGTGATTAAAGTTAATTCGGTGTAAATGAGAAAAAATCAGTCAGTTTACCTTCTGCACGGCTGATCCTGATCAAAACACATCTGCCTATAATACACACCATATGGGGCAACAATTGTCTCCTGTTTATTCTCCTGTGCCTCCCTAATCCCCTGTGTTCACTGTGAACATGCATATCTGTACCTGCAGCTCTAGCTGGATGGTCACGGAAAGGCATTTTGCTTTACACATATATAATTATGAAGATGTTTTTTCTTATTACAGTAATTACATCCTAAAAGGTTGTGCAGGTAGCAGCTGTAAATGTGATGAAGACTCAGCTGATACCAGCTGAGCCGAATTTTGTTTTACATCAAAAAGCAGCTTATAACTGAAAGCCTTATAGGTTCCTGAAGCCTTGCTATTTTTATGGATGCTTTTAATACTACTGGTAAATAGGCAGAGATCTGTGGAGCAACCAAAGCAGAGACGACCCTAAACAAAAAAGAAAATAACTGCCTGTTAGAACAGTGAATTGGGAACTAAATTCCACTAAACAAAAACAGCAAATGCACTTATCTGAAGGTTTTGTATACAGGAACTGAAAGCCTTGTTCTTACATGGCATGAATAGGCTTCAACAGATCTCTATCAGGTGCTAGACACACAACCAGGTGTCCGAGATTCCCCTGGAATATTACCATGGCTGAGGGAAACTGCTGGCTGGAACTGTGACCATCCTGTTTCTATAGGAGAAAGATAATGATGCATTTTAAATTTGAAGATATTATGACTATATGTACAGAAACCGTGTCTTTCGAATTTTGAAGAAACAAACAGTGAGGATCGTTGATAAATTTGGATTTTAGAAATCTATTAGGCTTAATGTCGCACTTCCACGGTTGGGAGTACACAGCTTTATCTTATCACACTGCCCAGGCAGGCTGCCGGCTATTTCTAGCTCATGACCTTTTATTTCAATATTTTTTAAATCCATCCAAAGTACTATAATGCATGAGAAGAGATTTTTGCATCCACAGCAGGAGTTGTTATGAGCCTGAGCCTGTTTTGTATCAACTCTCTCCAAGTTTCAAAGAGTGCACAGCCTACGAGGGGATGAAGGACAGCGTCAAAGACCTAAATTTTAGTAGAAAGGTGGCGAGAACCTTGCAGGTTTGTGCAATAGTTGGGAAGTGGAGCATGTCCATGTGCATTACTGCAGAGCAGTAATGAATAAAGCCTTACTCCAAAGGCAAGAGCAAACCCAGCCATTCATCCTAAATGTCAAACCACTGACAGAAAAGCCCATTATAAGCACGTGAAGAGTGTGCGGCTGCCGAAACCACTGTTGTGCCAGTAAATGAAATGAATAATAGCCATGAATAATAACAAAACAATAGCAGGAAAAATTGCCTTGTCACCCTGAATACATCAGGAACTAAATCACACCCAGGACACACGCACTGATCCGACATTTGGCAGCACTAAGCTGCTTGCAGAGTCCCCTTAGCTGTTCTCCAGTCTCTGCTGCATCCTGGATGCACCAACAGCAGGTTAGTGGTGACATTTTCCCCAACATAATATCATCCATACACAGAATTACATCGAAGAAGTGGAGGAAAATGTGGCCAAAATTCAGCAGTAGCCATGGGAGCAGTCTGGAAAAATGTGTGGCTGGCAAATTGTAATTAGCCTGTGTCGTGGTTGAGGTATAGAAACAGCTCCAGCATTCAGAGGGGTAAGCCATGGAAATCAAATTTCCATCTGAATAGAGCCCAGTGGGTTCTAAAATCAAAACATGTGAGGGGTTTTTTTGCTGCTGCTATTTAGTAAATGTACATTTGTGACTGTATGTACAACTGAGATTAGAGAGGTAAGAAAGAACCTTTTCATTTGGTTTCACTTTTTCATTCTGAGGCATGAGAGCAAAACAGACCAATCAATAACAATAATTTTAATTTTCTTTTTATTGATTGCTCAGAAGTCCTTAAAGGCATCATCATTAACTCAGAGATAACTTGAGGAAATTTATCAGTTTTTTAATTCTGTTCAGACACAGAAATAATAAGTGATTTCTATATTCACATTCTCAGCCTACTTGCCTGTGAGGCCGAGCCAGAATGAGCAAGGAGGAGACTTGGTAAAATATAGTAGAGCTATTGACACAATTTGGCTTTGTTGCTTTTTCTAAGTGGCACATTCAATAGATGAGTCTGTATTTCACAAAACAGGATATCTACCAAATTCACCTGTCCTGTACAGCTGCCCATTGCTTCTTATCCATGTGATGTGTGCTGTCCCTCTCGTGTCCACCAAGTTTCTCGTGAGCAATTTTCACATTGATGAGAGATGCCAGATAGTGAGTCCTGGAGACTGAGGCATTTTAAAGGACAACACTCCTGCTGGAAACTTCTTGGCTTGTTCACATCAGTTGGCCACACATGCATTGTCCCTGAAAATAAACACTCACTTCCTTCATCATTTCTATTTATGGAGCACTGAAGAAAGTGCTTTCCGTCCCATCTCCTGTGGCAGTGTTCCAAACTCCACACTAGGCTGCCTAGAAGTTCCTTAGACTTTGCTCACACTTCTCCCAGGGACCCCTTATTTTCACCTATTTTGTCAGCCCCTCTTGACACCTTTTCTGGCCCCACGCAAAATGCTTGTCTGCCTGTCTCTGCGTCCTCCTGTATGAGCTATATGCAGCTCATTATTCTGCAAAGTGTTCAGGGGATACGAAGACTAGAAGAAAAGTTTCACATAATCAATTCCTCATTTCTAAACCACAAGTTAAAAATAGAAATGCAAGTCAAGATAAGGGATACAAGCAGGCATAAATATGTGTTTGCTCTGGAACTGAATGTTGGCCTTTGGTTTGTCAATAGTATATTCCCTTGTTTCATAGAAGACCAGGATGATAAGTGACCTTGTTTTCAGACAAATGAAATTCAGATGCATCATAAAGACAACACCTTCAGATTGTAGGAGGGTTGTTTTCAACTATACTTTTCATCAGGGCTCTGTGCTGTTATCTTTGTGCAGAAGAACAGAACTCCTTAAGAATTAAGCAACAAAGTAACTAATTCTGCCTGATGGGAGAAAACTCTAGTAAGAGTTTCGGTTCCATATACCATAAGTACAAAAGATCAAAGATGTAGTATAGAGCATCCTTGGGTCTGAGGGAATAAGGAAAGGGATCTCTTCCCACATCATTGCCACTGTCATTGGTGCTTGGACCACACTCAGGAACTGCAGAAGGATGTATACAGTCTGTGTTTTGTTTCCAAACACAACAGATCCCTAGAGTGGAACAGTCTAAAGCCTGCCTTGAAAGAAGAGTGCTTGCTCTGTGAGACATACACAGTAAAGAGCCTTTAATTATGTGTTGAGATCCCTGGGTTACAAGAAGATGCTTATTTTTTAAAACTTCTAAGGGGAAGTCTTAAAGCAGTAGAATCCTAGAAAACCATGTTCCTGCTTGGCTTGGTTTTCCTTCTTCTCAGTTCTGTCTGTTATTCAGTACAAATAACATGTCTTAAACATGTCTTATTATTTTCAGCAGGTGCTAAAGACTGTTCCTGGGTCAATTTTTCTATAATTACATTCATTTTGCACATTGGTTCATTTATCTCTATCAATTTTGCCTTATGAATATTTTATGATTTGTTCAAGATCTGGCTATTATGAGTATGTGGTGTTTATACAATAGGCTTTCTTATCATTTCAGTTCAGTAGGAGGTTCTGCTGCTTCTGAATTCTCTGAAAATAGTTTTATTTATTAGCTATCAGGGCCTTTTTTTATAAAATTATTATGTTTTACCTACCAGAGGAGCATGCATGGTTCAAGCATCTTAATTTAGTGAGCACTGTCACATTCACAAAAAATTTCTGCCTTTAAATATTGCTAGGAATAAATTTTTTGTCATCAGCAGGCAGAATAATTGTATTAAAGTCTTAGTAAGTATTGGTGAAATAAGGCAACAACTTTTGTATTTATAATATAAATACAGTAAACTGTCAGGTATTCCTTAGCTACAACTGCCTTATCTATTAATAAATGATTGTTCATCTGGAACTTGCATCCACCAAAAGGAATTTTTAAATGCTGTCAGATCATTGGCTTCTGCTGTTGTTTTGAACACATCCATTAAGACCTTGGAAAGAATTTCACTTTCACAACATCTGCTTTCCTTTTCTACCCAAACTCTACTTCAGTGGATGGCGAATCACAGTATGGAGAAGTGATGGCACTGACATGCTGAAAGCTTCAGGAGCTTTCACCTGAGCTCTGCTGCATCAGTGAAATGCGGCCCCTGGGCATGGAAGTGGCTGGAGATTAAAAGGTTTCCTTCTGTCTTTGAAAAAGAAAGAAAGTAAAGCGAACACATCCTTTGTCTGCAATTATTTGGAGTTATGGTTTACCAGCCTCGGCATTTCGGACTGATTTTTCCAGATGAAAATCTTCCATAATTTTCCTGTGAAGATAGTCAAACACTCTGGGAAATGTTTTGTTCCACTACGGATTGTAAGAAACAAAATGCGGAAATCTGAAAATCTGCCAGGGAGGGAGGGACTTCAAAAATTCACTGTATGTCATACAAATGCGAAAAATACGAGTACTCTGTGACCTGGGAGATGATGTCAAGAAAGAAATCTGGGTTTGGGAACCCATCTTTCCTGATCACAGAATAATTACAACCCATCTCCAAATGGTGCTGCTGGTTAGTTTTACCTGGATCTGTCACTGTGTTTTCATTCATCCTCCACACAAAAATTATTTTGTGATCTGCCAGTTATTTCACAAGGCTTTAGGATGCCCTTTAGATATATTGCGTGGCTGGCACTACTTTGCCCAAAGCAAACATGCACCGCAGGCTTGTGGACTATATTTCTTTCAGGGTTCTCTAGCTGCCATCACCTATTGATATTATTTGATTTGCAGCTGCTTTTCAAAGCAAACAAACAAAATCTCACAGCTTCTTAAACCTTCTCCCACTTAAGCCACTGATATTTACTGGGAGCAAAAGCGACAGGTAAAGCTCTATCACACTTGTACTCATCTGTCTCTAGAAATAAAAGCAAAGGTCTAGTAAATTATTTCCTTCCAGTTTTTTCAGCCTGCCACTCCAACTTTCCTGGCTTTCTCCCTGATATTTCTGATGCTTTCTCCCATGGCCATGAGCATCAGCCAGGGCAAATAGACCCTCAGCAAATGCCTGGTGCTCCCACAGCAGCATGTTTTCCAGGAACACCTCCTCCCAAGAAGTGTACAGGTGGCTCAGCTGCTTCCAGACCATCCAGCTACCAACCTGCTTGAAATAAGCTGCAGTCAGCAGATGTTTAAGATGTTAAATGTGTGGGTCTGTGCTGGGGGCATCTGAGAGCAATGCCCTAAAAACACCTTTCCAGACTCTTGTTTGGCTAGTTGCTGATGGAGCTTCAGTGCCCTCTGATACAACATTGATCAGCACACCAAGAGTGGGCTTCCAGGCTGCTGGTCCCAGCACCTGCTGACACATATATCCTTCTCCAGCTGTGGTCACACCAAGGTTTGCTTTAGGTGAGAGCCAAACCCCATGTCCACAGCAGTGTTTCAGTGGGGAACACAAGTTCAGGCATTCGCTTCCTGCTCATTTTCCTTTGGGTATTTCTGGATGCTTCTGCCTTCTGCTTCCCAGCAAGCCCACAGGCTGCCCCTCATTTCCCACACTTTAACTTTGCGTGAATCTCAACCTCCAGGCGTTAACAGGAAGATTCCTTAGGGCTTGAACGGAGACAGGCTTTTCCCTCCAGGACTTGCTTTATCATGTCACCAGAGTTACTCAAATGCCATTTTCACTTAGCAGCTACAACAGGTATTATTATTTCTTTGCTTTTTGTGGCAGAAAAGAGCTATTCAGTGTCTCTTTGCTACAAGTTGCCACTGCAAAATTGTTATATTTTAAAAAGAAATAAGCTTTTAAGTCTAGTAAAGCAAAATATCCTTTTGTCTTAGCAACAGTTCCTTGCCTTTATCAAGGGTAGTGGTGGTTCAAGAAGCAGCTCTTAGCCGGAGACTAAAGCACCAGCTACTCCCCAGCATTTAATTCCGACAGCTCTGGACTTCAAGCCACAAAATCTCACTGAACAGTTTAATTCCTTCCTGAAGGAAACATGAATGGTCATAAGGACCTGAAAAGCCACCATTTGTTTCATAAGCCTTCTTAATACAATTGTAGGAAAAGAGCTGGATTAAACTAAACTTAGAAGTTTCTCTTTCGTAAAGAAATAATTATTTCCTTTTAAAGACAACCTAGTCTGCATACCACAGAGTAGCAGTCACTCCGCACAAGACATGAATCCGGACTTTTATTCTTCCCCAAAACGGAGGGGATGATCGGGATACTGAGCTTTTCATCACTGTACACAAGCTTGACATCTGAACCTGACTTTGCTGTGAATTAAAAATGCTCAGGAAGGCTTCCTCTGATTAGAGAAGCTGCAGCCACCATAAGGTACAGGTGGGCATCTCTCAGGTGAGCAAGCAACAGGGCTCAGCTGTGTCCTCTTATTGTTTTTGAATAACATATTTATAATGCAGTCTGATTACAGCGATGCATTTATTTCTGCTGGAAAGCCAGTGGTAATTAACTTGTACCATGGCCTGCAATTTGCATGTTAAAGTTTACAGTCATTCTGTCATAGGGCCATAATAAGCACTGTTTAACAAGGAAAACTCAGTAATTGAGGGGTTGTTTTGCTCACGGTTTTCTGCAAAACCTGGGTGAGCTTTCGCAATGCCGTCAATTCTGTGTGCTCTGGTCTGATCTGCATCAGGGAGAGAACAAAATCCATCAGGCTGACTCCAAGGGAGCTGACAGCGGATCAATTTGCCTTGCTGCCCCCTGAATGACAGCCTCCAAGCCTAACTAAACCCAGTCACAGGTATATAAACACACTGACAGCTAAGAGAGGGTAAAATGGGCCTTTAGAGGTGGTGGCTGCTTGAGCCACGGCTTCATATGTAGGCTTCCTTAGGGAGTGAACACATGGCTGTAGTCCCAGATTCTGCTAAATTTAATGGGTGAACACCTCTCTCCTTAGGGACCTTGCAAGACTGTCCTGTGTGCTCCTCCAAGTCCCTCCCTGCCCCTTGACAGTCCTATGTGCAGCATTCAGTTAATATGAGAAACAGCGTTTTCTGAACAACTGCAAACAAAGCTGTGCGAAGGATGAAAAATAATTATCTGTGTGTCAGAGTCTAATATATTTGCATTGTTGAGACAGAGTAGTTAATCATTGGTAAGACCACAACATGTGGTGTGAATTTGGATTATAACTAATACATATTGAGCAGAAGGCTATTAATTACATTTAAAGGCACTATTTGATATTATTATGGTTATTATTATTGATAAAGTGAACACAATTAATTATATTACAATGTTTTTGCAGGATTCCTGTGGCAATACTGTACAAAGAGCTGTTTGCTTTAAGAATCCTTTGTCTTTTGTTCAGAAAGGAGCTAATTCAGGCAAGCAAAAGGCATCACGAGCCAAGATTCTGTTCCCATTAACACTCCTGAAGCACTGAGTGATATTGAAGGGGTCAGCGAGAGTCTGCATTTTTTTAAGGGTTTTTAAATATGGGTAAACTTTTCATTTGTGTAAAATAGTTGGTCTGCTGAAATGTCACTTCTTCCCTTGGGTTGGAATTAGCAAAGGACAGTCTCCACGTGGTCCCCAGAAAGGACTTCTGAGGAAGGGAATCTGATCCCAGATTTAATTAGAGGTGCAATATTTCCAAGTGTTCCCTCTGTAAAATGGCTCTTACCTATAGAAAAGAAAAGCTTAGGGCACTTCTTTTTTGTTTAAAAAGGCAATTGTATTAATTCAGCTGAATTTTGCATTGGAATTGCAATGGCTTTGACAGTTTCGTTCCCTGAAAATTGCAATAAAGGCTCCGTTACGCTACATTTTGTCCCCATTTGTCTTGTATACCATTGCCTTGCCTTTGGCACAATCAAAATAATCTTTAAAAATAGTACCATAAATGGATTGACTTTGACCTTCTGAGTATCTTGTCAATAAAATAAAAATGACAAATGTGTTTCAGAGTGCCAATGGCGTAATATTAAAACAGAGTCACAATTTGAAAAGTGACATTTGAAAAATTACGTTGTGGGGAGGGGTCTTATTCTCTGTCAACGCTGTCACATAAATAAACCCTATTTACAATGAAAAGGGGATTTTGCTCGCTGCCAGGTTGTGCAATTCCTGCGACGTGGCCTCTGCCTCTTACATCATCATTAGCAATTAAAGATTACTGCAGCAAGAAATTAGCTGAGCCTTCTGTTGCTGATGCAGAGCAGCTCCACCTCGGTCTCCCCCTGTGACCCTCTAGCACTGCTGACACAGTGAAAACAAACTTGGCCTCATCAAGAAAGGGCTCAGATAACCAAGAAAAGGCCCTTTTTTCTACATGATCAGCTCTTTGAACTTCTAAAAGAATCGTTACAAGGCTTCTTTTTATTAGGTGATAAGTAAAGAACCGAGTATTCTGTAAAAAAAATCAAGAGTTGTATGAAAATAAACAGGACAAGTGAGTAAACAAATACATGCCAAGGGGTAGCAGGTTTGATTCAGACTTTGAGATGCACACACAGAAGCTCTGATGTATCTGGCTTTATGCTTCAAGTGAGTTTGACCTGTGTCTTGAATATTTGCAAGCCTAACTTGAGCTGATTTCTAAAATCCCTGTACTGTTGTTTTTACGCCATTTATTTTCCTCCTTTTTAGCATTTCTTGTTCTCATTCTTCTAAAAGCATATTTAAAAGTATGTGAAGTGCACTTGTATGCTTGAGCATCAATTTATACGATGATTGAAATGCTCATGCATACAGTAAACTAAATTAAAAATTAAAAATCTTGACAACTAAAATCTTTATGTTACCAGCCTTACAATTCTATATATTTAATTCCGAACTTTACAACTCTATATATTTAATTCCGAATTTGATCTTTTCCTGGTGTTTGCCTCGAAAATTAGCCCAATCCTGAACTGAATCTGAACATAAAAGGACATAGCCCTCTTTAAGCATCTATTAACAGTACCCAGCTGAATTAACTTGTTTAATCATTGCCCTGTCCAGCTCCTGAGTGCTCACCGGAAGGACACCGGATCCTCCACAATCCCTACCGGAGCCCTAGGTTTGACTCCCTGGAGCTGCAGAGAACAGCAATCGAGGACCTGGTGTGTGACCACTCCCTGCCACCAGCATGGTACCGCTTCCTGATCCACGGCAGGCCCGCAGAGATGCCAACCAGGTGCATCGAAGTCAGTAAAACTCGAGCACTAACCCTGGGGAACTTGAAAAAACCCTTTGGCGTAGTTTTCCTCTCCGTCCATCTCTGTACTCTCATAACCAGTAGTGAGTTATGCAATGAGTGAGCGGTAGCGGGAAAACCACTCTAATAACGATAATAATGACAATGATAACAGCAACAACAACAACTACAATAATAAAATTAGCAACAATAGTGGCACTGTCATATTCAAGTCAGAGACTAGGATCTATGTGCACTAGGCTATATTCAAGTGGACTAGTCAATATTCAAATATAAATCCAGGTGTTTACCAGCTCTAAAGGGAGATATTTATTAATCCATATATGCCACTGGAAGTTGTACTTTTTCCAAGCGACTCTATCGCTTTAAGAATGGATTCTGTGTCCTGGCTCTTTCCCCATATAATTTATTGTGAGTTAGGAATATGTTCTTCTTAAAAAAATCAGAAGGGAAAAATCAGAAAAGGTGATTATTTAAAGAGATCTGTAGTGATACAGAAGGAAAAGCTAAATTTGAGTCTTTTTCTGCTATTACCATTCCTTGTATTCTTTAGACTCATAAGTACCCTAGTGGCTTTCTAGAGCCAAAAACCCTCCACCACATAAGAGTACCCTCTAAAAGAAACAAACCAACAATTATTTGGTTTTATGTGTGTTTAATATGAATGATAATAACATTTAACTTGCAATCATTGTTGCCAGATCAACTTGAGCCCCCAACTAAAGTCATTGCCACCTCAGATAGCTCAGCTGCAGGAGGTTAGAATAATTTCAAACACATAGTTAAATGACATTTTTCTGAAAATAATTAACTAATTACGCTAAATTACTTTTAAAATTAAATATTCAAACTAGCATTCCAGGAAGTTTGCTATTAGGTGATGCTACCCAAACTGGAGAACCCTCTCAAAATTATCAAAATATGATTTATATCCATTCAAAATGGATCTGTGAGCTTATCATAACAGAAGTATATCTTAATAATCTAACATTTAATGAAATGTTAAGAGAAAGCTGTTACTTCTGTGGGATTTCTAACTCACTGCATACACAGACCATAAATCCAATTAACATGAATAAATTGGCAGGATTACTATTGAAATATTAATTTCATGGCAGGTCATCCTTGAATATACCAACACATTATGAAGTATATTTTTACAAATGGCTCTATAAGTCTATATATGTTCTATAATATTATTTAATTTGTCATTTTATTTCAGAAATTTTGAGCTTGTGGTAATGCTTGACTGTATCAGATTTCTTTTCAACAATACATGCTTTGTTTCTTTTAATCTTTCCTCTGGAGTTTTTTATTCAAGTTTGTGGAGCTATATTCATTAGTTTAGTTTCTTATCTTGTAACATAATGCTTGCCATTGGTTTCTTCATTATCCTCTGAATGACAGTAAATCTCTGCTTCACCATGCTGATGAAGGATTACATCTGTTAGATGTCACAACTGGCAGAATACACTTCTTTTAGACCTTCACCTTCTAAATCTGCCTCTACATTCTATCTCTTCCACTTAATTAAATCATTGTTTAATTTGGTTTTCCATTTAATTTGAGCAAAACCTCTGGAACAAAATAATTTAAATTAATAACTGCACAGCTTTCACTCCTTAATAAGCAGTTATTATTGGACATTCCAGTCTGGCTGGAGTGAGCTGATTTTAATTAAACAAGTCAAAGACAAAGCCCTGAACAGACCGAAGAGAAAAGAGACCAAATAAAGCCTGACAATGTGGGTGGAGAATTAAAAAGTACATTACTCCAGCATCTCGTACAATATATGCCTGCTGATACCCTGTTGATACTGGCCCGATACAATTAGCTGCTTATCGATGGATAAGATTAACTTAATTCAAAGTGCTAGTAGGTAACAGCTCTTGTCATCCAATTGAGCTTAGAAGGGATTTAAATCCTAATGGAAATTTAGAGGTCCTGCCCAGTGTGGGAGAGAGTTGCAGGGGGACAAGTGGCACCTGCTGGGGGGCCACAAGGGAGGTGAGCACCCAGAACAGCCTGTGGTTCCTGGGCAGGGGTAGCTGACTCCTCCAGACAGGCTCTCAAGGCCTTTGTTCTGAATCTTGACATAAAAACCCCTCCACAATAAAAATGTGGTCCTGTCGGCGTGTAGTTTCACAGCCATAGAAAGTATTATATTCAATAGGGAGGAGAACCAGGTCATATAAAGATGTGAGAGCCCCAGACCACGACCTTGTCACAGCTAAGAACCACAGCAAACTTCACAGTGAAGAATGAGTAACAGCTATTACGGAACTGCTTCTCATTCACTAATTTAATAAAAAAGTGGGAAACAAAGGGGAAAAAGACAGAAGAAAAATGCAAAAGCTTCTGTGTCAAAGAAAGTGAAAATGTTAATTGTATTCCTGAACTCTCTACCCCTTGAATCCAACTGCTGTACATAAACTTATTCCTCCAGTGGCAAAACAATTTTGATTGAAACAGCTTTCCAACTTAGTTTGAATTTCTCGGGGGGGTGGGGAGGGTAACGAGTGATCCTGACCTTCCTCCCTCTATTTCTTCCTCACCTTTCCTCCTGTTCTCCCAAAGGAGGCACAGCAATTACCAGGTCCTGGGCATGCTCTTTTGGCCACAGCCACTTCACCATCTAAAACCATATCCTAGTAGAAAAGCAACACGAACTTGTAAATTTTGGATCCCCAGGTATCGAGGCTGCTGCCTACAGACCACAAACAATGGTTTGTTCTTCAAGAATTGCCCAATTCTCTGTGAAAGGCAAAAACATTAACGGAAGGAAACACAGGGAAACTTTTACTAAGATTAAGGCAGCGTTCTAAGGAGCAAGAAAGAAGGTACAGACATGGCCACACCTAGTAGTAAAATGACCTTCAGAGGAAGAACAAAAGTGATAGAAAAATTAAAGCTAAACAGAGAATCCATTAAAAATTACACAGTTCTGTAACAAGCTTTCCTACAGGTGAGTTATGGGTACAACACTCTGTTTGGGAAATGCCCAGTGATACCTGCCTATGATGTTGTATCAATATTACTTCCAGTACCCTTCTTCAGAAATTTGATCCTCTAAATCAGCAAAACCATCTACAATTCTGTATATTCTCTAAATACACATATAACTGTATAAGTGCAAACAGAAGGTCATGTTATGCAGTAAGGGCTGGCGTTTTCTTAACAGTTACATTTTCAACAATACAAATTTACTTTTATATATATGTACCAGGCTCAAACATAGGCCTAAACGCTAATCTTTGGTGTATAAAACAAGGTCATGTTAAAGCACTTGAAATCTAACCTGCCTATGATGCTTAATATTTCAACCTCTGGAGAAGGAGAAGGTTTATTTTTCCCATATTCAGTTAAAATCCTTCCTTTTTACCTTGTTGTAGAGCATTTTATACTCACAGTATCTCAGCTGCATACTATTAATTTAGTATTTTGTTTCCATTTTTGCTTTGCTCTGAATCCAACCCTACTTTGCTTTGCAATTGTTCTACGAATTTAAAAACAAGTGACACTTTCAAGGTATTATTTCATCCGTAATTCTCTTTCTCACACACATATGTGAATATTCCAAATCATAATGGTAGGTATGAAGAGGCTTTGTTTTTCCTATTTGTTTTTCAGACATACAAAAAGCCTTCTGTAGAAATTACAGTTACAGCCTCTATTGTTCAGAGGCATGTGCTTAAATGAAAACACAAGACAGGCACCAGTTTAATTGCTGCTACAGATATTCCTGATGTAAACTGTGGAGTTCGGGCCCAGATTGAAATAAAAAAGTTTATTTACTTTAACTTACTACAATGAAATTCGAAAAAAAATAAGGCAAAGTAAAGTTTTGAGTGGATAACAGATGCAAAATCACAATGCTTTAACTGCCAACCAGCAGCACACCAAAAAGCCTTCCATCTCCATCCAACTAAAACAATGCATTTCTCACATATGGTGCTACTTATTTTTAACAGCATAATTTCAGCAATACCCAAGTGACGAGAACAATCAAGCTTGATTTCTTTGTGCAATTATGAAGAACTGTAGTGTTCAATCAATCAAACTTGTTGATACTCCAAACACCAACCTAATGGAAGGATTAAACAATAATGGTTTGTCTCCTTGTTTTGGCAAAGAGGGAACCAAATATTTTTTTTTTTATTTAGGTTTACTAAACTGGAGTATTTAAATTATTAGCTAGTGGCTAATTATGAATCAAAAATACTTAATGAATGCTTGCCTGCCACATAGAGGTGTTGTGAAGATTAATTAGGTAAGGTTTACAAAATGCTTTGAAGATTAAAAACACCACTTAATAATAATTGGATAAAGTATGCAAGGATACTAAAGAAGCCTGGCAACAGCCTAAAATCTCTCTTTTGTGTTAGAGAAGTTCTCCTTTGTGCAAGCTGTGTCACTGGATGCCTAAACTTGTGGAGTTTGCTCCTCTGTGAAGGCAGCTGTGTAAGTCCTCTTCCCTTTGGAAATGCTGCTGAACGATGGTGTGAGATTCCCACAGCTTTACAATATCCTTAGAGCAGCAGTGGCTGTAGGTATCGCAGATAAATGCACTATCCTAAATGCCAATCATTTGCTACCTCTGTATTTAATTTTCTGGTTACTTTGCCATATGACAGCTACAAAATTTAATGCTAATTATGCCACAGCTGGGACTCAAAAATTTTGGCTCTTTCAAACCTCTTCTCTTAGACTTTGTTTTTATAACTGTCTTCTGATTCACAGAGGTCTCATGCAGCAAATCCTTTTGGCTTGTGTGGGCCAACTTGCCTGACTCGGACAGCGTGCAGCTTGTAGAAGAAAATAAATTCATGTATGCCATAGAGCTGCCAGGAAAACAGAAATACCTGATTTATAATAAAAACTCTTCCTTGGCCAGCCCGTAATACTGCATTATAAGTTGTTACAATAACTTTCTGCCTCACAGTCTGACTTTTCCTGAGTGCAAAAGCCGTCAGAAGGGTTGGTTATTGCTTGTAATTTGTGCACATTACAAAATGAACCAACTCGCTCATGCGATTTCAGTGCAGGATTTGCCAGGACAAATCCAGGGTGCCGGAGATCCCAGCGGGGGGTTATCAGGAAGCCTGCACACAGTGCTGGGGCTGACGTCAGTGATGCTAATCCATACTGTCTCGAGCACTGAAAAGGCTCACAGACTTGTGGCGAGGATAAATACAGAGGGAGAAAATCGGCCTCATCTTATTTCAGCGTTTTATTTTTTTTCCTCTCTGTGTTAACAAGGGGTACAGACCCACTTTTATGTTTGGAACACTTTTTCTCATTTTTCACAGCCAGAATGAACTCGCATCTGTCTATTTATCTACATGGCCCACAGCACAGCAGATAGGTGGGTATCTCACTAATGAATTATCTTCTCAGCACTGCTTCAAGGCAGGGAAGTGCTGTTACCATCTCAGCCACCTCCACCTCTGGTTGAGAGATAAGGAAGTGAGGTACACAGAGAGTAAGTGATTTATTTGCCCAAGGTCAGACAGCAACCAGAGAAACTGAGGCACTGCCTGTGCCTGGCCAGAGGCAGCCCAACAGTCACACTCACAATGTTGGCTCCAGTGACATTGGTAAAGGCAGCAGCAGATGGACACATTAGCTTATTTTCAGCAGCAAAAGGTCTGTTACAGAAAATCAGTTTGTTGAGACACAGGTGCAAAGGTGTCTTGACACACAGGTAGTTTCAGGAGATCGAGTCACTTCAAAGTGATGAAAATCACTATTTAGCAGCCAAATATCAGTAGATAGTGGCAACAGCTTTTTGCAGGGATGTTAGCAGCACTGGGAATGCTTGCCATGGCAAGTGTGATGCCAGCATCCCTTCTCCTCCTCCTCAGACAGTGAGTTCCAGTGCAGCCATGGGATCGGTGGGAGCAGAGAAGTGCCATGGGAGGGATGAGTGGACTGTGTCTCCTTTCCAAACCATTTCCTTCAAGACTTTGCAAGCCGGCACATGCCTACTGATCTCCAGCATTCATCCCTACTGCTCTGCTACCCACAACTTTAATTTTTCCTGTCTTGTGTGGTTCAAAACACCATCAAGGTGCACTCACTAATACCTTGCATTTTAGCGTAATTTCAAAAATAATGATTTTCTTCAAATACCCTTCCTTTTGTGGGTGTGCACCCCCAGTCCCCTGACCCTGCTTTCTGGCTCGTGTGACGCCCAGGTACAAGTCAAACTGCAGGAGGGCGCTGGTGCATGACTTAATAAATTTATCCTCTGACTTTCACTGCTTCCTCTGCTGTCACAAACAACTCTTGATCTTAAAAGCAAAGCAGCAAACCTGGACCAATGGGAAAAAATTGTGGGGTTGTTTTTGGGTTTTTTTTTCAATTTGATTTATAGCCAAACATTGACACTGGAAGGAAGTTGTTCCCCAATTCAGACTGGTAGAGATGGTTCACTATCTCTGCTTGAAGAAATGTAAAATGACTGCAGCAGTCACACTCTGCTAAATAGGACTGATGTCTGAGACTTAAATTATTGTCAGTATTTGGTAATAATTTTCAAACTTTAACTCAAATACCTCTGTGCTTTGCATATTGGCAAATGCTAAGTAATGGTGCAGAATAACGAGTCACCATTGTAATTGGCTTTGTATATTTAATAAGGCTCTGATTATACCTAATCTCCTCACTGAGGTACTTAAATTAAAGACAGCCTTGGAGAATCATGTTCCTTTAGTCAGCGGAAAGAGCAGGTACAGAGGGCAGCTCAGATCTGAGATGCCTGAACATTCCTCTGTAAGTTGGGAGAGGGAAATCAGTCCTAAACCACTCAGGACCAACCCCTTCTGCTTTGGGATTTCCTGTGTTCAGGGTATTCAGTGAATCTGGTAATAGATAAAAGCCTGAAAGTAAAACCAGAAAAAATAAATTATTAAGTCGTACATATGCTGCACACGTGTTTTGTACATCCTGTATTATGTGTCTCTCTTCGAGAGTGAGTTAGAGGTTCAGGCCTCAAAGATGTGTCTAGTACCTGCTGGAAGGGTAGGGCAGGAGCTGCCAGGACCATGACAGCTGAAACTGTAGCTGTTTTGGAGGCAGGTGATGGGATGCGATGCTCTGAGCATCAGCTGCTGCTTCAGGATGGTCCCAATACCTTCTTGTCTCTCATGCTCTGTCAGCCTTTGCTTTCCTCTGCCCCAGATGAAGCGTGGATGGGTCCAGCCAGCTGATGTGGCCCAAAGGTGCTCCCCGGGGAAGGGATCTGGCCTGTTTACACGGTTTCATCTTTTTCATATAAACCAACCAAAACCAGAGGAAAATACTTTGGAATCCAGTTATTGTGTTCTTGGAGAGTTTTATCTGTGTAAAGTCACCTCTCTAAACCAAGCAAGACATTTTCATCCCCACCTACACATCCTTTTCACTGACCCTCGAGGTTCACCACACGCAAATTCTTGGGTTTTAGTGATTCTGCACAGAGTCTGATGGCACTTGCTGCAAATAGTTTCTTTTGTGTGCATCCTCAGATGAACAAATGTGGGACACAAGCTCCAGTGTGGCTGTCACTGAAGTCTGAATCCCTGCCAGTTCCTGGAGAGAGCAAGAGGCTCACGGCCTGTGCCACCTGGCAGGTCCTCTTCGGGGGCACCAGGAACTGCTGCTTGTTTCAGATACCTGTCGCCGTCAGGAACTGCGGGGAATTCTTTGTGTACCTCCTGCAGCCCACTCAAGGATGCATGGGCTACTGTGCAGAAGGTGAGGGTTGGTAAGGTATTTATCAATAAGATTAGTTATGCCTCTCAGGCCGGGTGTTCAAAGGTCCTGGTGCTGCAGTGCACGTCTCGGTGACCTTGTGAGTCAAGCATCACTCCCAGTAAGACACAGACCGTGTAGAAAATAAATCAGTGGCAGTCCGAGGTGTTCCTGAAGAATAGCTCTTATTACCAGTGCAAAATGTAATCTGGTGTGTATTACTGAAGCACTCTTTGCTTGGTTACAGCTCACAGGTAACCTTTCCTGCTGTCTTTGGCTCCACTTTGGCTTGAAGTTGCAAAGCTAGTGAGTGGAGGCATCTCAGCTGTAGAGAAGCACTGTATCCAGGATACTGTCTCTAAGGTCTGTTCTTATCTTTAATAATCTAGTACACCCCACACACACACACACACGCACAAAAAAAAGAAGATAATTCTGAAACTTCGTAAGTTAAAAAAAAAAAAAACCACCACAAAGTGATAACATCTTTTTCATGACATTTATATAATTGTTCTCATCAGAAATAATTTTCAGCCTACTACAAGAGATGCAATCCCTGTTTCGTAGCTAGGAAACAAAGGAAAAACAGAAAACAGGTGCTCATTCACCTTCTGAACTTTAGAGCATGTTCAGGTGCATATAGATTTCATCAGAAAAGACGCTTCTTCCTCAAAATGAAAAAAATTACCTTTATACTTTCCTTTCAGTGTTTTGGACAGAGATATGACACATTGAGAAACTGGGGTTATCAGCTTTCAGTCAGGCAAAATCTGAGCTTAAATAAATTTTAAAGAGAAAGATAACTATTTTCTTATCTTTATCAATATTTTAACATTCCCACATGAAGAAGAGGAAGGAAGAAAGGTTAATTCACTATTTGAAATAAAAAAATATCCATTAAAATAAATGAAACAGATTCTTTCTCAGAAATTACTTTTTAACTGAATAGAGCCATTTTTCACTTTAAGCTTGGCTTTTTTATAAACTATAAGATTTCCACAACCCTTGTTCGAAGGACTTTTTTGCCAATACCTTTTGCGTGGTTAATTTTATCCTTTCTGTTGATTCACAGATGTTTAGCGATGTAAATCTGCTTGCGTTTTTCTTAAAAAAAAGCTTATCCCTTTGCATCTATCCCAAACCAACGACTTGCTGCCTTTTCCTTACCAGTGCTGTTGAAACTTTCACCTTTTTCCTCGACATTTCATTGAGGGCCAGTCCTCCCAAGTCTTTTCTTATCTTTAGGAAGTTTTTGCAGTATTATTCATTTTATGGAAAGCACCCAAAGTTTTTTACTGGGGGTTTTTACCTCACTCTCTTAAACTCGGCTGTGAACTTGGCACCACAGGAGCCCCACGCAGCCCCAGAGCCAGGTCCATCTGGCATCGTTATGGCTCCATGCAGGGGTCAATTCCCCAGCCCCCTTCTGCTGGAGGCTCGGGAGCAGGTCAGCACTTCTGAGCTGCAAAACAAAATGAATTTAAAGCTTCATAACTTGTCAAAAAGAACACAGCTGGGAAAAGCAGCATTTGTGCTTGCAATTCTTCTCACATCCTCCCATGAGCTGATCACCTAACTCTGTCCTTCTGGGATGATTTCCTGCAGAAAGTCATGGTGTGAGCCACAGTTTGAGGCAGCTTTTCTTAGAAACAAAATAGAAAAGGATATAAACAACTGGTCTTCACTCATATTTAAAGTAACTTCTTTCTTTTTCTTTCCTCCTGTTATCTGCCCTGGTCAGATGTTAACACATTTGTTCTCCGTTCTGCTATAACATCTTCATAACTTATTTTCTCGGGCTCTCATATTATTTTCTCCTCCGAAAAAAGTTACTTAACTTATTCTTTCAAGGCATCTGAACCAGCTTCATGTTCTGTTTGAGTCCATGCCTCCAGAGATGAAAGAACATCCCCCTATGCTATTATACATCTTTTTGTTTCTACTTTCTAGGTGAGTTTAACAGGAAGAAAGGTTTCAGACTTCATTACCTGTTGAAGCCTACAGAAAGCAGGCTGTATTTTTAGAGCAATGGCATTATTCTGGGCACAGGAAGACTAAATTGAGCAGACCTGGCCTAGATACATCCCAAAGCAGCCTGGAAAGGATCTTCACAGCATGGCAATATGGGCTGGATGCTCTCTGAGAGTCAGTTTACCTCTGCAACATAATGATTTTTCATATCTCTTCTGTGCTTATTGCAAAATTTGGATCAAAAGGCTGTGCTTCAGGGAAATGCAAAGCTTGACGGCCTTTGCCAGACTAATTAATTTGTATTAATCTGAGTGATTCATTTCCATAAAATTTTTCTTACTGCAAAATAAAAAGAACACACACACATATTAAAAAAAAAACAGGTCAAATATTACAGCAATAGTGAGTAGTCAGTATACAATTAGCAATTTTTGCATTTCACATGAAATACATTTTCTTGCTTGCATGGTTCATAATCAAATCAAATCAAATCACCTTCTTGTGAGTTGAACAATTGTAATGTTAAAATAACATTTTGTGTTACATCCTTCCTTTGTTTCCCTCCTTCAGACAGACTCACAAGCCTGTCTTTGCAACCCACGATAACTCCCGAGCTCGTGCAAGCTCGTGTCCACCTGAAGTGCACCTACAGCCACGCTCCCTCCAAGCCCCACCTGCAGTACGTGGTGCTCTGGTCACGCCTCTCCAGCCCTGGCAAGAGAGAGCAGATCCACCGGGAGACCACCCTGGAGTCGTTTTCCTACGTGGAGATGGACGGCACAAATCTCAGACTGGGAGACACGGTAACGCCACCCTTCCTTCAGCAAAAAGAGGTCAAACGCTTGGGGGGATCAGAACCCTTTCTTAAATCTTCCTTGTGTTTTTATTAGTGCGGCTCCTCACTCCTCATACTTGCAACTGCTGCACTAGAAAGTACTGAAACTGTTTCATAACAGGATTATTAAATAACCTTAACCAGATTCAGGACCTGTAACATTTCTTTGAATTGCAGTAAATTAGTGGAAGGTATTTTACTACTTTCCAAAGGCAACTTGAATATTTGCACTTACATTACAGCTTTAATGCTATGAAGTCTGTGTAAGTGATAGGTACATGTGCCTGAGCCAATTTTTGTTTGGTACTTTTCATATCTTGCAAGAGTGAGAATTTGCAGTGGAGGCAAGCTCAGCTATATGCACTCAGTAATTTTTATATCCATGGATCAGAGACACAATAACATCTTTGCACAGAAAAAAAGGATAGTACATTTTAAAATAGAGGGAGGTTTACTTTATGGTCTTTTTCATGGTGTTCTGCCTCTCTGATTCCAAATTCTTGGTTCAATAGCACGCTGAAAGATAGAGTTCATTACAAAACAATCTTTAAGAAGTATATTTGATGGCTTACACAGCAACACAGATCTAGTTTCAACAACAACAACAAAACAGAAACCAATACGAGATGTGAAAAAAATTGACTTGTGTATGAATTCATGGCCTTTCATGCTACAGAAACAAGACTTTTAAAGTTAAATGAGGTTCATAACTTTTATAGGCAGAGGGCCATTAGTGATGCTACAACAAACTGAAAGAATAAACAGGGATAATGGTCTTGTGTTAAAAGTAGGTTGGAAATAGTCTCAGCATTTTGCAGCTCTTTTTTGAGATCATGGAATCACAGAATACCAGCCTGGAAGAGACCTCAAGCTTCATCTGGTCCAAACTTTCTTGGTAAAAGCACAGTCTAGACAAGGCACCCAGCACCCTGTCCTGCTGAACCTGAAACCTTTCCAGTGTTGAGAAATCCACCACTTCCCTGGGGAGATAATTCCAATGGCTGATTGTTTGCTTTGTGAAAAAAATTTCTTTTTGTGTCTAACCAGAATTTCCCCTCATGTTTTCCATGTTACTTCTTGCAAACAGGGACTCTCCATCTTCTTTGTAGCCACTCTTTAAAAACTGGAACACAGTGATGAGGTCTCTCCTAAGCCTTCTTGTATCAAGGCTGAACAAATCCAGTTCTCTCAGGCCTTCTCTCACATGGCAGCTTCCCAGGCCTTGGATAATCTCTGTGGCCCTTCTCTGGACCCTCTCCAGCCTGCCCACATCTTACTTGTATAGTGGTGATCAAAACTGAACACAATCTTCCAGATGTGGCCTGAGAAGAGCTGGAGAGAGTGGGATGATGTCTTCTTTGTTTCTGCAGGTGATGCCCTTGTTGATGCAGCCCAGCATCCTGTTGGCTTTCTTTGTTGCAGCAGCACATTGTCCACTCACATTGAGTTTCTTGTCCACCAGGACCCTGAGGTACCTTTCCACAGAGCTGCTCCCCATCCAAGTAGATCCCAGCCTGTGCCGCTCTCCTGGATTATGTTTTCTCAGGTGGAAGACCTTGTACTTCTCCTTGCTGAACTTCATGAGGGTCTTGTTACTCTCTTCCAGCCTACCCAGGTCTTCCTGCATGTTTCTCTCCCTTCCAAAATATCGATTACCCCACTCACTTTGGTATGCTTGGCAAACTCTGTCAGGGTATTCCTGATCCCACCTTCCAGACCACTTATGAAGACATTAAACAGCATTGGGCCCAGTCTCTCATTGCTCTGGTTGGCCTGGCTTATTCCCCAGTTGGGTTGCAAGGGTGAGTGTTGCCACTTCAGATCCCATCCATGAGTCTTTCAGTTTAATGTCCACTTCACCAAGTTGTCCAGACTGCTGCCAAAGGTTCCCTTGCCTCTTCTAGACAGGTGGATCCCATCCTTCCCTAGACAGATGTTGAAGAAATTATTCTACACTTTTTTCCAGTTCTTAAAAGGATAAGTCATTTATAACAGTAGCACAATCTAGATACGATTGTTTTTGTCATTTCTCCTCATAATTATGCCTCCTGAGTTCAGAATCTGACTGATGATGCCCTCACGTATTATGAGACAGATAATTCTGCCAGTTTCAGACAAGTTTGTGTTATGAGGAGATATTTTCATCAAAATAATTTCACTTGCAATCACTTCAAATCTAGTTTTAACAATCCTGAGGGATTCAGAGAAAATATGGTTCTGTTAACTAGTAGCATTGCCAAATCTTTATAAGACTATTTTTATTATATTAAGTTTTCAGTAAGCCCTTCTTTGTCCTCTGCTGAAACTACGTGTTTAATTTAGTGAGCTTAGTGAGACTAAAATGTTCTCTTCCTTGTTAGATTTCTTTAAAGGTCTTCATGGCCTATTTGACTAATTATAATTATTCATAAATCATCATGGGTAAAACCAAGCAATGAAGCTTCAGCTGCAACTGAGAATTTACTTTTACAGAATAAAGATTAAAAAAAGAAACATTTCATCCAGTTTTCCAACCTAGTCTGGATGTCTGATAAGAGTCACAAGGGAGAAGACTCTCCCCTCTAGTGGTGTAAATCTGAACAAATTTAGCATTGGTAGGGCTACCCCAGAGGAAAAGGGATGGCACAGAAAGGAGAATCAAACCCTGGGTACCAAACTCCTCTGCACAGAGGCAGCTGGCAGCTTCCACTTGCCACAAAAGATGCAGGTGGAAGACTATTCTCTCAGGCAGCGTGAAAGGGTGTCCAGATCCCCCTGATAGAAGCCATATGCGAGAGGAGACAATGAACTGGGGGCATTTTCCAGTTCTGTTTCCCCTCTTCCATGCACAGCCCAGTGGTAGCATCCCCATGGCTGTGCACTGCCAGGGTGCACTGGTAGCATTCAGAGCAGAATTTGTTCCCCAGGACACAGAATTTGCCCCCAGGCATGCAGAATTTGTAGTGTTCGAAAACTGCTTCCTTTTTTTTAACCTTTTTAACTCTTCATGTCTACCTGCACGATAACCTGCATTTGGTCTCAACACATTCATGGCCTGATATTGGCATCTGGGTTCATTTCTTGACAAAAAAACTACAGCGAAGCAAAAAGATTTTTTATTAATCACCTAAAAGGTGGTTCATTATGCTATTTTTTATCTGTAAAAAAAGTCTCCAAGTAATAGTTCAGTCACATAATAGAATAGCTATTGATATATTTTAATACACAGTCAAACCTTAGAAAAGGGCTGAGATTTACCGGCCGACACTTCTGAACTTGTATTGACTAAACAGCCAGTTATTTTTTAATAGCCATCATGTGTCCTTTTTTTTTCCTCCCATCTTTGGGCTCCAATTTTGTCATTTCAGACAGTAATGTTGGCAGCATAATGTTCACGAAACTATTGCAGCCTTAAATAAATCTATAACATGCCACTATTTCTATATAAACTGTGAAAGAAGCCTACTCCATCTGATATGAAAATCCTGGCATTCCTAAGCCTTATTTATGTGATAGTGGCAGAGGTCATTTCATTCCTCGAGGCACAGCCATCTATAAATTATAGTGGCGCACTGTGAGTAATGAGTTATGGTAAGAAAGAAAGGTGTTTAGAAGAAAACTGTGCAGATTTTGCTCAGCACAGCAATCCAAAAGTTCACACGGTGAGGAGCAATTGTCACTGTACATAAACCACGATGCACACTGTAAAATAAGAATGTTTAAGCAAAACCAGCCTGTCGGAGCTCTGTGACAGAAGTGGCTGCTTCGCATGGAACTCTGCAACAGCAGAAGATAATGCCCCTGACAAAAAGAAATTGTAACTTACTGCTTCAATATATAAAATAAATATTTTTCCCTCACAAGGGAAAAGGTGTGAAATTTCGTAGAGTGGTTTGTATTAGAAGAGACCCCAAAGATCTTCCAGTTCCTACTCCCTTGTCATAGGCAGAGATACCTTCCACTAGACCACACTGCTACAAGCCCCATCCAACCTGGCCTTGAACACCTCCAGTCACAGGGAAAGAGATCCTACTATCCTATTGTTCTTGGTGCTAAAGCCAGATCTTGCAGAGCACTGACTCTTCATCTCTCAGGGAAATAGGATCTTTGACTCATTACCAACACTTCTAACATCCCAGTTCAGCTCATGGGAGAGAAGAAGCTGCTGATCTCCTTCAGAAGCCCACACCAGATGATGAATCTAGTACCTTTATTACACCTGCCTCAGATGAAGAATCCCAGGCATATGGGCTCATAAATGTTAAAACATATTAAGCCTATTCCTATGTATATACTCAAGCACTTAGAAGGCCATATTTAGGATTTCCCCCTTCTCCTTTCCCAAAAATAATAAACTCTAAGCTTACAAAGCCCCAGCCAGCACCAATACCCAGCATCTCTTCTCTTCAATTACTTCATGCTCTTGGCACAGCTCTCAAACTGACTCAGACTTTTCCACTTCACAGTTCATTCTATGCTGGTATCTGAACTGCCAAGTGCCAAAGTGTCATTTCCCCCCACTTAAATGCTAATCACCTCCCAGCCACTGGACTTGTCAAAATGAACAGCAGAAATAGGAAGACCTGCTTGTTTGTAGGTCACACCTGAGTTTACAATTTCTTTCTCAACCTTCAGATAGAAAATTGGGAGCATCCCCACAGAAACAGAACTCTGGGCGAACTTGAACAGGGCTTTTAAAGCAGAAGGGGTCAGGGAGTTTATGAGCAAAACTCTGCAGATGATAAAACACCTTACTACTACCCTGGGAAAACTTCCTTCCTTAGCAGAATAATGACCTACAGTAGGCTTCCACACACTGTTTGGCCATTTGACAACTGGGAAGAGCTGCCCTCTTTTATATACAGTGAGTAACAAAGTGAGCAGAGCTGGACTCCCCGCAGTGTCAGGTCACGCTGCTGCACCAGCTCCCTCCCTTCCACAGCCAACGGCCCCTCACAGGGAGTGATTTGTGTTCTAAAGCTTTAAGGTCTAGTTCATCAATTAAATCAAAGTCAGATTCTCCCTACTTTCCCCTTCCTGCTAACCCTTCTGGAAAGTCTTTCCAGAAACTTTGTTCCTACACCTTTCTGCAAATACCTACAGCCAGATCATTTCCTCAAGATAATGAGAACTATTTTTCTTTTCCTCTGGCTTCCCTAGAAATGTCATCCTTCAGTTCTGCTCATCCTTTGCTCTTTTCATCAAGGCTGTAAACCACAGCTCCCTCCCACACGTGCTCCCAGCAGAGTGGAGACTCCAGATTTTTCTAACCCCAGCCCATCAGTGTTTAATGGAGCAGGCAATGACAGCCATCAGGAGGCACCTTTCACCCGGTGTGATGATTCCCTGCCCAACTCTCCAAGTGCAAGCCGTGAGTGCTACTGAGTGACTCTCACCCTTGCAGCCCCAGCCTGCCTTCTGATATGGGTGATGTAGCTATAGCTACAAGGTAGATCCAATCCTGGAGTTAATAAGCACCCACAGGTTGGGCATCTGCATCTTTCCAGCGGCATCCAGACTTCCCTGCACAGTGAACATGAAGAAGTAGGCAACCCTAAATGGTACCTTGTGTTGAGAAGGGAGCTTTCCACAGCTTTCCTTATGTGGAAGACATAAATTACTAATTGTGTCAGCATCCCTGAATTCCCACACCTCTAAGGAGATTGTATGCCCTCATCAGGAAAGAGCCTTCATCTACCCCTTAATCCAGACTTTCCACTCGTACGGAGGTGTACCTGGCTGTATGAGGTCTTTGAATGATCACTACCAGTAAAAGCAAATATTTCAGCTTTAAGCCATTGCTGTTGTCACTGTCTGGCCTCTGTCATCACAATGCAGCTCAAGTGCTTGCTGGAGAGATGGCAAATGGGTAGCTGGCCCACCTGGCTGTGAGCTGCACATGTCCTGTCCTTCCCAAGGGAGTGTCCCACCCGCAGGACACACGGTGCACTAGGAGAGGGAGCAGGGACTGCAGCCAGGGACTGGCACTTGCATTTGCCTGTTTTCTCTGGTGACTGTTCAGGTAAAACTTTCAAGCCATCCTGATGGGCAGACACAAACCCAGTACTCCCATCTGCCAGCTCTTCCCATTCTGGGGACAAGTGCCATTGCCCTTGAGGCAACTGTGGAGATGGGTGGCAGCATCATTTCTGGCAGTGCTTTGAGAAGCATGTGCCTGAGGTTGGCCTCTTTCTGAGGGCTCCTGAAATTATTTTTGGCCAAACCAGGAGCCTTCACAGGTACTGATGAGCGGGGATGTGTTTTGAGCACATGGGTAACTCCTCTTTGGCCTTTAGGAACCCGACCCCTTGTATGAGCACAGTGGGAGAGGCTGATGAAAGACGAGTCACGGCAATGTTGGATGTGCTGGCAAACATCCCCCTCCGTGCCCCAGCCTGCTCTCCCAACACTACATTCAGAATAAATTAGGGGCACAGGAAAAGGTGAAATTGGAGGCATTTTTATGGTCAAAATAAGTATAAATAACTGATTTTGATGAGTTTTGAACTCCGAAAGCTGTGGGGGAAAACACTCACATTTTAACATGCAGGTTTTGTTAGGAAGAGATTTGCTGGAGGCGGTGATAGGTCCTAGGATTAAAATATTCTCCCAAATTGTTTCTCAGAGCTACCTGACCCTCACCAATTTGATAACTGAATTATTCTGCTTTAGCTAAATAAACTGCTCATCGGATTCATGTCAAAACGGCAAGAAATCTGTTTGAGTCTATGGAAAGCGGGAAATCTCCAACACACAGGAAAGGAGACACTTCTTAGATAAAAAGGGCCTTTTTTAATCAGAATTTTCTGCCTAGAAGTAGTTTTCTACCCTATGGAAAGTTCTGTCAGCACATGGGAAAAAGGGAGTAGCCCATGCTGAGAAGAAATCCAGTCATCCTGTCTGAGAATACCCTTACATTTCTGTCCGTTTAAAAGGGATGATGAAAAATAGTAATTTGATTTTTTTAACAGATCCTCAGTTGTGAGTTTGTGGAAAAATAGTGCCTAACTTGTCACAGCCATCAGCATGCTGCTGTCAGTGATGCTTTTATCTCTTTGCTTTAAAAAGGCTGCATCCTGAGATGGGTGGAGAGCGGGGCGGGGGGGAGAAAAAGAGAAAGAAAAAGTTGATTACTGAACTGGAGAAAAAGGAGCTAGTATTTAGCTGAAGGCAAAAAAAAAAAAACTCCTTAGAATAACTATCATCATAATTATGTGACAAACTGTCAACCTGTAGCTTGGCAGTGGGTGAACATATCTGCTGATTGTGAAGCATGCACCTAACAAGGTAAAGGTACTACAAGGGGAGGAATGACATAAAAGACAGAAATAAAATGTAACTTGTGACGGCTGTCAATACATATTGAATTTGCAAAGTTTGTGCTAATCTCCAAAAGCACTGTAGATCTCTAAGGGTGCTGAAGACAGAGCTGGGATGGACTGATAGTCTAAGAATATTTCAGTGTATCATTATGGAGTAAATTTTTATTTGAGTGTTCAGTGCTTTACCAATAAAATATACCTCTAAAATATATGTGAGAGGAAATACAACAGGGCTGAGTTCTGATATGTTTCAGAATGACACTTTGGGGAAGATCACCAGGTCGATGTCTTCGTCGGTGCCAGGCATCTTTGTACATGCCCCTGCTGCCTGTCATTACAGCTTCCTGCCTGGCACGAATGCTCCGCAGGGAATGCTCAGAGGGAAGCCTTAGTGTGAACATTTCTGGTGAAAAGCACTGAAGCCAAAAGTGCAAAGAGCCCAGCGAGAGCAAATATAGTGTCTGCAATGCAGATGCATATAATCTGTTCCACGAGCTATGCAAGGGGATTTTTTGGTAGGGAGAATATACATTATCTGAACTCTTTCTCTGTTGTCACCACCTTGTCAGAGCCTGATTTTGCAACCTCTCCCTGTGGCAGCTGCAGGAGAAGCTGCAGAAGCATGATCAACACTTGCCTGCTGCCCTCCCAGAAGCAGAACTGTTTTGAAAAGTCTGTAAGCTGAACATGAGCCTCTAGGGAATGATTGGAGATAATAAATATCTAATGATAACAGGGGCTTATCATCTTGAGGAGACAACAACTTGCTCTGCTTTGGAGGTAAACTGGCTATGAAATATCTGAGGAATTTGAACCGTAAAGTACCTCTGTGAGGTGAGGTCTGAGTTTGTCTTTCCTCAGTACACCCAGTACGACCTCAAGGCTTCCATCTCATTAATGTAACAAATGACACCATTTTCACTGGGCCAAACTGGCTGGAGCTATCTGCAAAAGAGTGAGAAAAATGGTGAAGGTAAAAATATCCCAAAAGGCACATAAGCCTGGGACTGACCTGGACTGGAAATAATCCTCTTGAACAGCCCAGGAAACCCTTGTCTTTCCCCATAGCCCTACAAATGACTCTGTATTGCTTTTGGGCAACTTTTGTTGTGCACAAATGGGTGTAGGAAGAAGATTCTTCAGTTTGATGGTAATGAAGAGGGATTTTTAGGGTGGCAAAAGAACTGTTCCAGGCTGCTGTGCAACTCATGCCCATATGACCACAGGAATGTGGGAATATCCTCGGTTTGAGCCTGTTTTGTAGTTGGTGATCATGAGGGTCATGACTGAGCCAGCACGTGAGAACTACTAAGATCAGCATGGTCCGTGAATGAGGCTGGAAAATCCACCCAAAGGAGTTTAGCACAATGGAAAAAAACATGTATTGGTCCAATTCTTCCTCATGGGTTACTTGAAGCTTGAAAAAAGGCAGTAGCTATAAATATGTCTTCTGACTATTTGTAATTTCATTTCATATGTCACAATCTGTTAGTCCATTTCCAAGAAGAGGCCCAACAAAATATTTAGAACTACAGTCTCAGAGTCTATTGTCATATGCTTTAAGGAAAATTTCTGTATTTTAATCTTATGATCCTAGAAATGATTTTAGCAGTTTGGTTTCTCTGAAACCAATGAAACATTAAGATGGCAGATGGTGTGCGGGCTCAGCAGAGATAAAGGTTGTCTGACTGTGCTAGGAATAAAACATAAGTGTCCTGGTACATTGTGTTTGGGAGAGTTTTTTTGTTTGGGGGGAATTCTTTTTTTCCTTTTTTTTATTCTTTTATGATCTTTTTCCTTTTACCTTGTAGGCACATCTGCATCACCTTTTATAATGCAGTAAGGGGCGGGGGGGAAAGAACTTCTGATGTTGCTAACACAATTTCTGAGACTGGATAACTGTCAAAATAATTTAAATTTTAAAATAAACTGCTCACAAACATGGTTCAGAGAGAGGATATTTGATTCAGTGGACAGACTGAAGTTTGGAATCCCAAGGGCAAGTGTCCTAATCCTGACAGTAACGTCTGTGAACAATGTAATTCTCCCTAAATAAAATGAGTTAAAATCACAAAACAAGCTACTTGAAGAACTGCAGAAGAAAACCCATTGTAAGCATTCAGTGCTATTCATTGTTGAGACAAAATCTATGTTTCTTTGCTTATTAAATGCATCAAAAAATCTTCCAAATCTCAAAATTTATGCATAAACATTTCTAAAGCCTAAATCCCCAAAACATATTTCAGCAGCAGAAAGAAATCTTAACAACTCTGAGCAACAGGAAGATGCATAATTACATGAATGTTATTCAAAAAAATGCTATACAGCATGTGCTGTTTATTAATTTATTACAGGTCTTTTGCACTGTCACAGCTTTCACCAGGGACGCTCCTGAGCAGCAGTCATTGCCTGAGGACAGCAAAGGTTTCTATGCTGGGATTAAGGTAATGCTGATGGCCCTGATTTAATGACTAGGGAACATTTGTGCAGCCTCTGAAAATCAGGACGCAGAAACCTAAGTCCTGATCATCATCACCAGTGCTGCTTTTATGTGCACTCTGAGAAAATGACTTTTAGTTTGTTGCTAAAACATCCTAAAACACCCCCCATGCGCACATTAATATATCCCAAAGATGAGCAAAATTACATGTCATAGTGAGTGTGCCCCAAAGTTCTCTGGTGGTTTAATGTGAAGATGCACCTAAAAAACTGCAAGGATG
The DNA here is from genome assembly GCA_013396775.1 of Cephalopterus ornatus. Lineage (NCBI taxonomy): Eukaryota > Metazoa > Chordata > Aves > Passeriformes > Cotingidae > Cephalopterus > Cephalopterus ornatus. The sequence continues at coordinate 276,008 of VZRE01001354.1, forward strand.
CAGAATTTTGTTGTAACTAAACCAGAACAAATGAAGACAAAACAAATGTATTCTATCCATCATCTTCTTATTCAGCATTACTGCTGAAGATAAATTCATACTGAGTGCAAGAACCGGCTCTAATCCCATTCAAGGATTAGGCTGTCAGCCTGGCAGTCCAGGAGATTTTGAGATCTTCTGAGTATCTAAGCTTCATGCCTCCGTGAACGGTGTTTGAAAAATCTGACTGCCCATTCTGTGTGATACTCGAAGAACAGTTTCTGAGGGGTTTTTTTTGAAACGTCAGAATTTCCCAGGGAAATTCCCATTTCTGACTAGCCCTGAGTGCTGTTTCTCCTCTTTCTCTGGAAGAACAGATGGACAGACATGACAAAATCCAAGTTCTCTCACTGGCACACAGGTCCTTGAATCTGTAATATATTACATGTGGAGAAATCCTTCTTCCTGCCATAGCAGGGAAGGAGAGTGGTCAAAAATTGCACTTATTTTGCACCTCTTTCAGACTACATGGAGTCCATGACCATGAGGTTATGCCATACTTTATGCCATGGTATTTCTCCCAGTGAATTGGAACAGAAGGTCCTTTAAACCATGGATATTAAAAATTAATGAATTCTACAGTATCATGATATTTTCAAGCTAATAAAAGCCTGATATGAGATTTGGAGATGAGAAGCAATTACACTATATATGGAAACTGCAAACATTTTCTTAATTGCCAAGAATTTTAAAGTATATTAACAACAAGTTTACCTTAGAATGTTGAAGATCACTACTACAAAATTATTATTATTATTATTAAGAGGATTATGATAAAGATTATTATTATTTTGCAAGCAATTATGCATCTTCATAATTGATTAAAACCACTTAAAATTTCATAGATATCAAGCGTCTTCTAATTAATCTGTCATCTGTCTTGCCTGTCAAAATTATCTTAAAATTGTTTCCTTCTTCCCAGTTTTTACCAGAATCACTACAAATTGCAGAGGATGGCAAAGAGCATGTTTTGACTGTTCTGAGCACGGTACCCATTGCCTGTCCTGGGCAGGATGACTCCTGTAAAATTACTTTGCAGCTTCGTACCGAGGATTTGGGTAACAGTTTTATATATCGGCATCTAATCAATGGGATTACTTTTTCCAGAATTTAAGTTACAATGGATTCTAGAGAATATGATATGAAGAGAAAATATGATATGTAAATAATAACAAAGGGCAGAAGCCATAAAATCAACAAACCAGGACATATATTTATCCGCAAAATAAAGCAGCTGATAATATCAGACAGGTTTTTGAGGAAAAGAACCTCAAAAACATAGATCTGACTAGCAATAACCTGAACAGTAGTCTGTTGAGATTTATGGATGAAATAACTGTGAGTAGAAGAACTTATTTTAAATTCCAGGAGTGTAAAGTTTCATTTTAAAGTTTTTTGTAGCAGCAATGTTCTTAGGTAGAATAATTTCATTATTTATCAATAAAAAGCTCCTGTGCTGATTTATTATTCAGTAGATGTATACTGAAGCCTTTTTCTGTCTTGTAGTGTTTTCTAACTTAATATAGAATGAAAAAATAATTTTTATGCTTGTATATTATTCGCTTTCTAAACTTTTTTTTTTTTAATTGAAAACCTCGACAAAGTCACTTAGAAAACTTTTATTCATTAAATGATTTCTTCAGGTCAGTTTGGTGGAATACCATTGCTATTTACTTTCCATTTGCACTAAATAGAACGCGCAAGCCTTTTTCTAACAAGGCACTTACTTCTCTTCCATAAGTGACTCAATGAGAGAAATGTTCAGAGATAGGATTACAGCTGCAGTTTCTCTACCCACAAAAAGCCAGCTCTAAAAAATGTTGGCAAAACCCAGGCAGTCCTGATATTTTTCTCTGTTTAAATCCCTCTCCTAACTCTCCTCATCATCAGCCAAGTGCTTAGACAGAAGGAAAAAAAAGTCATTCAAATAGTATCATAACACAATGATCATCAACTGAGCAGCACCTTATGGTTCCAGCAGCTGTGTTGGCTCTGGTACACGGGGTGCTTTGCATTTCTCCATGGCTCTGTTCTGCATATTGCTCTTGGCTTAGAGTCTGTGCTGGTCCATCAGGAAAACATCCACTGAGCTCATGGGAACAGATTTTCTTAGATATTGAGGCAGCAAAGATCCTGCTCATAGTGAGGGATTGAGGATGTCGAGGCTGGTGGGTGGTGCAACGTCCCCACAGAGTCCAAGGAACTTAGACACTGACTGCTAGGAGAATCAAATAAGAATTAGTCCCAGTCAAGGTCATTGCTTTTAACTCACAGTTTCTTAGGCATCGATAAAGCCTTTTAAAATTTCACTGACACTGAAAGCAGGGTCCAGAAGAGCTCAAATGGGAGAGGCTGAGCTTGATAGATTGGACTGAGACCAACCTCTTGCCACGGGCTTCTCCAATTCCACAGTGTGCACTGGATTGGAAGAAAGAGAGGATACAAGACTTGCAGAAGCAGCTCTATTTTTAAGCTGTCAATGGGCTTGATGTGTTGGTGCCAAGAGGTGCCAGGATGGAGGCACAACTCATTCAATTAACTAATCTTCGAAGGAAGTTATCACTGAAGTGGAAAATTTCTGTTAGCTTCAATTAAGTCATTTCTGCAGCTTAAACTAAACCCAGCTCTAGCCCCGGTTGCTCTGTCCTGAGGCTGTTTCCTTGGATGACACTCGGGCTGTTTATGATCAGTTGAGCTACCTGTATATACTTAAGGTTAAGTATCTGGGCTGGGTGTTTGCATAAACACATGTTTGTTTTGAGCCTTTATTATCTTTAGGATCCATTCGTTTATCTGAAGGAAGACTGTGGGCTTCTGACAAACGTAGTGTTGGCCACAGTGCTGTAAATTAAAAATAAAACCCATTTTAGTTAAGATTCATTTACACCAAATAAAACAACTGACAAGATCCTTTTCTGACTGAATCCATATAACAACACAGTTGTGTTAATTATGTAGGGAATAAGTGATAAGAAAGCTAATTAAAAACACAGAAATATCTCTCCAAGTTCAGACAACATCATAATGAATGCCAAGGCACAGCAGAGCCATTGGAGTTCAGCTTCTCTTAAGTTTATCATTACTATTTTGACAAGATGATTTCCTTTGACTTTAAACTTTTTCTCTGGATTGTGAGCACAGCTCATGAGGCTGTAATGGCAATAACTATTCCTCATGGAAACCTCCAATTTAATTGAATCAAGAGCCTTGAATATGAGCCAGGACTTTGCTATAAGATGTGAGGTGAGGCGGCCTTTAAGGATTTGATATGAAAGATAATACATTATTAATATCTGTAGATTTTAGTTCAGTTCCTATAGTACTCCACATGGTTAATTTAAATTATATTTCATAAGACTTTTCCATAAGGAATAAAACATTGATTATTTGATTGTGTTAGAAATGTCATCTTAAAATACCTTAATGCCACCTCCATAAATTATTAGGCAATTCTACAAATGGGAAAAATTATATGAAAATCACTTCTTTTCATATCAGAAAATCACTTATTTTCATCTCAGTTTAATTGCATTGCCACCATTTCTAGAACCTTATCAGATGATAATTGATGGTCTGGGACAGAAAACTAAATATTCCTCAAAAAAATGCTGTAAGTCCTGAAATCAGCAGTGAGATTCTGACTGGCTTCAGTAGGAATCATAATTTCATTTTTTGTCAACCAAAGGATTAATGAAAGGTTGGGTGGCTTCTGACAAGCAATGCAGGCCAGATGGCTCGGAACTAAATGCTATCGTAATTCAGTGTTTGTAAGGCAAAACACATCTATGGAAATAAAACATTCAGGTTTGCCCTTCACCTGAGACCTCATCAGGGTCAGCACCCAAGAGAAGCGGATATTACTATTCTTTCTGCTTGTAGAGATCCCTTTAGGAAAGACATGGTGTGAAGAGGGAGAGCTGAATGAGTGACTTGGGCTGCCGTTGTCAGATTGATTTTGCCACCACCCATCATTTCCTTACTCATCACAGACACTTATATAGCCAATACCTCCATAGCTTCTTATTTTTCCTCATTCTTTTATCCTCACGATACCTCTGTGAAGGATACAAATAAAACTACCATCATTTTACAGACTGGAAAGTAAAACACCAGAACCTAACTAAGCCAAAAATACAAATACAGGTCTGCTGCACTTGCTTTTCTGTTGTGGATCCATAGTCCATTAAAAACTAGCTCAAAAACCCTCCCCTTCCACATCAAAAAATCTGTTTATTTTAAATTAAATAACTCCCAGCATATATCTCCTTGTCCTCAAGTCAGTGAAAGAAAAATGTTTTTCAGAAACACAGACTCATCTCTTTCTTTGTCATGAGGACAACTTGTCTTCATTTCCTGGGCATGGACCCATGAAGACAACACTGTCAGTCCAGAAATATTAGCACCTGTGGAAAAATAGGCACCGTGGAGTTGTAGTAAACTTTGTAACACATGGGGGGAAAAAACCAGCACAGTAGTGTGTGCAAAAGGGATGCCAGATTCGGTCAGTCACAACTGTCTTCATGCAAACCCCATCTGGTTTCAAGGCACGTGTGTCCTGGAACGTGAAGCATTTATGTTGGATGGTAAACAGGGTATGGTTAAGTGTTTGGAGAACTCCTGTCAAATGCTGTGTTCGTGTTTCTTTTAGACAGCCAGTTACCAGGGCCGCCAAACATCGCCCTTTCGGCGTGCCAGGTGGATCTGCTGCAGGGTCCCTGCTCAGAAAGCAGCTGCGCAGCAGCCACAGTGACAGTGACAGCCGTGACAGACTTCGCTCAGGATGGGAACCGCATCAGCCACATCAGAGCTGAGCCAGTCGGACAGAGGGATTTGCTTTGGAGGGCTCACACGCCCAAGGATGTGAAGGTCAAGTCCTAAAATAAGCTGGAAAATGTGTCAAATTTAAATGAGAGGCTTTGTTTTTTTTTTCTCCCTCAAAGAAAATGAGATGCTGGTAAACCTTAACCACAGAACATGTTTGGGATGGCTATTGTAAAATCACAGAATGGTCTCCATTGGAAGGGAAATTAAAGATCATCTCATTCCAACCCCCCTGCCATGGGCAGGGACACCTTTCACTAGACCAGGTTGCTCCAAGCCCTGTCCATCCTGGCCTTGAACACTTCCAGGGATGGGGCAGCCACAGCCTCTTTGGAAAATTTGTGCCAGTATCTCACCACCCTCACAGTGAAGAATTTCTTCCCAATATCTAATCTAACCCTGCCCTCTGTCAGCAGAGTAAACCAAAACAGTTTCTTTATACACCAAGAAAATTAACAGGTGCTTTAGCAGATTTAGGTTTGATTATTAGTCAACACATCAGTAAGTCCGAGAGCTGGAACGTAGATGTAAGCAGACATGTTTCTGTACACTGGAAGAGGAGACAGGGAGAGTGGGGGTTAGGGAATTAGCACCTTTTCAAGAAGGAAGGAGGGGGAAAAATGAGGGTTTGGAGAACATTTTCTGAAGAAGCAAAGACAGTGCCTCAGAAATGAGAGGCTAACAGGGTTCAGCAGTGCCATGTTCAGTGTGTCCCTACGGCTAGGAATCGCCGGGACACCTTCGACAACACATGCGGCTGCTCCATCTTTTCATTTATCCCTGTACAAAATGTGCAAAATAAAAATAATAAGAAGCAATCAGGGAGGCAAGCCACACTTTCCCTGCAGAAAGCCTGGCTAAAGGAACAGGGTGAGCAGGGACCAGCCCCTTGTCTGTGAAGCTGTTTCAGGGCTCAGCTGGGTGGTTGGAGAGCTGTAATGCCACCACCCCAGAGAAATAACCAGAGCACAGATTTGACTAAGATGAATTTCTCAGAGCAGTGGCACATCCAAGTTGGCATATTTTAAGTAACTGAAAACAAACCCCAAGTAAAATCCACGATTTCCCTAATTTTTGTGGATTTGCTCAGGAGAGAATGACATTAAATTCTACCAAAAGAATTTTTGTCTTTAAAGGTAAAATGCCAAGTGTAGAACTATAAACTTTCCTCTTTAGCACAGGCTTCTTTTAAACTTTTTAAGATTCTTAAATCAGAAATTGCAGTTAATTCAGTTTAATGCACTCACATACCCATATTTTTTTCCAGAAGTTAAAAATGCTTTCATTAAAATACGAAAATGTAGCAAGTGTGAAATTGAATTAATCAATTTTAATAATAAATTCCATTTATCTCAGTTAAAACTTGATCTATGGAAACATAATAAACATTACCTTCCCTCCCCCCCCATTTTCCCATTGCTGCTTTGCAGTTAATTAGAGGCCTTAATGTAACACAGTTCCTGCAACAAAGCAAGAAAAACCCCATGTATTAAAATCCACATAATCTTTCGTCCTTCTGACTTGTTCAAATGTTTTTGATTTATCTGAAAATTGAACAGAAATGGTGGGCAGAACATCCTGACACATCCAGACACCCAATAAAGAGGACTTCCTCAGCAAAATACACCTGCCTACAACCAGGACTTGCATCTTCTGATGACATCACGCATGAAAGAGCAGAGCAGAAAGGACCACATGGATTTGTTTGTCCTAAAGTTTTACTTAGGAAGCGTGAGGCCATGGAGAAAGTGGGAAAATTCTTAGACACTTCTTCACTGTAGATCTGATACAAATTACCTCAGATGAAAAAGCTGTTCAAAGAGGTGTTCAGTTTTTCTTTTCTCAAGACCATCACTCTAATGGTTTGGTGTGCCAGACACTGAGGGGGTATCTAAGAAGTGTTTCTGTGCCATAGTTGAGGGGCATTTTGACACACAGATTATGTATTGCCACAGGTGAAGAATGTTGTCAGAAACCACTATTCCATCTTCACTCTCTTATTCATTTATTTGATTTCACCTCTGTTCCCAAAAGTTAACTTACTCTTTGTCACTGAAAGACTGCACAGGGATAGAGCAGCCATTCCTCTTCCCTGCTCCGTGGATCCTGGTAGAACTAACTGAAGTGCACCTCTGGACTTCTCACGGGCAAAGAGAGAGCAAAGAATTAACAGCCCTGTCCAAAAAATCAGCCTGGCAGGATGGATAAGGGAAAACCATAGCACTTCATCACTCCCACCAGTAATGACTGGGAGCTCTTCATATCACAAATCACTACACAACCCAAAATTACATTTCTGAGAAATGGACAGCTGAGCATTCAGCCATGGGAAAACACCTTCTTGAGCAGATGTGGCAACGTGGGTCCAGCACTGCCTAAGATTCAGTCAGGTATTACAGCTTCAAAGTCCTGTCTCTGGCTTTTGCAGGCTACTTACAGGGTACCAAGACTCTCACACCTCGTCTGTGACCCAGCTACTGCCCAAGTAACCAAGAGCTGATGCAGATGATCTCTGTTGCTATAGTAGATCCTTTCCTCTCTTTATACATGTGCCTAAAGCAGGCAGCTCCAGCAGCCTGATTTGGGGCCTCATCACCAGTTTCTGATCAATAACCACATCAAATATATAAATCAGCCAATCAGACACTGTAACTGGAAATCTAAGGTCAGATTAGGGACAGGTAGCTACTACTAAAACATGCTAATGCTACTTAATTACAGCATACCCTTTACCATACTTCAGGCATTGAAAGTTGTACAATTTAATGAGCACTCTACTCTCCTGATAATTTCAGTGAATGATCTACTTCTTAGCAAAAAGTTTTAATAAAAAAACTTCATATTGTACCAGAAAAAGAAAGACATTACATCAGGTGAATAGGAGCACTTTGAACTCCCTTTATTGTATGTGATTAAACCCCGTTGCTTGAAAGTGAAGCCTATTTTGTGCCCATCCACAATCATGTTTGAGAAGTCGGATTGTAGTTTGTACTTAACCCATGAATCCTGTCCCTTATGTTTTGTGAGAAACAGTAATGAGGAAAAACTGCTGTGTAGACTGTATTCATTACACATTTCATTTTAACTAGGTCACAGTTCGAGACCTCCCAACAGGGAACTGCTACTCTTTCACTGATCCACACATTATCACGTTTGATGGATGGTGAGTATCCTACTTTGAAATAATTTGGCTCAATTACTGCAGTTATCAGTTTCTGGATGTGGCATGCATTTGGTTTTACATTAGAATATCAAAAGAGCGTTGTACTAGTTTCCTTACAGTGAGGAATGTAGTGCTTCAATAACATATATGATTTCATTCCAGCTGTTTATACTCCTTTCAAGAAAAGGATTAAAAATGGATCAATCCTGGAGATGCAATGGGTTGGAGTCTGAATAATTTTTACAAGACAAAAGTCAGATTCCAAAATGTTCTTCAAACTGAACCATCACTAATGACTTTGAGAGGATGCCTACACCACATGTCATCATGTTAGTGACACCCCAGTGCCACACAAGTGAGCCATTGCATCCCCGGAGCGGCACAGCACACAGGGACAGCCTGGGCCTTCCCATCAGTTTGCTAACACCTGATGTAAAGTCACTCATTCCCAGGATGTTCTTGATTTCTTCTACTTCTAAAGCTGGTTCATGCACAGCTGGAGTTGGCAGTCATAAAAAAACATATAGCTGGCCATAATGTCTCAGCTGAAAGATGTCCAGAAATGATAAATGGCAAATACCAGGGGAAGAGTGCAAAAGTAAGAGTTGTACATCCTGCTGTAGTGTCCAAATGTCCTTCTATATTATCCAGCAGTAATAAGCTGCTTAAAGACTTACAGAGACAAAGTGATACCTTTGTGTTTGACTATCTGAACTGTACAGAACTTTTCCTCATTGAACTTCCATAATCATTCATGGATCGATTTATCCCAGTTAATTGACAACATAGAAAGTTTTTAAAGTTTGCATCTGGCAGGTTTGATCCAAAGTTGGTAATTTTTCAGATCACATGCCAGGTTTGTCATTCCTCCGTTAACCTCTTAATGGCACAGATAATGACTTTAGGTGCACAGAGTCCACAGGGGCTCAGCAGGCATGATATTCTAATCCTGGTATCCTAATGTCCCAATTTCAGTCCAGCAGGCTCTGGAGGTGCATCCGAAGTGATGTCAAAGCTGAATAAGTCTGTTGATGAAATGTGAGCAAGAAAGGCAGTGATCCCGTTAAAAATTATACGTCTGCCTCAAATAAAGATTTCACCTCAATTGGGTAGTCTGAGCTCAGATATTATCTCTGCACATCTACGGCTTCCCAGTTTCCCTCCTGCTTTGCTGAACAGAATTTATAATGTGGTCAGGAACTTGTTTCATGCAAGTTTGGTTGCTTGAAATGTAGAAGCTACGGAAGAATTACAAGAGATTCAAAGACATTCCCATGCCTCATGTATCTGCAATTATTTCAACTCTGGGATATTAAACTAGATTGGAATATTATTTCAAATCTCTCTATACATTTATATTCTAAAATATTCCCTTTTGATTTAGGGCTAAGAATGGACAGTAATCTGCCAGATTGTTGTGTTTAGGGAGTAATAAATTACTGAAAAGTGCCTCTTGGAATGGGGACACCCTATCAGCCATACAGCACATTTTTACATTACTTCCACGGGAAAAAAAAGGTCTAAAGTGAAATAAAGTAATTTTACTTGAATAACTCATTTTTTAATCCTGTTATTGATAGCACACAAAAATGCTTCTAAGCAATTTATATTCTCTTTGAGCACAGGGAGTTTGGAAAAGCTCGTCCCTTTGTGTCATCCTGACTCAGAGTCACACAGGCTTGAAAGAGAAAAATCCCAGGACTAACTTGGCCCCTTGATAACTGCAGGTTTCTTCCGTGTGGGCAGACCTTCATTACCGCTCTGTCCAGTGCAGCCTTAAATGAGCCAAGCTGATGGGGCTTTTGCCATCTCAATAACTAGGTTATTTCACTGAGATATATTACATCTTGATATTCAGCCAAGTTTCTTACCCATCATTTCACAGTCCCATTACTCCTACTTATATTCCCATTTATTATTGTAAATAATTTCTCTTTCAATTATTATAATGATTATGCTACCTTATTACACATCAGTTAAGCAACTTCTCTGTCTGCATATCCGAAAAAATGTTAACACGTTAGCAAATGATTTTATAGCTCTGTATTTAAGGAGTGGGGAATGCCATTCCTGCTTCTGTCCTGATGCAAAACTATAACCTGAAGGAAAAGACCGACACAGAGGTCTGGAACTGAAGAATTTCCCTTTGGTCATGAAAGGGAATGTAGTGGGAAAATGCGTTTGAAATGATGTGTGTGTTAGGTATTATGAATGGAAGAATTGCAGAAAAAGCTTGTGGGCTCAAGTATGAGTGTTCCTCAGGAATAAAAAATTACTAGAAAGAGACTGATCTGCAGAATGTAAAAGGAGAAGGAAGAGAAGAGAAATAGCTAAAAGAAATTTTAGGGACAAGGAAGCAACAGGTTGGGAGGATGAGTGGAGCATCAGCTCTTGGGTACCTGGACCTATGTCAACTATGAGTTATATGTAGACAGGCTCAGGTGAGGGTATTACACAGGAAAGCAAAGAAACATTCAAAATTAGTGAAAGGGAAAGGAAGGACATAACAGCCTTTACCCCCCACTGTATGAATACAAAGCTGTCAGCAAACAAAGCTTGATAAACTATCAAAACTGCTTCTGAGATCCATAGCAGAACATCCATCGCACAAAATCCGAGGAAATCCATTTGTCTGATCCCAAAGCCCGTGGAGGAGGCAGCAGACTCTAAGATCACAATGCAGTAGCAGCACTGCTGTGAATGAGTGGTGATCAGTTGTCTCTCTGGCACCCTTGCCACCCACTAAAGTCCTGGGGATGGGTTCCTGTCACAAGGAAAAGCAAGGGAAAGCCTGAAGATGGGGAACATTGCCAAGAGAAAAAAGTAGGAGTGTTTTCTGTGCAAACAGGCATTTAGATAAACACAGTCCTGCCTTACACGGTCAGAGTTGCTTCCCTTCTTTGACTTTCCCGTTAGCAGCGGTGAAGAGAAGGGAAAATACACGGTGGGGAAACGCAAGGGTGAAATAAAAACTAAGAAAATAGAAAACTGAAACCTTTACTTTTTCAAAGTTTAAATTAAAAGCATTAAAAACTAAAATTTTAATTTATTTAAAAATATTTATTTGAACATTTTCTTTATCCGGTTTATTGGAAAATTGAAAAATTGAAAAATCAAAAGGCTGCTCTTTTTAGTAGTAAAATTTTCCTGCTGAAACAGTCACTTCCAATGTATTTTGTAACTTCCATAGCGATGTTTTCAATGGCTCACATTACAGCTGAGGTAGTTAGCTACCCATTAGACAACTGAAATACCTAACTCCCACTTCTTAATAACACTCCCCTTTGGTATTCCTCCTGCTAATATATGTCTGTAGAAATATTTATCTTGTAATCTTTTCATTCTTTTCACCAAAGGCAGTGACTGAAAATCAAAGAAGAACATGTCATACTTTACAGCATAAGCACAATCAATTTGTGTATATTGGAGCATAGATGTGAAATAGCGTTAATTATACAAGCTAAAATCCAGAGAGAGCACTTCCTTTTATAGCAAAGTACCTTCTAAATTAAACAAATGTGAAAGCCTGGTAAAGCAAAAGTATAGCCCTCATTACTAGTTATGGCACATTATAAATATAAAAGCTTTTCATGCCATAAATTGCAGATTCTTAAATATGAAGTACTAGCTTAAAACTAAACATGCAGAAAATCCTTTTAAGGCAAAGTAAAAAGGAAAATATTTCTTGATTGGTGAACTATATGTATCAGCCGGGTTATTTTGCATTTTACCTTAAAAAAAAAAAAGGTAAAAAGATTTTTCAGATTTCTCAAGCATTTGCACTCATCCACCCATCAATATTATCTTTGGGGTGGTGGTGCCCTTTCCTGCACTGTGGAAAAATTTCTCAGCTTGCAGTTCTGGTTGGCTTTAGTAGCTTTCATCATACTAGCCCACAACTAAGTCCTGGCAGGTGCTGGGTTTTTTGATAGTCTGTAGAACTTTATATGTCCCCGAGCATCCAGTGACTGCTCAGTGTAACCCAACAGCTTTGCTCCCTGAGAACAACATGATGTGATGAGTGCTCTGAAACTAGAGAACCTCCTTCACCATCAACCATAACCCTTCATAGGGTTAGGACTAACACAAAATAGTTCTTACTAGCGAGGAAAGAGGCAGCCTGCAGGGACATGTCAAAAAATCAAATAATTTGGTGGCAAAACTGTGGTGGAAAATCTTCAGGAGTGGCCACAGGAAACACTAGATTAATAAAAAGAAGTGTAGCTAGGTGAAGAAAAGTGCATGGTGTTAGTTAATCTAACGCTACCAGTAGTAATTGTTTACGTATGTTTATATTCCCTTCTGTCCCTCTTACCATTAACCAACAGAAATTATTCCTACAGCATCTCACTTTCATTACCAAAGACTTAAGAAAATTTTATATTTCTTGGATAAAGAGCACAACTTGAGTTTTGACTTCTTGCCATGACAAGAACTTGCTGCACCCCTTGGAAAACAACCCAAGCACATAGACAGAGAGGGAGGAACCCCTTTCCACCCAGTCCATCCATTGTTTCAGACTATTAAGGAAGCAGGATGGGGGAGTGCACTGTGGGGGGTGATTTAGACCCAAACAGTGGTAGTGGTGTCTGGTTCACAAAGAACACACAGAACTCCTTTGTGCAAGAGCTCTAGTAAGTCTACCTCATGCTTTTAGTGCCAAAGGCAATTTCTCAAATGGTGCCCAAAGAATCATTATCAAAATTACAGCTGTATAAACATCACAAGAGTGTACCTATGTTCAATTATCCATTCAAATGATTCAAAGGCAGCTGAAAGGTTTAATTTAGACACAGAGCAGGTTCGTTATGTGCTGTGAAATCTATGCCATGGCCTAATTGAAGGACTTGAAGAGACTACCAGGAGGGTTGGATTGGGTCCACTGTCAGTGTTTAGTAAGCAGAAAAATGCTCCCATAATGCAATGGCATATATATATATGCATATGCAAATACAGTCTTATTTACAATGGAGATGATCAATCTGGGTACAGCCATTCTGATGCCTTATTTCCCATCAGTGTCCCTAAACACCTTTGCTTCTAAGCTGATCCTGTAGAAGGAAACTGTGGAAAGTGCTCTCATAAAATATCCTCTCCCTTCTCTCTCTCCGTTGAAGATGTCCGAATGTAGTAAGCACTTGATGTTAAAAAAGATTATCTATTTTTTTATGTTGTCCTTGGTTCTGATCAATCTTAGCAGCAGCATCTGTGCAGTGTGCTTAGGATTTATGTACCTGATTAGAAAATGAGACAGAACCATCCAAAATCTTATCTCTTTATGGCCAACTTGACTAAATTTTTCAAGATGAAAGATAAAGTCAGATGTCTTTTCTAGCAGAGAAAAGCCCCTGAAGTTTAAATTCTCACTGCATTTTAAGTTACATAGTTTTCTATAGCTTTTATTCTGAAAAGAAATAAAACGTAGAAATATACATGCTAAAAAAATCACTGTTCTCAAGCTGCTTGTTCCTCTGTAGATGAAACAGTAATGGCCTGAAAAATATTGTTGTTTGTATGGCAGCACTTAAAAATAATCTTGTTATTTAGCAGGGATATTTCATACATTCCTTTTTACATTTTTTTATTCTAAAAAGAATAATGCTTATTATTATAAGCTTATAGCTTAGTTTCCATATGACTTAATTTCATAAAAATCATGTTTAAAACTAATTGCAGTGCCTTAAAAGAAAGGAGATTAATCCATTATTTTTAAAGATGGAAGTTGTTGGCTTCTAGAGAGAAAACTCAGACACATATATAAAATATATGGCTACTGTTTTCTTCTGTACAACATTTTAGAATAAAACAGAGTAAGAATAAGACAAGTTTATGCAGTGAGAGCACAAACAGATAAGGATCCTCTCCCATCTCCTGTTGCGGAAATCCCAGGGACTGAATGTGGCTCATGCAGAGGGGAAGCACTTACAAAGATGTTAAAGTTGTTCTGTTCCTGGCCCTACTCAGGTGGAACAAGGATGCTCCTTACAGAAAAGAATGAAAGTCCTAAATTGTTCACCTCACTGCCTTGTGCTGATTACTAATCCATTTAGTGGCAAAGTCGTGATTACGAGGAAGTTGTTGAGGGGGAGGTACCAACTTCATTTTAGCAGGTTTCCAGTAGAATCCCAGATTTTCACAGGACGCCTTTACCTAGCCTCAGCCAGACTTGTAAAAATTGATGATTAGTCACAGAAGAGGTTATTTGAGCACTGATTTTCCTTTCTTTGAAGAAGAGCGTGCTCCAAAGCATCTGGTTAGAACCAAAACATATTTATTAAGACCCGGAGGCAGGGACTTCTTCCCATTTGTTTTATATCAAATGTTTATCCTTTTTATCCGTGCCCATTGCCATGACAGCAGCTGGGAGACAGCTCCTGCTTTTCGCAGGGATTCTTATGCACTTCCAGCTAATAACTGCGGCGATGTTTCCCTTGGATACAGCGCTGGAGAAACACTTCCCTGTGTGTGGATTTTTCCCTCCTCCAAGGCCATCCACCACCAACAAATAACCAACACAGGCGGGTGCTCAGAGTCTCTGAATGCTCTTTGTTTCTGTTCCTTTGTGGCTGTTTAGGCGCTATGATAACTACAAAATTGGGACCTTCCTTCTGTGCCAGAGCGTGTCGCGGGTGTTTGAGGTGCATGTCCGGCAATGGGATTGTGGAGGCCACCGCTCTGCCACCGCCTGCAACTGTGGTGTAGCTGCCCGGGAAGAGGGTGACACCGTGGTTCTGGACACCTGCAATGGCCACTTTCGGGAGAGCAGACCCCAGCTGACCATCAAAAGCACCGAGGCACCGCCACGCGTCAAAATCCTAAAGTCCTACGGAGGCAGAAAAATAACAGTATGTGGACGGTTGGGCACTCTTGTAAAAATAACAGTACGTGGATGGTTGAGCACTCTTGTTGTTGCCGTGCTTTGAAAACATGAGTTTAATATTTCTGAATTATTAATAAAGTTGCTGCAAAAATATCTACCTGAAGCCATAAGAGAGCCCGCAGCAAAGTGCACCTCAAAACGAGGCGCAGGGAAGTAGCTGGTTAAAGTGTTAGTTTAACAAACTGTAAAACAAAACAAAACAAGCATCTCTGGAAATTTCTTGGAGACCTAGCAGAGCACTAATATTCGTACCTACTCTCTGCAGCACTGCAGCCAGCTCCCTGTTTGTTTATGCCAAGCACTACCCAACCACATCACATAAAGCAAATTTCTTTGCAGAGCTCGCGATATAAATATTCAAGGAAACATCACAGGTAGCAGAATAATGGAGTTTTAGAGTGGAGCAGTAAAGCACTATTAGTCAGATCCAGATAGCCCCCAAAAGCTGTGAAAATGGGCTTCAAATGTGCAGCATTTGGTGTAATGTAAAGCATTTGCCTAAAAAATATATAGCAACAACATACTTTGCATAAGTATTGCTTGTCCGCACTAATCCAGTGAAATCACTGCAAGAATAAGAGCAGGCTGCTCCCAGGGTTTTGGTGAGGAGAAGAGCCACAAATTATGGCCAAGAAGATAATTTTATCTTAGAGTTGTATCATCAAGATTTATTGCCATGAAATGTTTTGGATGAAGATCGGTCCACACTAGAGCCAGAATGAGGCAGGGAGAGCCTGTGCTTGGCTCTCCTTGTGATCTCGCTTGGAATAGATCTCAGCAAGGTAGCAACTGAAAGTATGTTAATTATAGAATAGAGAAAAGACAGGAATCAAGCTGTCATTTCATTTTGCAACTCAATGCAATATAATAACTGTTTTATTACTAGAATATTCTTAGCAAGGAAACTCAATTCTCACTTACACCTGAGGTAAGTCTCAGGGACACAAATCAGGACACAATTATGGATCCTGCTCTGATCTTAACAGGAATCTATAGGAAATGTGCAGCAGTGCTCCCTGATCACAGCACAGAGCATCTTGGTTTTCTCAGCAGTTGCCCATCATCGGCCCCGTGCAGCACACGAGCCAGCTCTCCCCTGGCTCCCATGACATTCAGGGAGGCTTTGAATGGGGTTTAGTCATGTTTTTCTGCGCAAGGTGTCAGCTTTCAGCAGCCAGTCACTACATATCTCTCAAAAAAGCTTCTTCAAAGCCTCAATCAGCCAAGTTAAATCCAGGTGGTATACACTGCCTGGGGCAGCAGGAAAGGAAAGAGTTACAGCCCTGAAATAAATCTGCCCCTGGAAATATTAATCCAGAGAGCACGGAAGACTGAACAGCTCGTGCAATTCTGACTGCAAGGATTTTACACACAGCCTTGTAGGAAATACCTCCCTGCAGTAAAGCATGTAATTAGAAGACACATGTTTATGTGAAGAAGGAAATCAAATCCTACCCAGCGCTGTGTCAGCTGCAGTTCTCCTGCTCTACCTATTAAACCACCAGAAGAAAGTTAAACCCATCAGGCCATTTGAGTTTTATGTTGGAGGATTATTGGGAGTTTTTTTATACTTACCTTGGGGAGAGATACATAGGTACAGCCAAAGCGGAGGGACAGCCAAGAACACCTGAGGAGTTCAAAGTACTGGTTTTATATGAAGACTTCCATTATTCCCCAAGGCAAATAATTAAAAGAGAGATTGAGTTCAAAACTGTGTCCCCAGCTGCCATTGCACTCGGTGGCACTTTGCTGATCTGCTCATGGAGAGCTCCTCAAAACGTATTTGCGCACCTGAAATGATGTCTGGGAAGCTAAAATGGGCAGCATTATTATTTAGTGGAGCTAATATGTAAAGTCTAGATTCCAGCACAGGAATAAAAATATAAACTTGTTGTTCCTTCACAAATATGAATAGATTTGGTGGGGAGGAACTTAGAAGGGACCCAAAAATCCCATAAAGAAAGGAAAGCAAAGGATACTATTTGCCTGAATAAATTATATTTAGGCAGATGCCTCTTAAAAAAGGCAAATAATTATTTTTAAATTATTATAATGAGATGTTTACAACTCTTTGATGTATTTTTTAAGATTAACTGAAAACTTTTAATTTTGGCTAAAAAGAAAATATTAAGGTTACTTATCAGGACAGTGTGCTTCTGCTCCTACTCCTGGCCCAGATCATTCTCAAATAATTTTCTTTTTTCCCTTAAAAATAAAGCAAACAAACAAAAATACATTTCAGTTCAGCACATATTTTCTTTTTGCTTTTTTTCTTTTTATTATTTGGTTAGTAAACCAATCTGAAAAATCCATTATCCACACAGTTACTTCTTGTTTTGAACCTTGCTATTTTTTTTCTTTTAAAGGTCAGTGTAAGCCTGCCACTAGTTCTTTAATGAGAAAATTGTTTTATCCACTTTAAAACATAATCATTTTCTGGGTAATCCAGCCTTGGAAAATGAAACTATTTTTCAGAGGGAAGAAAGCTGTTTTTCAAACTTGGCAGTTTATCTAAAAGAAATTATTTTCCAGGCAAAGACACAAGGGTGGCCTTATTGTCATGGAAGTCACTTCAAAAATTAGCTGGTAACTTACCAGTGGGAAAACTTCAATGGATGCAATCATTAATTTAAAAAGAAAGTACTTGTGGAGTTTTATATTTATGTAATGCTATCAGATATTAATACCATGGAATCTGAAAGCAAGATAAATAATAGCACAAATAAATATTTATAGTGTTTCTAAGTGATCTTAAATTACCTCCACCATCTCTAACGTCCTGCTTTGATATTTTCATTTATGGAAAAAGACAATTTTTTATTGAATGAAAAGCTTGGTAAGAGCTTCAATTCACTGGGGTTTTTTTCTGCCTCTTCAGATCCTGTTCGCTTCGGGAGCATTTGTTCGAGCCGACGTGAGCGAGTGGGGAATGGGTGTGACAGTGAGGACACCAGGCAGGGACTTCAACAGCACCAGGGGTTTGTGTGGCCTCTTTGACGGGATCAGCCACAACGACCTGAGCAACGTTCCTGAGGAAGAATTCATAGAGGAGTGGAGGTACAAAGCCAGAGAGGACCCCATCCGGGAGATGCTCTGAGCAGTGTTACAAATGGTCTTGAGAGGTTTATTTCATTACACACTCCCCTAACAACCTGACAGAGAGATCTGCTTAACCTAGAGGGAAGACCCATTACCATCCCAACAGCACAGGGGCTTAATTTTCAGTCAGCACAGTACACATCAGCACTTACTGGGAGAGAAGTTATATTCACAAGTGATGTCATGTTAACAGCTGTGTTAAGATCCCTCTCAGCTGTTAAAAAAAAAAAAAAAAAGCAGTTCTCACCCACACTTGAAAATGTAGATAACTGACAATAGGGATTAATTAAGGGTTTGGTATTTCCCCTGTTCTTTTATTCCTGAACACTAATTACAATATGTGAGTATAGATTAAATGTTACATTTTGACAAAGTGTGGTAATATATGTACCATACTAAAACTTAATATCTACTCTACTAATGATGACGGTGAGCTCTGAAAACTTGCACTTTCTGAGACAGAGGGTGTGGAACCAGAAGCAGGAGTCTGGCTTTCTGACATATCCCTGTCACTGTCCCTATCCCTGTCCGTAACCCTATCCCTACCCCACATTTTAATTCCTGTTGCTGAACTTTAAAAATACCTAATAGGTGTTCCTAAAACCCAGGGGTTTGATTGTGTAGTCTTATTTATAGAGTATGTTTTGAAAATAAGGAAAAAAAAGGAAAACGCTGTCACATACCACTTACTCTGTACATGGAAACTCAGCGCAATCCTAGAGGGACAACGAATTTTTAGAACTCTTGCATTTCAGAAAATAATCACTTCTACCATATTCTAGTTCTATTCAATGGTTCTAAGCAATAGCTATCTAAAGTCTGGTTTGACCTGTCATTGCAAATCGTAATATTTAGAATTCAACATCCATTATTAATATCCTAATAATGTGACAGAGCTTTCTCCTCGGATGGCAGATGGACAAATAGCTTGGTGCAAGAACCAACCAATAGCTCACTACTCAAAATGTGTTAACAAGATCCTTAGGACCTATTCTAATCAAGTTTGTTGAAAGATCTGAAGCCGAGGCACAATATAAAGGAATTTATCTATAAAGCACTGTGGTATTTTCTAGGGCTCAGCATATATGATGGAGATACTTCAGGGAAAGCAGGAGAAACTCCTGCTAAGTGAGAAGGGCAAGAAGGGTGATGAGTTTCATCTTGCAGTCCTCCCAAGGATGGATTCTCAAGCACCCTTCAGAACCTGGTTAAAAAAACAAGCCAGTGGAGAAACTAAGGCCATCTCCAGAGGAGACTGGATCATTCTCTGATCCACCCACGGAGAAACGGTGCATTAAAAACCAAAAGCTAGAGGGTGATTTTTCTGCTGCTGTTTTTAATTTAATTTTAAATAACCCTGAAAGCATGTTAGGCTTTCTCCAGCACCTGAAGCTACTCTGAGTGCCCACCATCTGGTGCTTTCCCTGGCTCCCACCTCTCTCAAGCAGCTGCAGGGCTCTGAATGACACAGATCTGGTTTATACATCCACTTTCCAACACAACTTTTAAACAATAAAACAGCCTTGGAGCTTCCCAGCCCTTAAATATAGACAGGCAAAGAAGAACTGAGTTTTAAAGCATGTATTTTAAGCAGGTGAATTAATTTTTTCAAACCATTTTTAAAATATACCAAGAAAGAAGCAGAAATACTATTAATTTTAGACTTTAAAATATTATCCAGCTCAGTTTGAAAAATTTATCTTCAGTTTTATCTTGATTGTAGCGGGCAGCTCAGAGGAATGATAGAGTGGTCATCTTATGCAGGGCACAGCAGGCCCATCCCAGCTCACTAAGGTGTTACTGGTATGTGCAGGGCTGTGAGGAAAGATGGGTTTTCCAGTGGCTCCATCCTTTCCACACCTTCCATTCCGTCCTGTTGACCAGGGCTGACCAAAAGACGGCAACTGATTTCACGTAGGATTAACAAAGGATTTTGTCTCAACAGAATGTCAAGGCAAAAGAGTTTCATTGTAGTGAAATTTTCATTTGCGTGTTAAGTTTCTGCCCCGATTCTGGAACAGTTATTTATTTATTTATTTATTTAGTTAGTTAATTATTACGTAAATTATATTTACCCTAGCCTCTGGTTTAGGTAATATTATACCAAAGGAAGAGCTAAATCTGCTGCCTTGGTTTAGGTTTGCAGTTAGGAAGGTTCAGGTGCAGGTAACCCCTCTATTTTAGAACTGGAGGAATGGTGCATGAAGGATGCCCACTCAGACACTAAAATGTGTTGTCTAAAGGTTTGATACCACATCAATATCTAATATGTTTTATTTTCCTCGATTGTAGTCAAGTGCAAAATAGCTTGTGCATTTCCATGAGCCTGAAAGCCATCCAGTTGTCTCACTGTATTCTGCTGTGCCCAAACACTGGGAAAAAGGGTTTAATAAATGTTTGTGCTCATGATTCAGGAGAAGAAATTGGTTCATTTTGCCAGTGTCACTGAGAGGTTTTATTTACAAGTTAGGGTTGTGTCAATGACTAAAATAGTGATATCACATATGCAATTTTCAATATATTTTGGAAAAATTGGATAAAGGAAATTACAGTTTCCAATAACAATATCTAGCGTCTGGCTCCAATATGTCGACAAATGCTTGACTTTCCTGATACCTCAACATTCTGGCTGCAAGACAAAATTAATGCCAAAATAATTTAAATTTTTGGTGCTATTTCAAATTTGTCTGGAAATGACGTGCTGCCAACTATTGGGACACGAAACACATTCTTTTCTATGAAGCTCTAGGATTCCTCTTGTGCTGCACAAATAAGATCAATAAGAGACATGAAATTTCTGAAAAATCTTTAATCATGGCTGTTTATTCAAGCTGAATTCTCTAGAAGTTCATCCGTCATTAAAGAGGTACTAAATTAAAAAGGGGGGAAAAAAGTCACCTCACCTTATATGATAGCCTAGCCCTATGATCAATAGAAAACTGCTTTGTGTTGAAAGAAAAACTCAAAGAAAAATCCATTAGAAGACAAGAATGAAACAAAGTATGCATAAAATTAAAAAAAAAATAAAGAAAAAACATTTAAAAGAAAAAAGAGATCCACATCTCAGAGAAAACACGTGGTAAGCAGAGAACAGGCAGAAAAGGTGGTTTTCATAATACAGCACTTTTTTGTTGTTCTCCAAGAGTTATCTGGGTCACACCAGGGACAAATCTAAAGCCTTATTTCATGTGTAATACACAAAGGGTAACCTGCACCTCAAAGAAAGTTCTGCAAAGAGAGGTCAAGCAGTTAGGCAACGCTCCAGAAAACCACTTAAGCATCTGTTACTAAAAAGTCCTCATGTAGTGCTAAAAAACATACAGGACAACTCGAGAAGGGCAGTGCAAAAGTGACTAAATAAAACAGAGATCAAACTAAAGCATTCTCTGAAGTGCTTTTGTAGATTGGGAATTTATACGTACCCCAGCCTCAGGGAAAGAAAGTTTACTTGGTATTATAGACTAATTTGTTGAATGTTTTCTCCCTCTAATCCCTTTCTATTTTTAAATTAGAATACCTCCAGGGAAGAGTTTATTTGACAAGACTCCAGCACCTTCTGAGGGGAAGCAAAGGAGAAGTTACTGCAGATGTCAGAAGGGGAACACTAAGTCTGTGCCTGTGGCAAACACTCTGAATGCCTTTCAGACTCCTTTCCCTCAGTCCTCTGGTTGCCATTATGATCGTGTGGATTACGCCTCTGCAATCCCATATCTGGATGTTACATCTGAGTTTGTCACTCACTCAGAAACAGAGTCTGCTTTAAGAAAAGATGAGAAACCGTTGACCAAGCCTTTTGAGCAGAGATATCTGCCTAAATCAGTCCAAAAGAGAGGTAGCCCCAAGGTCCAGTTAAAGCCCCTCACGCACAATATTTCCATGAATAACAACAGTTCCATTAACTCTACCAAGCCAACAGGAGACCTAAGGAAAGTGAGAAGGCAAGATAACTATTATGAATACTCATCCTTTCACCCATTGCATGGCCCAACCCAGAGAGACTCAGAGAGATTTGCGTATTTTTTCCCCGAGGACTACTTTGAAGGGGTTCGGGTGAAACTGCCACTGACGTGGCCCACTCCCAATGGCTTGACTGCTGCCAAAGCTCGGGAGATTTGCCACCAAATTCTTGCAAATTCCTCCATTGGCTTGGCATGTAAAGACCTCCTCGGAAAACAGCTGGATGAGGCAATTGAAATATGCCTTTTAGACCTGCAGCTCAAAGATGACGTGGCTTGGGTGAGGGCACTGATAGCCCTTTTGGAAAATGAATGTGAAAGGAGAGTGCTTGGAAACAGAAACAGAGTGTTTCGTGTTGGGAACCAGCCATCTGTTCCCCAGGAGGAAATCCTCGCCGCCCTCCGGTGTCCTGCTCTCTGTAACAGAAAGGGATACTGCACGGAACTGGGCTGCCAGTGCTTTGGAGGCCACAGCTCCTATGACTGTAGCATTGCCAAAAGTAAGTAAAAAATTCTTTCCACGATATTGGAATTTTTAGGTAGAACATCTGCACAGGGTTGTTTGCTCTTCAAACGGTGCTACCAGTAAGGTATTTGATGAATTAGTAATCAGGTTCTGACCTTGAAGAGCCAATCAAAATATCTGGTTGGCTGGTCCTTCACTTTTTTTGCCTCAGTAACTTTTTAAAAATGGATTTTACAAGCCCCTTAGCAAATTGGTTTTGCAGAAGTGATTTTCTTTACATCTGATCTATCACCGGCATGCTGACAACCAAGCTTCTGACAAAAAAGAGTGTCCTACTCACCTTGTGGTCAATATTCATGTTAACAGTGTATAGACACTTTTTTTTTCCTGATCAACAGGGGATAAAGTTTGAACATTAATTTCAAACACTGTACTAGTATCAAAATAAAATTAAAAGTGACAAAATGAGCAGGTAACCCTGCCGAAGCCATAAAATAGCTACAGGACATACTCGAACCTGCAGACCTGATTCTGCAAATATTTATGAATTACACTTACACAGGAGACTATCCCACTGGGTTGTTTTTTTTCTTATAGCTCAGCTTCTCCATGGATAAATCCAAGTCCAACGTGAGTACTGACAGTGCTTTAAACTAAGCACACACAGAAATGTGAGTGCTGATTTCAAAATGTGAACCCTGCCTCAGCAAACCACATAAGCTTATGCTTGAAGTTACAAAGAGGTACTTAAGGCTCAGCCACACAGCTTAGTTCCTGCAGCTTAAGGAGTCACAGTACTTCAGCTAAACTGAGATGACAAGGTGTGCTCTTTTAACCCGTCCCAAATGTGGGGGAAAGGTTTTTTCCGATGTTCTGTATTTAGGGCAAGTAAAACTCATATCTGGTGTCAGTCACCATGGCTTAGCTGAGACATCCAAGCATCCATCCAGTCCCAGGAGCTCAGTGGCACACCTGATACCTCAATGCATTTATTAGCTGGGATGGGATTACCCACTTTCTTCATAATAAACATGTCTTCAGTGTTGGAGTTCTAAAGTGGCTAAAATATATCTTAATATTTGGGTTTTGTTAATGGCAGGCTAAAATTTTGCAGAATAATTTCCTAAATATGGAGGAATTCATTCTCTTTCACAGAGAGAACAATCGACACCATGGGCTAAAAAGCAAGATCAGCAATTTTGAAGTAATTTTCCAACACACAATTCAATGTTTACCTTCATTTCTCTGCTTGGGCCAGATTTTAAAATTTTATTTTGCTATGGCTGAAATGTCTCAGATTAGAGGCAAATAGTTTCAATATAACCTTTCAAGTAAAAGCTAATGGTACCCTATCTTCTTGCTGCGACATCAAATATAAACAAGGACAGAATACAGAACATGGCCTGGGATTGCACAGGGAGGTGAGAACTGGAAAACAAACACACATCAGCTCAGGCAAACACCCTGTAAACCATTATTATCCCCTTCTCTGACTGCTTTGTCTGTCTCTTGCTGCCTCAGCTTTGTACACTTTTAAGATCCAGCTGGAGAGGGTGCTGGGCCATCTTGTCTAGACCATGGTTTTTCCAAGAGAGGTTGGAGCAGAGGATCCTTGGGGTGTCTTCCAACCTGGTACTGCACGATCCTATGATTCACTTTTCTCCAGCTGAGGCAAATGTGGTAGTTGTTCTTTGCTTCAAATAATTTGTCTTTTCTGAGTCTGGCTTTTTAGAGCTCCCAGTACATCAATTTATTCCTTCCAGTTTTCCAGTAACTAGCATCCTGCCTCTCCCTGGCAGTCTCCCAATCCCTCCAGAGCCACTGACCTGCTCCAGTGCTCCTGGGCTCCCACAGGGTCTCCACTGGGTGACAGCTGCTCTTACTCAGTCTGGTCCCTGGGGACAGGAAGTTTGCTGTTGGGCCTGCAAAGGAGATGCGCTCCTGCAACTGTTTATGTTGCTCCGTTTGCTGGGGGTGAGTGTGCTAGTGTCATGGCAAAACTAACATGGAACAGCTCCAGCAGTTTTCCAGTACAAACTTACACCAGACTGGTGAAAGACCAGTACATGCTGGGAGGGTCATAGATCCCAGCAGAGAGCAGGACCTGGCCACCAAGTCCATCCTTGTAATACTGGCGCAGAGACAACAGGATGGAAAAGCACTTGAAGCTGAAGCTGACTTTGAGCAAAATTGAGAATAAAAGCCCAGAAAAAATAAAAATTTTATTATAAAATAAAAAAAAAGGTAACACTTGTCATGCTTAGTTTTCAGGATATTCTCCCTTGTCTTGGGTATAAATGCAGATAAATTAAGAGATAACTTCACATAATAAGTTTGTTTCAGCATTAACTATGGAGAGGGAAAAGTACTGCCACAGTCTAGAGTGAGTTGATGTGATGAACTGCAATGAGCTCCATGTATTATAAACTATTTATTAATTCATTTTTGAGTTATTTTGAATATTTTTTCTTTATATACAAAAATACAGAAGCTGTATAAAGTTACCTGATCTTGTAAATGCAACGTAAAGTAGACCTATACATCCAGCCAGAGGTCAGACTCCCTACAAGGAGAAATAAAACCTTAGTTCTGGCACGCCAATCCCTCTGACATTACAATACTTAGAAAAGGTCATCTACATAATTTGGTACAGACAAGCAAGATAAGCATTAGCGTGAGCTTCACCTTTAACTGTTCTTCATTTTTGAATTTTGTTCACAATATATCTGAAGACATTTCCTTGTTTTCACATTTCGTAGGCAGAAACGTTCTACACAGACAGCACAGAACAATAGAGTCATTCAAATTGGAAAAGACGTGGGGGACCATCGAGTCCAACCACTAACCCAGCACTGCCATTCTTCACCACTAAACCAAATCCACAAGCGCCACACCTAGATGGTTTTTGAACGCTTTCAGGGATGGTGACTCAGTCATTTCCCTGGACAGCCTGTACCGGGTCTTGACCACACTTTTGGTGAAGAAATTTTCCCTAACATCCAATTTAAACCTCTCTTGGCACAACTAGAGGCTGTTTCCTCTTGTCCTATTTCTTGTTACTTGGGAGAAGAGACCAATCTCCACCTGGTTACAATCTCCTTTCAGGTAGTTTTAGGGAGGGATAAGGTCCCCTCCTGAGCCTCCTTTTCTCCAGACTAAACACCCCCAGAGCTGTTTACATCCATACCCCAAGGTGGGCATGGGATGTGACACCTCTTTTCAGGGAAATGTACGGCGGTATCACGCACCAACAATGCACCTCCTAAACAGCAGTCCAAAAGACTGGAAGCTCTCAGACCTGAAGTCCTGTTGACGTCACTAAAACCAGGATTTCACACCAGAAAAGGCTGCTAGAGATGAAGAATTAAGATCAATCTCAGAAATAAAGCTGCTTGTTCCAACCAGAACAGCTTGAGCCCCCCTCCCTGGCAGCTCAGGCATCCTGACCTGGTGGCAGCACCAGGAAATCAGCACTATGCAAGCACGGGCAGGATAAGCCTTTGGGCTTTTGGCTAATAAGCAGGGGTTCTGTGGGAAGGGAAGAAAAGGAGGAGAAATTAAGAACTGAATTAGGTTTCCACAGGACATAGAAAACTGCTGCCTCTTTCACTTTCTTTTAAAAAGACAGGTCCAAAAAAACAGAGGAATATACGTTGATTTTGGAAATGCTGAAAGTTTTAAGTGCCACTGTTAAAAAAAAGTTATTTTCCAGGAGAAGCTACATGAGTAATGAAGGAGAAGGCAACTCCTTTTGCTGGCTATATATTTTCCCATCAGTTCCAAAACAAATCTTCATCTAATTTTCTCAGGCTGAAATTACAGATGTGAATTAAAACTCCCCCAAGATCAAGGAGGCCATCAACCTAATTCAAATACTTTTCCCAAGGTCACCCAATCTCAGCTAGACTGCCAATGCATAATAATATATTCTGCCACTGGTTTTGACCAGCAAAAACACACACTAAAAGATGCCATGCAGTGTTTTTAGGAATTGGAACACAAGCCACAACATATTTGGAATAATTTAAAATGAAAACATGCATAAAGAGAGAAGATACAAAGTGTGGCTTGCAGACAGGCTTTCTCCTCTGCTCTGCCTGACTCCAACAGGAGCAGTCCAGGTGGCCAGAGCTATAATTACCCTCACATGAAAATTACAATTTGGAGTTGAAAGGCACCTCTGAAATTTGGCAACGCTCCAGAAGCTTAGACTTTCTTAATGTTGCTCAACATTTCATAACCCCCACCCCCCCCAACACCTGTATAAGGTGCTTAAAATGTCATTACCACCTGTAATTAAAGGCAGAATCCAATTACAGCAGATAGCAAATCATGTTGGTGCTTACCATTTGTATATATTGACCATGTTGCTTATAAAAAAAAAAAATCAGGACTAGTAAAGCACACACAGAGCAATGTAATATGCAGATTGTATGAAGCTCTAAAGAGCAATTACAAGATAAAAGGTAATGAGGAATAATGGGGACAAATTAGTTTCAGTGAAGTAATGACACTTGAAGTTTAAATTTCTATGTGGAAAGTTCTGGGGGGAAAAAATAGTCAGCACAGAAATTAAAGTGAGCAAAAATGACAGCGAGAAGGTGAGAAGTTAATGCTTACCTACCTCACTTATGGATATCCCATTTTGGTATCAATACATTTCAGTAACATTATTAAGAAGTGCTGTGAACCCAACTGCATTTTCAGAGCTGTGAACCACAACCACACAGGTCCCTCAGACCCATCTGCCACAGCAGTTATATCAATTACACCCTGGTATT
The DNA here is from genome assembly GCA_013396775.1 of Cephalopterus ornatus. Taxonomy (NCBI): domain Eukaryota; kingdom Metazoa; phylum Chordata; class Aves; order Passeriformes; family Cotingidae; genus Cephalopterus; species Cephalopterus ornatus. The sequence continues at coordinate 303,213 of VZRE01001354.1, forward strand.
TTTAGTTATTATATAGACCTGTCTGAATTCATCAAATTTCTTTAGGCTGAGTCTTGTTCATGTCTTCTAATTATATAATATAAATTCAAGCACTAAATATTTTTAAAAAAATATAATGAGCAAAAGTATGGGGTCAGCTATCACGGTTCCTGAGATGGGGTCTTCTGATGAAAAATATCTCTCCCTCACGGAGGAATAAGCTCAGAGCTTTGATCAGACCAGGAATGAAGGTGAGGATAAACTACATACTGTAGAAATCTCACCATTTATATAATTGTGCTTTATTTTTAAGCATAATTCCAATTCTCAAGGAAGAAAACACAAAGAAGACATTTAAAGAAAAGATTAAAGTTGTTTTGAGATCCTCAGGTAAAAGGGTACAGAGTGTTTCAGTCAGTTCTCTATGTCAAACTCCAATCTGCTTCGGAGACTTTGCATAGGAAGACACAGACTGAACTAAACACTTTTCGTCCACTTGTATCGATTAGTTGATCTTTAAATTCCAGATCATGGTGATTATTTAAGGGCTGTTAGTAAATCAATACTTTTTGGCATTTGCAATATGTGCTTTGATGACATGATGCACCACAACGGTGCAGACGGAGCCATCGGGGTGTATTGGGTCAATAGGCGCCCTCCACAAATTAATTAGACCATACAAAGTAAAAGAATGCATATTAGACTTTTCAAAGAAAAAACAGTTCGTTTCCTAAATCGCCAGGATAACTTAAATGAAACATAACTACTCACTGTGTGTAATGCTGGTGGCCTCTGTCTCTGGGACCAGCCTGTGGTGCTGCTGTGACCAGACCTTCGAGAGAGAATTGCATTTTATAGCACCACAAGGGCCCCAGAAATAGAGTTACCTGAAAATGCGGAATTTCTACCTGACCCTCTCCACAGGAATTGATCCTTTTTTTTTTTTAAATTGCTTAGATTAGTAAACAAAGAAAAAATAGTCAAGCTTTTCACTAATATGGCAAGACACATAATACGGCAGCGAGGACGCAATACACTTTAGCAATTCTATTGATTTTTCAAAATTGGATTTCAAAGAAGGAGTCAAACATGCTTGTGAGAACAGCAAACACCATGCTTACTTGCTCTTAAACTTTTCTGGCCAAACAGAGTGCTATTGCTATTAAAAAACAAAGCAAAACAAACCAGAACAAAACAAGAACAAAAAAAACCCAAAACCATTTATTAAATGACATTATTCTTTAAGAAACTTTTTTGTTTTCAGTTAGTGAAACACTGGGCTGAATTCTCCTCCTCATTATAACAATTCCATTGACTTTGGCAGATGTAGTATTAACAAAGTCACAGTTACTATTACTCTGATGAAGTTACACTATCAAGAAAAAGTCAGGTCTCTTTTTACAAATGTTCATTTATTTTTCTTTTTTTCCCATACTGATTATTGCCTTTTCCACTCCACAAGGTTGACTTTTCCTATCTATCCGACTGAGGGAGGTTTGAAACTTTCCAATGCCTGTCCCCACCACGTTCCCTCGAGTGTGTGTGTGAGGCACTATTCTTCTATTACAGTTTACAAGCTAATGCGTCTGTTTCTATCAAATATATTTTTCTTCAGCAATAAATTCTGTAAAGCAGGGAACACTTCAAGCAGATCTCCATGTGCTACTGCAACGTAAACCACACTTTAATATACAGCTTCCATCCCACTGGGATTGCGTTCTTTACACAGAGCTTAAAGGTATTAAGAATATATTCTTATTTCCTTTAAGCTGACATTAAAGAAGTTTCACTAAGATATCAATACTCTGTAAAAGAGGTTCTATAGAACTGGAAAATGAAAACTTTTCTTTTGAGACCTGTTATCTCCACTTAATATCAATTTTTTTCCTCAGCTTACTGAAAAATATTGGAAAATAGGTAAAGAATAAATGTGAAGATACATGTTATGCAATTCAACATTTTATTGGGTTTGGTTATTCAGCTTTTTCCTAGTTAAAACAATTTATGATTTAATACTATAAGCAAACTGGAGGGGGGAGGGGGGTAGAGGGGAGATCTTTTAAATGTTTATTTCCAAAATACACTTTCTTTCTCCCAGACATCTAAAAGTCAGTGGTTCTCATCATCAGTGATTTGCCCAGAGAAGCTCTGGATGCCCCATTCCTGGTAGTATCAGGGCCAGGTTGGATGGGGCTTGGAGCATCCCATATGAAGAAAATTATTTTACAGTATCTCAAGGTCTGGGCCATAAAAATTGACACAATTGCATTATTTTCAGGCTAAAAACAGAGTTGGTATTAGCAGTCAAAATTACAAAAGCTATAATGAGTAAATATCAAGCTTTGAGATTACTCATTAGAAAATAGATTTTTAAACATAGGACTTACCTACTTTTGAAAACAGAACCTTTGTGCTTTTATAAGGAATGCACACCTCCAACCACATAAATTTTAGCTGGAACTAAAAAATTTACAAAAGAAAAACAGTTTAGAATCAAACGAGAAAAAAACATGAACTTTACCTGCCATTGATGCATCCTGACTGACACCCAGGTATTCTGCTTCATGTTGATGGAGACTCATTTTTCTCAGTCACATAAAATATATTTGTGGGCAATTCTCAGGGACTGACAAACTTCATGCTAGTTTTGAAGCTTTTCTTCTTTTCATAGCGATTATACTTTACTTTTTGATGGTGCAGCTGCAATAAACAAGCATCTGAAAAGGCAAACATCAATATCAGCCTTAATCTACTGTTTTAACTCCCAGACCTTTCCATTCGAAGCACAGACATGGCTGAGCAGGAAGAGGGCTATTAGCCTTATCGTTACAAAGTCAATAGAAACCGAATTTTAAAAGGATATCAAATCCTCATGATAAGGGACATGGAAGGTTGCATGCTCAGTGATCCATACTATTCCCTGCAAACCAGATCAGGGAGATTAGTCTTTCCTGGCGATTAGTTTATTTGCTTTAATGCAAAGCAGTGAAAGCAGTGCAGCGAAACATGTAGCTAAACAAAACCCTTTTCTGAAGTATATGGAATTAAATTGCTAGAAAAGTTTACAAAATTATAAGTCTGATTTAAACTGACCAAAGCCAGACACTGTAGAAGCATGCCTATAACTTCTTTACATCAGGCTGTTCACAGGCACCACAGGAAATTTCAGCCTTAAATCTTATTAAATCCAAAAGAAAACAAAAAGCCCTGAACAAAAAACCTCCTTCCCCAAATACTCTCACACACACACACAAAATAAATAACAAATTCACAATGGTTTATGAGCTATAGAATTAAAACCTGCAAACCATTCTAAGGTGTGATTTAAACTGGCCAAAGCCAAAAATTCAGAGCAAACCTGTAATGCCTTTATATCATGCTTTATGTTGTGTAAAGAGCCCACAATCTACCAGTACAGAATGTTCAACCAGTCATGAACAAAAACCCAAGTACAATAACCAGATTTTATTCTAATTCAGTAACTGTAAAGATGAGAAAATTACTAAAAACAACCGACTGGACACTACCATTAACTTACGAACCAAGATGACACACACAATGACCCTTTGAGTGGCATCACTGCATTCATTTGTAAGAAGCCTCAACAGGTTGCCAAGGGTTCTGCCCTGAAGTGCTTTTGAGGGACAAAAACTGAGAGCTGCTTTGGTGTAAGAGCCATGAATGCACAACCAGAACCTTACATTATGTCACCTCTCAAGGCCATCTAGGAAAGAGGCAACTATTCTGTAGTCAACAGCACACTCCTTTTCTATTGCTGAATTAAATTGCCAGCAAGCCTTTTAAAAATAGAAGGATTAAGTAAATCTAAAATGTCATAGTGAGATTTCTAAAGCAAAAAATAATCTACCATACTGTTGCAGCACATGGATGCTTTCAGTGCGAAATTGAGCCAGGCCATTTCTCACATGCAGGGAGTTCTTGCAAAGTGCTTTTTCTCACACTCTCCCAGGGCTGGCTTATGCAATCCATACTGAATACCAGAGACCCTCAAAGCAGAAAACCAGATTCCCTCCATGTTAGGAAAGATCATAGGTCTAGAGGTTGGTACTATGGAAACATAGAATCATTTACATTGCAAAAGATCCCTAAGGTCATTGAATCCAACTGTTAACCCAACACTGCCATTTTCACCACTAAACCGTGCCACATCTACAGGTCTTTCAAATACCTCAAGGGATGGTGACACCATGGCTTCCCTGGCCGGACTGTTCCAATACTTGATCACTCTTTTGGTGCAAAATTTTTTCATAATATCCAATCTAGATTTCCCCTAGTGCAACTTGAGCCTGTTGTCCTGTCACTTGATACTTGGGAGGAGAAACCAACCCACAACTCGCCATAACCTCCTTGCAGGTATTTGTAGAGAGTGATAAGTCTCTCCTGAGTCTCCTTTTCTCCAGGCTGAGATCCCCCAGCTCCTTCAGCTGCTCTGGTTCTCTGAGACCTGCTTTTGGAAGCAGGAAAACCCACAGTTTTTATTTAGAAGCCAGGGAGGTCACTGATGTGCAAAACTCCTGGCAAAGAGCATATGGCTGCTGGAACTTTTTTCTTAGGGAGGATCGTCAAATGAGCTTTGGGTCATGGACAGCATGAGTTCCAGGATAATGCAATCAGCGATTGTGGCTATGATTGCTGTAATAACCCTACATACAAAAGGAACAAATACGTGTGCAAGTATTTCTTCAAGAAAAGCAGGGCAGTTGAGTTCCTTCTCTTTATTCAAACAAAATTCTTGCTGGTTTCAGTTACAGGTCTGCTGCTCCAACCCAAAGCCACACGTGTAGCTTTCAAACACTGCAGAAGAATGTTTATTTGCACTGGGATATTTTTCTAATCAAAAGTGTAAATCCAGCATGAACCATCTCTATCCATCAGTAAGACTTCAATAAGTGTAGTTTTGCAAGATTCTTGATTTGGTGTTGACTGTCTCCGTTTTACTTCTACATCTGTACATATTATTTACATAATACACTGCAAAAAATACCTGTAAAGCCAATCATGTATTTGGGGTGGGAGGTTCAGTCTATTATATAGCCTGTGTTTCTTGTCAGGTTTGATTCATGTAAATGCTTACAGAATGAAACTGCACTGTCAGCAGCTCTGAATTTACTGTTCTTTCCTGAAAATTCCTACTGCAGGTAAAGCAGAAGGAGGGGAAGGGTCCCTGTCTCTCGAGGGAGGCACAACACAAGTCTTGCATATGAAACGGGGCAGATGCCTTGTATCTGACCACCTGAGGTCTGGAGGCCTTTGAGATTTCCACTTTCAGAGTCCTCTCTCCTTTTTTGTCGTGAGACAGTTTCATTAAGACCCCAGATATTTTACTTTTTTCCATAATATTTCCTACTGTTCATCAATGTCCCACTGCGATGCTCTGCCAGGTGACAGATGCATTTTGTGTACTTGCTGTGTGTGCAGACCAGGCATTAGAAATGCAGTGGGATGCCCATACCTGAGTCAGAGGATGTGAACACACAGCTCCTTAATTCCTCCACCATAACATTACTGTACCCTGTCACCCATCTGAGCCTCGGGTGCCAGCCTGAGCTTCAGTTTTTAATCTACTAGTAGAAGTTAAAGTACATTTTTGGCCTACAGGCCATACAGAAAAAGGAAGGAGGATGTTCGGTCCCGCATTTTGTTGTGTTTTGACATTGACACTCCCTAAACATAAATCATTAATGTTCAGATAGATCATACTTTTCACTGGCTTGTTTCCTGAACTGCCTGCTTTCCTACGTATTTCTCTCCTGCCTCTAACTTGTTTTTCTAAAGACATCAGACGTCCACCCCAGGTCTCCATAACCTCTGGATATCTGCACTTTTGCTCTCGCTCTCACCTTTGTGACATTTCCCAGCTCTTTTTATTGCTCCTGTCTTTCTCCCCTCCAGTCTTTGGCTGAACTACTTGCAGCAGTTTTGCTGAGATTTTTCAGCTTCTCCAATATTTCCTTCTGATGTCTTCACTCCTCCGGCCTTTGAGTGTATGCTGTGCACAGGCTTATTAACTATCCATCCACTAACACAAGGAATGATGGACAGCTGAGCCTTGATTTCCTTACCCCCTGCAAGAGCAGGATCTGTGTGTTTGAGTGCCCAGCTATCGACCATCATGAGACTTTTCCAAAGCCAACATCATGGAGAATCGACCGGGTTGAAAAAGACCTCCGAGATCATCAAGCCCAACCCTTGATCCAACACTGCCGTGGTTACCAGACCATGGCACTAAGTGCCACATCCAGTCTCATCTTAAAAACCTCCAGGGACAGGGAATCCACCACCTCCCTGGGCAGCCCATTCCAGTGTCTAATTACTCTATCCGTAAAAAATTTTTTTACTGATATCCAACCTAAACCTCCCCTGGCACAGCTAAAGACCGTGCCCTCTTGTCCTACTGCTGGTTGCCTGGGAGAAGAGACCGACATGTGATATCTCCTTTTAAAAAAACAGACAAAAATAACCACCACTGTCAGTATTTAAGTACTGCCTATACTGAGGTCTCAGGTCTGAACTAGAATATCCATTTCTTTAAAAAAGAAGACTTTATAATTTTATTTTCCATCAGACTCAATGTTGATAAGACACTGATTTTTTTTAGTTGTTGCTAAGTAGTGTTTATATTAAGTCAAGGATTTTTCAGCTTCTCATGCCATGCCAGTGAGTAGTCTGCGGGGCATGTAGCGCTGGGAGGGAACACAGCCAGGACAGCTGACCCCCACTGACCAAAGGGACACCCCATACCATGTGGCATCACTCTCAGTATGTAAATTAGAGGAAAAAGCTGGCCAGGGGCTGTTGCTCAGGTACTGGCTGGGCATCTGTTGGCAAGTGGTGAGCAAATGCATTGTGCATCACTTTTATATTCTAAATATTTTTTCATGATTATTATCATTATTATTATTATTGTCTTCTTTTTCTATGCCATCAAATTGTCTTTATCTCAACTCATGCATTTTCTCACACTTACCCTTTACGTCCCTGATCCTGCTGGAGGGGCAGTGAGCGAGAGGCTGTGTGGTGCTTAGTTTCTGGCTGGGGTTAAGCCCTGACAAGTGTGCACAGAGAGGTTTGAGAGCAATAAATAAGAAATTCTGTCCCCATACTGTAAGGCATTGAAAAAAAGATTACCCACCAAGGCTGGGTAATCTTGTCCTGACCCTGACCCACCTGTGTGCTCACAAAGATCTCAGGAAAGCCCTGGAGAAATGCACAGGTCTCATCAACAAGCAACTGACCTGAGAGTGCTTTCGTGGAACAGGAAGGGCTGCAGGAGCGCATTTCTGTGCCTCGCTCCTTCCCAGGCTTTGAGATTCTACTTCAACCACAGAAGGCTGAAAATCTGCAGTGATAATGAAAACATTAATGCAATCTGAGCTACCTCAGTACTTGTGGGGCTAACTATTAAAATCTCATGAAAAACATAATGAAGCATTTTTATTTTTTTTTAATTTTTATGCACTAACCACAGAAGAAGGCAATTTATCAAAACCAGTCACCACATCTGACTAATAGTTTTGTACATTACAGGAATCCAGGACCAACTGATGAAAGCTGATAAGCTGTAAATGGTTTCTCTTCTTGTAAATATTGCAAAGCATCCAGCAGTTTTGGTAATACTGCCACAATAAAATCAATTAAAAAAAATGAAAGAAAGGCTAAAAGCATTTTAGAAGTACAGGGGGAAAAAAATATTTTCATTATTTTTCATGTTTATGTTGCTTTCCTTCCTTCCTTTCTCTGGAAAAATGCGAGCCATGCAGCTCTGTTGTTAAGGGCTGCAGTCTGGTGGGATCTCAGTGTTTAAACCACATTCTTGTAGTTACAGCCTAAATGGTAGAGCCCTAAAGAACAGCGAGGTACTGGGGAAGATTATCAACTCAGCTCAGGGTATTTTGTCCCACAAATCAGAGTTGAACTAATGTACCACCAAAATACCGGGTGACACAAAACTTGCGTTTCAGCTAAACTGCAACTCAGAGAAAATTAATTGGCAATATTGTTTTGCCAGAGCAGTGGTGATGGGGCAGGGAAGAGGAAGTTCAGCAGCCTTTCCCTGCCATGTAGCAGGGATAACAACTTGGACTACACCCTGCTGTGTGTGACATCCCTCCAAGGGCTCCTGGTCACGCCCCTGCTATTAGATGTTGTTCAGGAAACAAGAAGCAAATTTTCTGCTTTGTGCTGTTTGTCAACATAGTGGCTTCTCCTGATCATTAGAACTACAAATATTGTCAATAAAAATATGAAGACATGATCCTGACTGACTGTTGTTATTGATGCAGGATATAGGAGACCTTCTGAGTGTTTTGCTACCCTAGATATCTACCAAATTATATTTTTTTCTAAATTAAAGATGTGAATTCTGCCATCCAGTGGACTTGCATTTTTCCTCTGAAAAATTACCTCAATATGAAAGCAACGAGCAATTTTAAATGGTGAATACCTAAAGTACAACAGAGCCCAAACTAAACTTTCCCCAAGAGTCATAAAATGTTTTAAAAACAAAATGGGTGAAAGTCAGCCTTTTAAGGGGGACCAGCACAGGCTGTTCATCACTTAAGTCCTACTTTAGGTCTCCAAGTAGGATTTAAGTGAAACTTAACTGATGCAAGACCTGTGTCTGACACAGTGCATAGCAGAGTGATACCCACTAATGCTTTAACCCTCACAGGCAAGCTTTTCTTTAAGGATCCTTTTATTGCCTCCATAGCTTTTGCAAATAAAGGGCTCCCTTTTACACTGGTGTTTCACACCACAGGGAGCTTGGTGGCATGGTCATCTTCAGATATTTTCACATCTCATTCCCCTGCTTCTCTGTGTTATGCCGTGAGGCCTCGTCCTCTCAGCTGTGCTCCCATCAGAGCAGAAGTATTACCACTGGATACTCGGGTCAACAGAACTATTACCACTGGAGACCTTTTGGCATGAATCCACAGCTTCAGTCGATTGAATCCATGAGCCATATAACACATCTTACAGTACTGAGTGCACAGGGCAGATATTCAATGGAGATTTGCTGCTTCCCCTTCCAAAAACTGCTGTTCCTCTATTCAAGAGAAACCCACACTTAGGCAAGGAGGACCCTAAGGAAAAGTATTAAACCAGAGCAACCAGGAACAACAACAATAACGTCTCTGATAAAGCAGAATAGAACAGCATGTAAGTGCTACTCTCTAAAGCTTTGTGTCTATCTCATCCTTTCAGAGCAAGCTCTGGAAATCACAGGCTTAGAGAACGGGGGTCTCTGCGACGTCCGTGCTTCCGACTGCACCAGGATCCAGGTGCTTGGCCGCGGCTTCAAAGAGTCACCCAACCTGCACTGTGAGGTCACCAGGTTAATCGTAAGCAGCTCGTCAAATATTGATGATACAGTCAAACTTTGGCATGTTTATTTAAAATTTTCTTACTCTAAACTGTGCTATCACCTCTCCCTGCCACAGGTGGCTACAAATACCTTCCAACTCCGTTGCCAATGTGTTTACTGTGATTGAGGCAAGCCGAAGAGGCTCAGCCCTTTAATGGACTGGTTTCTTGGAAATGCACAGCTAGGAGTTCTTGCTTGTTTTCTCTGAGGGGTTTTGTTTAACTCTTGTCTGGTTCAGCTGCACTGTAGTCCATTGAAGCCTGAAATCACAATATTATTTCTCGTTTTGTACATCTGGAATCAGCATGCTTGGTTGTTTTCCTAAACACATTTAAATGCCAAGTTTTGTGGTTGAATATAAGGTTTCTTCGACATAGTTACAGAAGCTGTTATTCGAATTTTCTTAGTCATAGTTCAATAACAAATCAGAAGTTTTATTGAGTATTAAACCTATCTTTTATGTTAACACTATAATTCTATCATAAACAACTATACACATGAAACACTAGGACTGAGTTTGGTGAATCAGCATACACAGATATGAAATGTTTGATTAAACTCATAACTCCACCTCAGAAAAGGCATTCAGCCTGATTCCCAGTCAGTGTTCATGAGGCACAGCTGAGATTTGCCTGCCATACCCAGTTATGGCTCCATAGGCACTTTGCAAGTCATGATGTCCCGTGCAGCTGATCTAGAGAAGTAGCTGACATCACCTTCAAGGAGCAAGAAGCTGGCTGCTGAGCTCCAGGGGCAAACACAAAGTTGCTCCATCACATTACCCTATCTCATCCCAAGTGCAGACCACCACAGCACTTCCTAAATCAGTAGACCACCTGCATGTAGGTCACCCCCCCAGATCTCAACTCCCTGACCACCCCAGGCCCTTAGACCCACCCAAATCTCACCCTCCAGATCCCCCTGGAGGCATAGACAAGCATGGCTTCCCCTTTCCTGTGCCTATAGTAACAGCATCATTTCTTTTAAATAAACCGTCTGGGAATGCCTTACATTATTAATTAGAAATATAAACATATGCTGACAACTAGAATTCTTCTATACGAGCCTTCAGTTTCTGCACTCTCCTTCTGTTTTACTGTAGCATCTCGATGGCGAATGGATATCAAGAGAAAAAGAGACCACAAAAGCAGATTTTCTCAGCTCTGAGGCTGTTGACTGCCAAATCCCTCTCCTGAACATTACAGGGGCTGTGCACTTTGTGGCCTGGGATGAGCCGTTCGCAAGATGGCAAGTGAAAGTAGGAGTTTCTTTTGTTTCTAAGAAATGTTTTAGGAGGAGAAAATCAGTTGTCATGGTAAATTAAAATGCAAAGCACAATTTTCTTCCTTTCAGAAATTAAAATGCCTCTAGAAATACTCACGTTAATGTCATGTAGGAAAAAAAAAACACCCCACCAACCAAAACAGTATGAGCTGAACCCAGGTGTTTCTGCAGGCAATCCAAAAGTGCAAATTACAACCACTTCTCCGGGTAATCACCTGAGATTGATTCAAATGTACTAATTAATTGTTAATCATTAGTGTCCCATCTCTGGAAACCTCAGCTCATACTCCTGATTAGGCAGCAAGTACGAGAGAGTTTTGACTCCCTGGTTGCACGACTGATGCTTGTGCAGTGCAGAAGGGCACTGGGTGTCTCCTGGGCAGCAGGTGAGGGCTGGCAGGGCTTGAGCTGGGATGGCATGGTCACAGTCATGGTTTGAATGACTGCAGGAAGAAGTGCTGGCAGTGCCAGCTCATGCTGGGTTCTCTACTGCAGTTTTAGCCCCTTTTGTTCACAAAATGATACCTATTTTCTAAATATTTCCAGGAAATCAGTGCCTTCCTGACCCTGCGCGCCTGCTACCCTCGGTCTCGTTCTCAGCCTGGATGGTTATTTTCCGCATATTGGTTGTTCTTTGTAAGACTGAGATCTTTTAAAGGCTCAATAGCTGAGAAGAATATATTGCCATTTCAGGCAGACTGCAGATGTGCTTTGAAAATTGCAGCATGCAAAATGAAACACGTAAAACACTCATTTCACCACAGTGCTGCTGCCTGTCCTGCACCCCACAGCTGTTTGTACCCCCGGCTGGGGACACGTGCTGCCAGGGGGAAACAGAAAGATGCTTGGCAGTGCACATTTTCTAGTCAGCCACTTATTTTAAGTAGGTAGGGATTTGAGGGTTAAGTCGTAAAGGTAAGTTCTCTGTGGGAGCAGAGCCTGACAGTTCGCTGCTGGGGTGGACCTCTGACCTTCCTTCTGGAGGAGGTGCTGTCAGAGTGAGCACACACCAAGGCTGAACCAGGAGGGAAGTTCCTCTGCTCCAAAATTTCTCAAAAGAGGGTTCGAACTCTGTTAATTGTGAGATAAAATGCTGCCTCGTTGTGGAAGGATCTGAGAGGGAGGCACACTCGACTTTCCTGGCCCAGAACGACAGCAAGCATCCTTGCACATGCACAGGAATGTTTCTCCCATGTTACCAGGACAGTTTCCTCAAAATTCAGGTCTAGTACAATCCAGATTGTATTCCAGTGCTGCCTTTCAGCCCTGTGGAGGTCTGTACAATTTTTCTCACTTTTTTCCCCCTCAAAAACAGATGCAGAGTGTTGATTTCCATGCATTTAAGTTCAAGAGAACTTCTGCACCTGTGGGCCTTCTGCCCTTTCTCTCTCCTTCAAACCCTGCAGAAGAACCAGGTTGATGGCTACACAGAGAATGCACAATTAAATCATCTCATCCTACACACAAATCCTAGTTCTCATGTGGGTCTTTTTGATGATCAAATTGGGAAGGCAGAGCCCAGTGCTCAGTTTCAAAGGCAGCTGTCCTTACATGGCAGCACACAGAACAAAACTGTGGAGCTTTTCAAGATAAAAAATGATTTTCAATTAATTCCACAGATGTTCAAAAATTTGTGCCCTGGAAAATCCCTGATAAGATTTAATGCAACATTGATGGTCTGGGTTGTATATCTATTGGCAGTTTCAAAATGTAGCTAAAATATTTTTTTCAGAACTAAAGATCAAAATAATTCTTTCCGGAAATATCACTGTTCAGCATTTTCAAAATCTCTCCCCCTTCCCAAATCAAATTTTAAACGAATCAGCAAAATTTCACAAAAGCTTTTTTCACTGGCAGCATTTGGGGAACCGAGGTTTGACAAGCTCTTCTCAGTGCTCTTTCATTTTATCTACTCTTGTATTCATGTTTCAGATTTTGCTCATTGTTTCCATGACATGCTGCTGAACATAGATAAGAAAGTACATGAGGCTACACCAGAGTGTTTGGTATAATTAATTGAGATATCAAAATACAAACCCCTACTTGGACAGCAGATGACTTGAGCTGTCCGTACAGATGCCTGGGTGAAGAGGTGCAAGAACTTGGCAAGCACTTATCTAATTCGGGAAGCAGTCTCTTCCTTTTTGTCAAGTCTTTGTTGTTGCCTATATTTGTCAAGAAGAGAAAAAGTATTTGCTAAAAACTTAGTGAGGCAGAAACTGAATTTGAATTCAGCACAGTTTTATAGCTTTCATTATTCATTTGGAAGCATTCATACAAATTCTATGTAGAGTGATGCCAACACCCAAGATCATTTCATGATGGATGAAATACTTGAGGCAGAAGTGACAGAATTCCTGATTGTCCTTACCGTTTATCCAGAAGTGGCTCTTTCTTTCCAGATGATATTTATGCTCAAGCAAACAAGGCCCAACTCTAAGTGGGGCTTTGCCTTTTAAGGGCCAACCAAATTAAAAATGTTTGCTCAGCTTAGGTCTCATTGAAGTATTTGTTCCACATCACTAAGGTAACTAATGGAAAAGCAATTAAAATAGCTATAAACCAACCCAATTCTAAAAAGGCACCAAAATGGATGTTTATAATAGAATGTAGAAAAAAAAAAAGATTTAAAAAAATAATCAAATTGCAAGAGTTACATCTCGCTTACAACACTCACTTCTGACAGAACAATTAGTGCAACTTTATAGCTTTTTGTATTTTTCCCTGTCTACCCATTTCTTCACCCATTATTAGTGTACCGGTATTAAGACAACATTGGACACTCTGGTAAAAGAATGAAATTAAATGAAATGTAAATTACATTGGGAATAATATATTCTTAATGGTAGCCTCGCTGCCACGGTCTTTCAGTGAAGAGTAGGTCTGGAGGGAAGTTACCTGTTTTATTTTTTTCTCTTCTTGAACTGCAGGAGAAGTTCCTTACTTCTTTTAAAACAGTTTTTACCTTTAGTACAATACACTATAGTCTAATATTTCAATTGTCTAACACCTCAATTGTGTTTTTCCTTAAAGCTATAATGATGAATTTTACTGGACCAGTGAATTTTAGTGAAGTTCTGGACAAATTTATATTGGTTCAAAGAAGTTGTTTCCTTTCCACAATTTCAAACTGTGAATGTCCATCAATACTGCCTGCTTCTCTCCTTGTGGTGGTTTCTGTAGGCACAAACACTTTTAGCTCATAGTGTGCATTTTGAGCTGACAACCATCTGATATTGTGGGAGAATTTGGTCTACTATATTTCATGAGCTTTCAGATCATTCTTAGTGAACATATGATAATTGGTGCTTTTTATCAAAATTATAAATTAATTTTTGCTCTCTGTACTTCCATTTATCTTTGTTCAATTTAACATGCATTCTTTCTGTGAACTGAAAGAGTTTGTTGATTGATCAAAAACCTTTATGCCCTTGATCTTGTAAAAATTCCTTTTAAAGGGAATGAAGATGTTTCAGCTTCGGGGTCACAGGAGAGATAGAGGAGGGCTGGGGGATTGTTTTCATAGCAAGAAGACTCAGGGGCACCTGACAGATCCAAAGCAAAGGCCTTATTGGATCTGCTAAACAGCTGCTTTATTTTGACTGTGAGAAGACAAAACCTGAAAAATACCTGACAAAAGGGCTTTGCTTTCCTGTTGGTGTTCATCCGAGTCCACAGCATGGCTTTCTGCGGGGTTATTGGGTGCTCTTTAAGGTCCACAACGTCTCAAGAGGTGTCACAATGCTTTCCCAAAAGCTAGCCCATTCCACAGTTATCTGGTATATTTTCATTTTTATTTTTGAGAAATTAAAATATAAATTTATTTAACTCTTTTATCTTGTCTTATATAAATTTCTTATATAAGAAATGTCATGCTCAAGGCTTCCTGAAATACCCAAATGTATGGAAAATCATGAGCTTGGACAGGAGGTGGCTGTTCTAATGTACAAATGGAAATGAGACTGTTCCTTTCTCATATTGCCCACTCTAGAACATTTTTTTAAGGTTAATTTAAAATCACCTATATAATACACATTCTCTTTTTTCTTTTTTTTTTTTTAACCCCAGGATTTTATTTACTGATTTGTCATTACTAAGAAAGTGCTCCTGAATTTCAGCCAAAAACCTTAATTTTGTATACCTCTTGTACTCAGAAAAGCTGAATGCCAGCTGAGCCAAAAGATCTTTTGGTTATTAATGAAGATTTTCCAGTTTGGAGCATTAAGCAATTTGTTAGCTTGCAGCAGAGCCACTCACAAGCGGTTTAATTTATCTTGCTGGCAGGCATCCAGTTCAAGGGGGCAACGGTATATGCTCCAAAATGAGCAGACAGTCTCCATATGGAACATTATTAGTTATAAAGATGATTTTTGTATCATTTAGATCACTAACGATGGCTTCCAGTACAGTAATTCCAGAGTGCTGACCCTGTTCGATGCGGTCTGCCAGGTCTGCCAATTCCACCCAACCGGACTTTGTAAATTAAAGGTAATTTAAGGATCATAAAGGTTTAATATGGATCGTTCATCTCTTCCTTAGCCCTCTCCCTCCCTTTGATGTACTGTGTATAATAACTGCTCTAGAAAAGTAAAACCTATTTCCCAGGTCAGCTGCACAGCCTAACACTTTCCTCTTTCACAGTCTCACGTCTGTGATATTTTATTTCTTTTTCATATTTACGTGGGGTATGAATACCTGGCAGAGCTTTCTTTATGATGGACCACTCTCACATAGACACTTGCAGAAAGACCATGGTTGACAATATTTATACTTTGCAGCTGTTAGTGGAAGTAAATAAGAGTGAGGAGCTTCCCCTGAAAGGCTTAACTTCACTTTTGAAGTGTTTCTGCTATTTTCCCTCTCTCAGTCTTTTTGGTGAGGGCACTGTAGCTGAAAGGTATATCATTTCTACACCCATTTTCTGCCTCAGCAAGAGGTATACAAAGATGCATGCTATACGGCTTTTGTCATGTGAGAACACTCTTGAGAGAACATAAAGCATTCTTGCTTACATTAAACACTGCTAAGTACAAACATATAGAATTCTGACAGTTTCAAAACCGCAATCAAAAGTCTAGGGCTACGTTTTAAACTGCCAACATGTTAGAAACTGTCTGCAGAGCGCTATTACTCTTTTTTTTTTTCCTGTGGACTTATTGGTATAACATCCCCCATCGCTTAAAAAGAGCTTCCCTGCTCTGATTTTCTAGAGACCTGCATTAAGCAAATTGTCTGTTATTCAGTGGGGCTTCAAAAGAAACTTTTGAAAGGTATTAGGTGGGATATTTGAATGTGCTGATCCTGCTTTCCTACCCTGAGGCAAGTATGAATTAATAGGAGACCACCAGTCAGTGTTTTTATAAAATGAAGATTAATCAGGTACATCTTAACTCATTTTCCTCACTGTTCTCATTAACGCTAATGGGAAAATACAGTTGTAAAACCTGCACTGACTGAAAGCACATACTAGTTACCAAAATAAAAAAAAAGTTCACATTTTTTTTCAAGTAAATCAGTGAATAGAAATTACTTTAGAGGCCACTTCATAGGTAATTTGACCCTGACTGGATGTCAGGTGCCCACCAAAGCCGCTCTGTCGCTGCCCTCCTCAGCTGGGCAGGGGAGAGAAAATGTGATGGGAGGTTCATGGGGAGAGATAAGGACAGGGAGAGATCACTCACCAGTTACTGTCACGGACAAAACAGACTTGACTTGGAGAAATTAGTTTATCACCAATCAAGCCAGAGTAGGATAATAAAAAATAAAAGCAAATCTTAAAACACCCCCACCTCTCCCTTCTTCCCATCTCATCCTCACTCCCAGTTTTCTCTCTCTCCTCCCCTGCAGTTCATCACACTTTCTCTCTGCTGCTCCTTCCTCCTCAGGGGTTGGACTCCTCACACTCTTTCTCTGTTCCATCGTGGGATCTTTTCCGCAGGAGACAGTTCTCCACCAACTTCTCTAAAGTGAGTCCTTCCCAAGGGCTGCAGTTCTTCATGAACTGCTCCCGTGTGGGTCCCTCATGGGGTCACAAGTCCTGGCAGCAAACCTGCTCCAACTTCCACTTCCAGCAACTTCTCCCAGAAGCCACCCCTGTAGCCCCTCAGCTACTACCCTTGCCACACAAACCCCGTACAGCCTAAATCAGGGCAAACCCACTTAAATTTCAGATTAAAATGATTGTGTGAGAAGCATTTCAATTAAAGACAGGGTGAGGTTTTCTTTTGTCAAAGGCTCTCCTTGTTCATACATTTTTGAAACCCAGAAATATATATGGTCTCTCAATATGCTGGTGTTCTCTAGGGATTATAGTAATTTCTATCCTAAAATGCTTCAAGGGACTATTTGAACTAGGTTTCCAATTGCAGCAGACCACATTCTAATTATCCCTCCTTTAACACTACTCTGCAATACCTAAATTGCTTTCAGAAAAGGTGTTTCAATTAGGGGACATTTTATATCAGGCCATTTCACATTCTGTATCCCTCTTTTATGGAGCCCATTCTGTACCACACTTTCACATCAGAAAAAAAAAAGCATCTCTTTTTTCATCAGAGCACCAAGGCTCTGAAAACAACAATGCAATAAAATCTAATTAATATCCGCATTTTAATGTTGAAGATCTGTCATGTTCTATCGTGTAGGGGTGATTATGAGAGTCCTTTTTTTGTTTCTCTACTCTTAAAGTATTATTTAAAATACTAATACAGTTTGCAGAAGAATTTTGAGACGCTAATAAAGCAGTAGACAGAAAACACAAGGCTAGTAATGAAACACACATCAGTCCCAGAAAAACAATGTGTATTGAAAGGAAGGAAAAGGAAAAATGTCTTTGGTCCTGGCAGCTTCTCCCTCCTGCCCCACTGTGGCAGGGACATCCCCGTGTTCCCAACAGCACACCATGGTTCGCTGGGAGCCTGTAAGGTCAGATAAAGTCCCATCTGCCTGTGTACCCAGCACAGCCTACAAGCAAAAGGCATAACTCTACCATAGGACCTTCCTGTGGTGTAGAAGTTTAATTAGATCTGTTAATTACATCCCTGTGTTCACTTCTCAGACAACCCAAGTGTCTTCACCCCATGTGGATGTCACAGGGGCTTACTGCTCCTGGTGGGCACCCTAACTAGGGAAGGACCAAGTCAGCCTGAAAGGCTACTCTGCCCACAGTTCATGAACTTCTTTTGGGATGTTCTGGCCCGTCTTGGCACCATGGATGTGCTCAGCTGATGTTTACAACCACCTCATGGGAGCCTAAACTTTGTTCTGCTTTTATAGCATTGATTTTTCATATATTTATGAAGAACCTCCAGAAATAACTTACCAGAACAGGATTCTGTTCAAATGGAACTTTTATCTAGTTTTTGTGAGTCTCATGGAGATCACCTTTGAGTGATACCTAATACTCATTATACTACCAGTCACAGTTGGAAATAATGATCACATACACTACATCAGTGTGGAAATGGGAAAAGAGTCACATTCTTTGCATTCATCTATGACAAAGCAACACCACATGTTGCCTAAGCTAGAAGGTTCAAAGCTACAAAGATCTCAAACTGAAACTGGAAAACTCACAGGGATTGATTTTTTCCCTGTCAGTAGAAAGCACCAACATTTAAATTCCTACTCTTTTATTGTTTCAAGAGACAAGTGAATTTCTGCTTGTCTCCAGAAATTATTAATTGCTAATTTCTTGTCTTATTTCTTTTTTCATTGTTTCCACCTCCCCTTTTTATTTCCTTTTTTTTTGGCAGGAAGATACTTGCAATATAGATGGACTTTGCTATGGTGAAGGAGAGTCAAGCCCTACCAGTCCTTGTCTTCTCTGTGAACCTGACATTTCTAAGTTCACCTGGTCTGTTAACGAAAGTAAGACAGCTTTTTTCCCTAACTAATAATTTAAAAACACTTACCTGGGAATTTATGACCCAGTCAATGAAATGCTTCATTCCTTCTTTTGGCTAACAAAAATGTATCCCTGTGTAATGAACATGGGTGGTTTGCAGTGGGAATAATTGGGTGCACCAGATAGGCAGACTCCACTTTATGAACTATGCATCTGGGTATGCATCTTGTTCTGTATGAAACCTAACAAACCCCAAATTAACAAACTAAAATAAAAATTAAATTTGATATCCCAGTGCTCCATGAAGTGCCCTAATCTGTCAGCTAAAGGTGATGGGTCCTAAATATCTCTATCATCATCTTGCAAGTACAAATCTTTAAGGGTACAGTTTGGGGAAAACACTGTTTTTAAAATACCAGTGTGTATTTTTGGTACCTGGAAGAATTGCTTCCTTTTCCTGAGCCAAATCCTTAAAAATGCCACACAATAGACCTTGGCTTGGCAGGGAGTCTAAGTGATAGGGATCAGCCACTCATTACCTTCGCTACCATGGAACATAAAGGCGTATTCTGCAGCCCCTCGAGGCAGGGGTCGTGGAGAAGGCTGCCTTTTGAAGCACCTCCTGAAGGCTGAAAACTTAATCATAGTGTTTTCATGGCTACATGTCCAGTGTAAACAACAACCACTGCTTGCTGAACGTTTTACAGATAATCCATGTTTCCAGCAGCATTATCCTCACAGCCCACCTCCCCTCTTACGTGAACACATTTGTATCTGGTCAATATAAAGATTATATTACTACTTTTACATAGATCCATGTGTTGGTCCTAGAGTTTCTCTGCACTTCTATGTTCTGTAAACACAAGCAAATCACAGGAAGGTGCGTGAATGACAGGACCAGTTTGCTTTGGTTGTTTGCAGTTTCATATTCCTTCAGGGTGACTAGGTCAGCAGGACCCTTCTGGAAGGAGAGGAAGATTGCTCTTGTCCCTGGGGAATAGCTGAGGATGAGGCTCCTAGAGAATGCAAGGTCTGGCAGCAGAAATGGCAAGAGCTGTATCAGAGTGGCTGGAGTTCACAGCTCCAGCTTGGGGGCCACTGCTGAGGAGAGCAGTGAGGATACACACTCTGCTGAGAGGTGACAGAAAGGCTCTTGAGAAAGTTCAGAAAGGATCCAAGAGTTTCCAGCAACACAAGAAGTCATAAGTTGTCTGAAATAAAGTTTGGAAGCAAGAACACAGTGGGAAGGGAGAGAGTTGTTCGTGAGCCCTTTTAATTCCTGTTGCAGGGTAGCCACTATGAATTTTCTCTATTTGAAATCATACTCCTCTAATTTATGTCCTAAAGATTCCAGATTTTGGAATTTAAAACTCTCTGTCTGGAAAAGGTGCAGGTAGATCCATCCCAAAAGTTGGCCAACTAAAAATCCCTTTGGATGTCACTTGGATGAGTAGTTAAAAAGCCTAAGGGTAAGTCAGACCTGAAGAAGAGCCCTGCACACTGGAAAGCTGTGTGTTTTCCCCCAGGAAAAATATTTAAGTCTAATGAGAGATATTATCTCTGACTCACAAACCTTACCTCCTTTCTGGTCATAGAATCATAGAATCACAGAAAGGTTTGGGTGGGAAGGGACCTTAAAGATCATCTCATCCCAAACCCCTGCCATGGGCAGGGACACCTTCCACTAGCCCAGGTTGCTCCAAGCCCTGTCCAACCTGGCCTTCCACTGTGTTGGCCAAAGCAGTAGCACCTCTAGGGATGAGCTGATGCTGATTGTCATATAGACGGACTCATTACTAATATCGAGACAGTTCAATTTTAAAATTCAGGAAATGGTTTTATTTGTTTTGAAATTTATAAAGCTAGAAGTGATTTGGGAAATCTGAAACAGATCGTCGTTCCCTTTTCAATTATTTCAAAACTTAAAAGTATTTAAAAGAATGGGTTTGTCAGACTTGTTTTGAAAAATGTGAAAACCTTTTTAAAAGTTCTGCAATAATAGAGAGTGTGTGTATATATATATATATATATTTTCACTGGATGGCAAGGAGATCTCTGTAGAATTAGAAACACTCCTTCACAGACTCTTTTCAGAACATCTGATTTTATGTTATTTTGTGCCTACCACTTCTTGTTACCATCCATCCAGTAACACTTTTGTGTTTGTCTGTAAATGCATACCCAGCATCAATATTTCATTGATTACGTTGGGCACAAATTTTATGGGCTCCAAGGCTTTAGTGTTTGGGAAATAAAAGGTTTAATGAATAGATGGAAGCTTTCAACAGTTATGCCAGGACAATCTGCTGGACAAGCACTTTAGAAAGCTCTCATAGCACAGCAGCAATAAAGGAGACACATATTTAAATAATTGCATAATATAAGGCATGCTATGGAAAGCAAAGTTTGATAAAAGGATATGCACCACAAAAAAAACCCTAATGATGACTTCCCATGAGCATAATGCAAGAGGTCCTTATGAGAACACATATACAGTTTGTAATTTTAAAGCGCGACTTGAAATTAATCCTCAGTATTAGAAATGTTCTTTAAGTTAAAAATAACTATGATCAAATTACATCGTGAGAAGATTCCTTTAAATATCAATACATACCAATTTGTACTGCTGGTTAAAGAGGAAAGATGGTTTGAGACTGAACAGGCTTAAGACATGGAGATGAAATTCCCAGCCCTGCAAAGAGCTGCTGTCAACCTCAGGGTACTCATCTGATCTTACTTTTCCTGGGTTTCTAATTATAAAATGTAATAATTTTCTCTACCTTGTCCTCCTTACCCATTCATATTGAAAGCATCTTCAGGTGGTGTTTATCTTCTGCTGTAAAATAGCCTTGTACAATTAGGCTTTTATCTTTATTAAGGAAATACTTAGTGTAAACAGCAACACTAGAAATAACAGTGCCAACAATGACATGATGCACACTACTGTCCCTGGGGATAGAGAATCTCAGCATCACTGGTGTATCTCTGCTGGCACTGAAAAGACCTTTATTCCTGATGAAATGTCCAACTGAATTCATTCAAACTGCTTGGGCTTAATTACTCCTCATGGGTAAAGGCAGAAGAGTTTACTCAATGGGAGAGTTACAATTTATTTTTCCCCCTGAGTTGCTCACCCAATTCATTTGTCATTCAGCTTTTCGAGATTTAGTTTCCTTATATTTCAATGGATGGATGGCTAGAAAGAATTGTAGATAGATTAAATATAAATCTAGATATAAGAAATATAATTAATTGTAGTTTTAGTAAGAACTGAGACTAGTGAGAGGTTATAGAAGTCATGTATTATCTCTTCCCATATATCAGATAGCACATCAAAATTAATCAAAGTGAAGAATGGGAGAAAAATTCAGTGTTGGGCATGAGAAAAAGCAGAGGAAAAAGCTGTTCTTTTTGGTAAAGCCATTTGCTGCCCCTAACATCCAAAGTACTTCCTCCATCAGCCTCTGGGTATGTTCTATACCTTTTCTGTGAGAGCGCTCCTTCAAAGACCCACTCTGAGAACCTTTACGTGGGAGACACTGGAATTTATGTAATCGTGGTTTCGTTTTTGCTGTTTAGACAACCTGCCTCCTGTGTTCCAGGCCCCCTCCAGCCAGCTGCTGACATTTATTGGTGAGAATTTTGTTTACCAGCTAATAGCAGTGGATCCAGAAGGGTCAGCTGTGCTATTCATCTTGGAGGCTGGGCCACGGGATGCCAGGCTCTCTCCTGCTGGCCTTCTTATCTGGAAAGTTGATTCAGAAGAAATGCAGACCTTTGAATTCACCGTGACAGACGAATGCAATGCACAGAGCAGATACTCTGTTGAGGTAAGGAAGTGAGCACTTTAAAGGAAAAAACAAAACAAACCTTTTCATTATGTCATTGCTTTGGTGCAATTGTCATTATGGCTAATCATTTGTTACTGTCTTGAAAAAACAAGTTTTCAGCTATTTCCTCATAAATGTATATTATCCAGCACAGCAATAATGATCAATTAATGGAATAAATATCTCCAAGAACATAGGAACTATATATACAGGGAACAAGACAGAGTGCTATTGATTGCTGTTTGAAAGAACACTCTTGCAGAGCCTTTTAATGGTTCATTAATCTGCTTTAAAATTCACATTCTGCATTTGGATTGCACAAAAAAGCATAAAACATAAAAGATCAAGTTTTAGCTATAAAAGGGAGATTATAACTCATTCTCAATGATATTTTTAGAAGATGTCTTGCTCTTATGTCATTACACCACATTCTGAGTTTCTTGGCAGAGTTGTGCTTTGCTTTGTCTTTATTGTATAGGCTAACATTAATACTGGGATGGCATGAGCTAATAAAGCAGGAAGCAGACTCCTGACATAAGAACAGTTTTGTGAAGAAAAGATTTTTATTCCTAAAGATTCCTATTTTTGCTCATTCAAACCACAAAATACCAATCTGCTGAGCCCCCACAGCAAAGGGGAAACTGGAGCCTGGATGTGGTTTTAATGGAAACATTTCAAACCAGACCCATGTTATCTTAGGTGAGATAATACAGAGCTTTGAATCTGTTGCAATGCAGTTCTTGTACATACGTAAAAGACAACTGTGGATCTCCCTTCCCTGAAGAGAGAGACCAGCTAAGGAATGCCACAGTCGTGTTCCTGCCTGGGAGCCATTTGTAAAGTGAAAGAGCGAGGAGGGCAGGCAAGGAAAGAAAAAAGATTTTTCATTTCTTTGAAGAATAAGGAACAAATTCTGCCCTCAGATAATATATGAAAACTGCTGTTGTTGCAAATAAGGTGGGGTTTTTTTTCCTTTTTATAAGAAGTTAAAATGTGCCCCTAAATGTTGAAAAAAGAAATTCCTTTGAAGTTGAGCTCTTGGTCAAATAAATAAGTATGCTGGGTGTAAGACCATCTATCTAGACGAAGGAAATTGGTTAGAAATAAGTTGTCATAATACTGAGTAACATGTTTGCAGAGCAAATGTCTCCCTTCCCAGAGGGTAACAATATACCTCCCAGCTGTGATTATTGAGAGGAATCTTACCACGACTCCCCTTTGCCTTCCTCAGGTTGGAGTGAAGCCCTGCAGCTGCCTCAATGGTGGAACATGTGTTACTAATATCAAATACCCTCCAGGCCTTGGTGAATACCTGTGCTTGTGTCCAAATGGATTTGATGGAGAATTTTGCCAGGAAGACGTCAAGGACTGCAAATCAAACCCCTGTGGCAGCGGAACCTGTGTGGACAGCGTGGAGAGCTACTTCTGTAAATGTCCCCCTGGTTTGAGAGGTAACACTTCTCTGTTTCCGTTTCTGATTTAACTACAGACATATTGTGCTACAGGGTTTTTTGAGTGCAACATGACCACAAGCATCTGTCAAATGGGCCACATACAGAAACCTCCTCTTCTGCTCGCGTGGCTTAGCTTTGGACACATAGAAAATTCGCAAAAGCAGCTGTCTGATCATAAGGGAAAATGACTTAAAGCTCTGTGGCACTGAAATTATCACTCAAGGAGGCTGTGAACCTCCCTGATCTCAGTTGCTTCCTGCTTATTTCCCATGGATTTGTCCATCCATGAGAGGAGGTAGGAGAAGACTAAGTGGAAGAGAGAAAAGTCAAAGATCCAGGACCCTTTTGCACTCCACAGGATTTGACTTAATTAAGCAGAAGAAAGAATTAGGAATGAATGATTTTTCTAGGCCTAGGAAGGAGATATGGAAAACATGAAAGAATGAATTGTCCTTTAGTCCCACTTGAAACTTCATTAAATTTAAGCATTAGAAAATCACAAGCCCATTTGGTTGTCAAACATGATAAAACGAACTCTAACCTTTCAAGCTCTTCAGGGCTCCTGCACTGGTTTCAGAACTCTATCCCAGCCGAAACCAGAAAAGCTGGTCATAGTATGATTTTAAGGGATGAAAGGAAGAGGGATGATTCCTTAACAAAAAAACCTCAAAGCAAAATGAAAAAAAACCAAAACCCAAAACCAAACCAAACCAAGCAACAAACAAAAACCTCAATTCTTTTCTAAAAAAAAAAGACAGAAAAGCATCATGAGGAGAAGTTGGAGAACAAAATGCAGTGAGGCCAAAGAGGTGGATATAAGACTTACAGTGCAAACAGGAATGGAATAAAGATTTGAAGTGTGAGGAGAAAGATAAGAGTTTGATAGATAACATGGATAAGGAGAGAACATGTCTGTACCTATCAGGCGCTCAGGACGTCTGGGAATAATTCACACAGATGAAAAAGCACTTGTGACAGCACACGGACAAGGACTTCCCTGTGCCCTGTAGACTGGAATTAAAAGAACCTGTAGACTCTCTGCTGCAGTAATCTTCTAGAACTGGGCTGAGCTGAGTCACTTCTGGGTCTCACAGTGCACCCACCACCTCCTCAAGCTGGGACTCTCACTCCACCTGCTCCTCACATCCCTCACTTCTAGAACAACTGATTTTCAGATTGGCCTAAACGTGCTCTTCCTGGAGTTTCATGGAAGTTTTTGTCTTTTTCTTTTCCAGTTTAGTTCTTCAAGGGAGTACAAGGCAAATCTGAACATACAGGACTTAAACAGGGTTTATAAATCTGGCTTAGCTTTGGAAAAGGCCAGTTATTAAACACCCACACACTCAGGTGGCTGTGCAGTCATGGGAAAGTACAGACACTGTACTATCATCTGTTCTTGTCAGAGTCAAATTAGTATCCCACAAGAAAAAGAAGCCAACTGAAACTGTGTTAGAACATCTCTTGGATCAGAATCATTTCAAAAACAGAGTAAGAAAATAACACCTTGACTTGAGCTCAGATTTCAGTCCTTGAACCTGTCAAACACTGTGCTGTGTTCAAAATCACAAGACCCATAATGTTGGCTGATGTCAGTGCTATAGGTTTGAAAAATCAAGTAGAAGTAACATCAAATGCTCATAGTTATTACTGCTTATAATGCATATATACAGAAGATATTAAATTTTAAACAAAAGCAGTGAACAGATTTTACCCAATGGGAAAGGTACCTTTTCTGCCTGTCAGCACTTCATGAAACCTTCTTTGTTTTGGTCATGGGGGAACGCAAGCCCAGTTTTCATTACTATAAAATTCCAGCAGAAATGAAAAATAAAAGTCATTCAGAAGTGGAAGTCTACAAAAATGGCCTAAAAGATCTGTGACACCCGGTCAGTATTGGCTCCAGCTAATGCTACCAAGCAGCCAAAGCCCGCTGCTCTCAAAAGTCTTCATGCCACCAGAGACTCCACTGGTGCAAGAACACACAAGCCTAAACATGGAGAATAAAGTTATAAAATAGAAGTTTCATCAAATATAAATATTTCTAAATCAACCAAACACATGCAGAATGTCTGGAATTCCCCTGGAAATACCATTCGTATGAGGAAAGGGAAATTTGGGAACTTTTTATGGGTAAACACTGGATATAAGAGTTAGATTAAATGAATGAAGAGCAATGTAATTCTGTGAGTTAATAACTTCAGTGAACCTGCTGTCTAGAGAGACAAGGGCACAGGACACCTTGAGGGCCAGAGAAACACAAGGTTTTCCTGCACCATTAATTCTTGCCAGTTAAATAAAAGTACAATGGTTTTGCTGTTCTTTGTTCTTCCCCAAATGCAACAACAAAAGCAGCAAAAGGAAAAGGAAAAAAAAAACTATGTGATTGAGTGAAAGAGGAATACATCTTAAAGTTTTAATAGCCGGTGAAAAATCATAAGCAAGTGGAGTTGAGAGCCAGCTGGGAAGCAGAAGATTTTACTTCAGGGCAGGTTCTGTGACAACAATAAAAGCTCATCCTTGATGCTGTATTTATGCGTCAATTCCCCAGAAAACCATCAATAATCTAATGAGGAGGCAATGTTATACAGCTCAAGTGACAGCACCACTTCACCATCAAATCCTTAGAAATGACAGGGAACAGGTCATAGAAACAAGAAGTTAACTCTTGTGAGATCTTCCCAAACACCTCTGCAAGGGAAGCAGCAATGCAGGAGCATTGGTGCATCTCAGGCAGTGTAAAGGTAGAAGAGGGAATGGGAACAAGGCAGGGAGAAAAGCTATTGTGACTCTAAAATTATTGCCGCTTTAATTTTCTGTGTCTCTGAGTGTTCAAAGTTCATTCATTTTTCATCTACATTGATAACAAGATAACAAGAATTCCTATTGTTCATTCCTTTGGCCATAGAAAGCAAGAAAATCACTCACCTGAGAACAGAACTCATCCTTGAAAACCATCTCGATAATACGATCATTGTTTCTTTCCTCAATGATAAAGTTGGGTGTGGCGTGGGGAGAAAGATGGAACAATAATTTCATTTTATTTTTCAGGAAACTAAAGAAAACCCCAGGATTTTTTTATGGTTTCTAATAACCATAGAACCCCCAAATGAGATTTTCTGTTCCTTTAGAGCCAATTAAATGTGAACACAGTCCAAAAATCTTTCTTTGCATCTTTAGATGGTCAGCGCCTCTCTCAAAGCATGAAAGGACTTTATCTTCTCAGACAATTTGCCATGTAGGGATGGAGAAATAAAACTGGCACACAAACAGATGGTTAAACCTTGCAACCTGAAGAACTTCTATTCCTATTATTTTTATTTGTACTGTAGCACTGCCAAAAGAATTGAGACTCCCCTGTGCTACAGTGACTGGAGTTCGTGCAAAGAGGATAATTGACACTTCTCAGTGCAGACAGTTTTCTGTCCATTTCTGCTGCTTCTTCAGCAACATTCAGCCAAGTTTCAGAGTTTTCAAACATTTGCCATTGGACTCATCTGGATTATGATTACACCCAAATTGATCAGACGGTCTTTAAAATCAAATCTCTCTAAGTGAAGAGGAGTGCTTACATAGTTTTACCTTTACATCAGAAAAATCAGTCAAGTGGCTGAATTTTTAAAATTATCTTGTTACTTAAAGTGTTCCTTTGCTTTCTGTAATTCTCTCATCTTTGAAATTTGAAAGACAGCCTTTTGCAACAAAGAGAGAGAATGTAGGAGGGAGGAGAAGAGACTGAGGGAGAAGTGATGGCTGCTACTGAAACTGGGAACTTTTTTCCTATTCTCATTTTTTATAGTATCATGTTTAGTCTTTTTATGTTACTCAGAGACAGAAAATAATTACTAATCTAATCAGAGGGTAACTCATTCAATATTTTCCATAATGTGATGTCTAATAATTTCCCAATGCATCATCAGAAATCAAGATCAGAGAAAAGCAGACTGATGCCATGAGTCTGTGCTGATTAAATAATAAAATATAAATAGTCATACAAAATGTAACATGGGAGGTGAAAAAGGCAGTCAGGCCCTACAATACTACATGATGTCCATCTTCAGTGAAAGAAGCAAGAAGCTTGAGAAACAAGAACAATTTAGCTTAAGACAGCACAGGAAAGGGCATGTGACTTTTGCGCTGCTGTTTTTTTTTTTTCCTCAAGACAAAACTGGCATGGGAAGGTGATGTCACTGGTTTTTCTGGGCAGCTTAATCAATAAAGAGACATCAATCTGAGTTTTCTACATGGAGATGCTATTTTAAGTTGAAAAGAGTAGTGGAAGCTCTCTAGAATGCTGAAGCAATGAGTGATTATGTTGCAGGAGATGAATAACAATGTTCTGCTTTTATCATCCTGTAATTCATTGCACTGTGACAAATGTCTTTTTTGAAGGAAAAAAAAAGCAGTTCTTTTCTCCTTAGACCTTTCTTCATGATAAAGCTGCATATCTGATATAGAACAAAACTTTCTGCACTTCGTGGTATGTCTTGAAGCAGGTACCTGGACTCTCCCGAAGTTATCCCAATGCCCTTGTATATTCCTTCAGGGACAACGGACATGCCTTAATAGAAGTGATCTGGGCTAGTTTATGACCTGCTCTCAGGGCTGCATATCCTGTAACCAGCAATAGCCAGGAAATTTTGCTCAAGTGCACAGAGACAGCAGCACGCGCACCCCAAGCCTGAGGGAGTTTTTATGTGATTACTCTGCATCATTTGCTGTTCTGATAGTAATTTTAACTTTTGGGTCACCTTCCCCTATAGGTGTTCACTGAATCATCCAAAGTTGTGAATTTTAATATCAGTTTCTTCAAGGAATTTTTAAAACCATATTTCCAAAATCAACAATAATCAAGAGATATTGTTTTGGGTTCAGATCCTATGGCAGTTTGTCTTCTGAACACGAGTACTGTGGCTCAGTGACATTTTCAGACTGTTTGTTCAGATTTTAATTTCAAATATAGAAACTTGGATTTTCATTAAAAAATCCCATCATTCTTAAGGTTTAGCCTCAGCCAGACTCTAGCAGTCTGGTTCACAACAATCTATTAGTTATGTGGGGTTCTCATGGAAATGGAAAGCACAGGATGTCAGTACGTGGCTCTTCATATCTTAAAGCCAAGATGGTGACACTCATTGGCTTCTTTAGTATACGACAAACAAGGCAACAAAAGCAGCAGCAAAGATGTGAAATGCAGGGGAAATATTAATTTTATTTATGTGCATTTTTATTTAACATGCACAGCTTTCCATGAGCAGCAGTCTCAAGCTCAGCACTTCTGGTGGCAGTAGCGACAGTAATAAGCAGCGTGATAAAAGCAGGTTTAAGTAAGACAGTGGGGAATTTGGCTGGAACATGAGTGACATGCCCTGTAATGAGTTTACAGCTGAGAAGCGAGCCTTCATCTGCTTCAACATTTGAGCTGAAGTATAAACAGAGAATCTTTCCTGATTATTAACTTCCCCTTTGTTTTGCCACAGGGCTTACTTGTCAGGAAGACAGGAACGAGTGTGAAGAGAGTCTTTGTTTTCCTGGAGTGCCTTGTATGAATACCTTTGGATCTTATGCATGTGGAATATGCCCCAGTGGGATGGAGGGAAACGGCAAAACTTGCAAATGTAAGTGTTTTACATGATTTATTTTAATATTTGGGGGAAAATGGGTTCAATTCGACTACTATTATCCTTAATAAACTACTTTGTTACTCATTTCAAGTACAAACCTTCAAATATACAAAATAGACTACTGTCATGTTATATTAATATGGATATTTGCAAATTGGTCTCTGCTATTTTTCCTTTTGGTTACAATGAAGCCCATAGTACACATAAAAGCATTTTCCAGATGCCAGCTAGATAATTTGCTAGGGACATTCCAGATGTTATCCACTATTTCACTCCTAAATATGCGATCCATGAACAAGTACTTGGGGAGCACCCCTGGGATTGATTTTACTTTGGGTGACTGCTGGATGGAGGGTAAGAGGAAGAAGTCAATGTGCCAATCCTTCCACCTCTGTTTCCAAGGTGTGCTTTTATTAGAGGACACAGCCCACAGATGCTTGGCATGAAGTCATTCCACAGATCCCAAGTAGTGAAGAGAAGGGCCAGGAACAATTCTAGACATGCTCTATATTTGCTTTTAGAGTAACAGACTCGTTAGTGGGGAGACTACAGTGACTTTTTGCTTCCCAGTGCACTTGATGTGATTTACACAGACTCTGCTTATTTCAGTCATAGAGACACAGCTCTTCTCCAAAAAAGGATATCTTTTTGGCCAGGAGAGAAAACCACACCTGAAGTATTTTGTATTTGTTTGTTTGTTGGTATTTCCAAAGAAATCCAAGAAGCAAGAGATAAAGATATTTACTGTGGAGATATTAGCATTTCCTCATATTGACTAATGAAATGAAAATAAACGTATCCGTTGTAAAAAGACTGATTTGTAACTACAGGACCCTGGCACCAGCAGGACTGCCTTTCTCTGATTTACCAAATCTCTCTTCAGTCATATTGCCAAACGTCTGTATAGAATGTTTTCTTTGGCCATGTTGGTAATTTCAAAGTGATTTTGCATCTGTTTCACTAATGCATATTTTTGTGGGTAATTTGATCAGTGCAGGAAGGATAAGTAAAATAATGTGCTTTTGATAAATATAAAAAAGTAATTTCTTACTTTGTATTTTCTAATTACAGAAAAAGAATTATTTATCAGAAGGAATAAACATAAGGGCTTCCTTGTCCACCCAAGATAGGAAAGAAATCGTTATTTGTAGTTCTGATACACAGACTTAATGTTCCTGCTCACACTTCCCTTGCCTAAGCAAGTATAAAGGCTTCTGGGAAGAAGCAAGAGAAAACTGAAGTAATTTTATAGCTCTTAGAGTGAGCAACAGCTCACTGCATTGTCTAATATATGTAAAGAGTCAGAGTCTCAGGCTTTACTGAGAGTGGAGAATATTCAAGAGACCCAGGGCAATTTGACTTGCAACACTATCCATGTAGACTTTATCCCTAATTTGTTCAAGAAATTACTTTAATATTATGCAGAAAATAACATTTTTGAGAGTCTCCACCGATCATTTTTCCTCGTTACATCCACGTGTACTTTGTACAGGTATCTTGATACTTACAAAGTTTGCAGCTGAACTAGCAGAAGCCAACAAACACACACAATATAATGTCAGACAGAGGCTTTCAAGGAGAGGCAGAAACCAGTCAGAGCACAGGTCCCAGTGTGCACTGTAGCATTCTCATCCTAGCAACAGTGCTGTCAAATGCTGGTTGACCTGAGGCTTTCTAAGTATCCTGAGCTTGATAAAAGATCACTGTGCGTATTAAGTAAGTCTCCCAGATAAGCCAAGTTCAGTGAGCTTGGGCATAGTAATTTTTCCTATATTTGTGTTGAAGCTGTGCTGTGTGTCAGCAGCTGACTCACCTGATTTGCCTTTATTTGCTTGATGGTTGGCTTCCAGAGTAAACTTATGCCAGGTTACCTGATTTGCTGTTGCTTTTTATCATCAATCACAGCTAAGCCCTAACACCTTGTTTCCTTGTCTCCCTGATGTCTTTTCACAGCTGTGCTTGCTGCTGATGTTACAAAACCTTTAAGCAATGGCAAAGGTGAATTGAACAGGACCGAGGTTAAGCAGTCACTGCAATCCTTAGAGGCGAAGGATTCTCCTGTAATTAAGAATTTTAACATAAGTGATAGACGTGGTAGGTGAACAAGGATATGAAAGCAGTTTCTGTATTCAAAAATCATATATTTTACTATCTTATCAGCAAATACAGAGTAGCTGTTTATAACACAACATAGGAAATTGGAGTTAAAAATAAAAACCCTCCTAATACACCAGACTGAGGATTGCTGCTAAGCAATTTTTACAGTAATAGCAATCAGAATGGTCAGGCTTAATTAGAAATCACATCACTTTTAAGGTAGAATAAAACCACTCCAAATTTTACCGGTCAATGGGAAGCAAGATGGTAAGAGTGACAGCTTATGCCAGCTTGCCATAGCCAAGTGATGCTGATATTTCAGTATTTAGTGAGCACTTACTGAATTAATAATTTTGAACATAAGTGAAGGTAGACTTGATGTATGAACTTGACTGCGGCAATAGCTTTTCCCAGAGGGGGAGCACTACAACACTCCCTAAACATGGGTGTGCACCTGCACAATGTTTGTGTTGGCACTGTTCTAGTGAGTGTTGCATGTTTAATTGATTTTCTAGTGAAAGCAGGCAGCAAAAAAATTGAGACTGGGCATATCTGTTGTGTAGAGGCGTACGTAAAACAAAAGATTTTTTTTTCTTACCTTCTTTTTTTTTTTTTTCAAAATATCTGTACCAGGCCAGTACCTAAACAGACCTTGCCTCTTGCAGGTATCCTATGTCATAGTGCTGCAGGTAAGGTGCAAGAATAATGGAGAAAATACTTGAGAATCATGATGGAGACCTCACTGGAGGCAATTAAAAAAGACCTATAACCATCATTAAGATTTTATTCATCATCTGTTCTATGTCTTGACACTGTTAAATACTTCACAGTCAGTTCATGTACACTTGCTATTCAGTGACATCATAAGTGATAAAATATTATATACTACCAGAGCGTTAAATTTTGCACATAGTTCTAAGATAATTAAAGCAGTTTCCTGTAATACAAGGTTTGATGCATGAGGGATGATTTCTAGATCAGAAACATATGTACTTGACAGTGTAATTTTAAAAGTAGGGTGTAGGTGCTGTAAAGTTTGATAATTACCTTCCAATTATAGAAGACCAAAAAGATGTCAAATAATACAGATTCTCACTCAGTTAATCTTTCACTTATGCTGAAAATTACACTTTCTATATTGTACATGATAAATGCCAAACAACTTTGAGTAATAAACTTGAAAACACGTAATTAGAGGACTAATAAATCTTGCTTTAATGAGAAACAGCTGTTCCGTTACACTGTGCCCACAGGACATTCTCATGTTTGGCTCAAGGTTTGGGAACATTTTGCATTAATTAGACTTTAGAAGAATAAAAACAGTTGTAAAGCTTTAGCTGGGCTCAGGCGTTCACTGTTAAATTTTACATATGTGTTTCACTTGAGAAATTATTAAACATGCCTGAACCCACCCTTTTTTTTTTCTTTTTTTGGGCCGTGCAGCACCACTGTCACACGTTACCACCTGTGCCAACAGGCCATGTTTTCCTGGAGTGCTGTGCTTTGATCGGAAACCCCCTTACGTTGGATACGTCTGCGGCCGATGTCCAGCAGGGTTTTTTGGGAACGGTCGAGTCTGTACCAAAGTCCCCAGACCAGGTACTTTCAATTTTTTAGAGTTTTAAAAATGTTTTGCATACAAAGGCTGTAAGTCAGTGTGAAGTAGTATGGCATTACAACACCCTGTACTCTGTAATCCAACACCAAAGGTGTTTCACTCTCACCTGACGAGCAGCTGGCAGGTCTTATTTCAGGAATACCTGGCTCTACGAGTTGAAATTCAATAGATTAACCACCTCATTTGCTACTAGGGGGAATTCTTCACAACAGGACTTGCTCAGTGGTATGAATCACCACATCTGTATTTCTGCCACAGTGCTGGCAGAGAACTTCAGAACACGTTTCCTCCTCAGTAAGATCAGATCATGACACATGCCAGTACCACTACCGTTTCCTTTTTTCCTAATTCTTTTGCTTCAAGGCATCTGTTCTGCAAGGTGACCTGTGAAGCTGATGATAAACAAAGTGTTATGCAAGAACAACTATACCAACAACTGAAGGCGACAGATAATTAAAACATTTCAATAGTATTGTTCATAGCCTGAGCAATAATCTTCCTCGGGGAGCTCTGAAACTCAGCTGGTCCCGTTAATCTCTGAGGACTGATCATTAGAGGAGGTCTTCTGGTGTGATAAAAGAAAAGCTGGGTCTTGACCTCAGGCGGAAAGTGACAATGGCATAGCAACCACTCATCAGTCATCTGATTCTGCTCCCTCTCACTGATATTTTCATAATTCAATGTGTGGCTCTCTAAGGACAGTCTGGATGGTTGTTCTCTTTTTCCTGCAGAGTGATCTGCCAGGAGAACTCATGTTTATTCCTTAATAGCAGTAGTTGCTAGGTCAGATTCCTTGGTTTGCTTCTAAATCTTTTTCCTAAGTATTCAAGACAGACTGACTTGAAACCTGTCAAGTTGTTCCCTGACCTCCTACACTTGACCAGCCCACCTCATTCCCCATTCTGTATCCAAATCAATGAGTGTTACCTTGGTGTTGTATTTTAGCACACTCTATCAAAGTGGAAGCAATTTTACTGCTTAATGTAAGTATCAACCAATCTCTTTGAACTCTAAATTGATTTTAGCCAGTTCTTCAAATCTAAAGGTCACAAAAATAAACTCAACATTTTTCTTTCTCTAGCAGTGAGTATGTACAAAGTATTACTTAGTCTGCCAGCATCACTAAGGCAGCTATTGACTCTTCTGTAACTTGAGGAAGCTGTAAAAGTGGTTGAGGAAAAAGAAAATCATTGTGCATATAAATAACTTTTCTGTTATTGCCCAAAGCTGCACCTCGTTGTTAATGGGATGATGGGATACACATTGTACACCCCAAAGGTCTTTAAATGCTGTTGAGTAGAACAGATATTTTGCAGCTGTAGGTGTTGGTACAGTAAATTAGACACACTTACATCGTGCTTATATAAACACTAACCAATAAATTTGTCTACGTTCTAAAAAGGGAAATGCAGACAGTAGCTTCTGTTTATTGTGCTTCATACAGGCCATATACAGCTCCAGGCAAGATTTAAGAAACATCCCAAGTATCAGGATCTAAAACTAGTCAATGCTTATTTCAAAAGCGAGCTGTGTATCAGAGGCTGTTTTACATTTTTCTCTCGAATAAGCAAACTGAGTCAGAACTTCATGGTGACACGTGGCCGTTCGACCAGCTTGCGCACCTTGGCAAGGGGATGAAGAGGAATTACTTTTTGTTCCATCAGAAACTTATACTCACTCCTGTGAATTATATCACAATATAGACAGTGAGAATTTTGTGCCTCGAGGTTAAATGAGAGTAGTCATTTGTTTTAATACTTAGAAATGAAAGCAATTGCTACAGCTGTATGAGTATCCTAATTTATGGCCAAAATGACTGGTTTAACTTTCCTTCCCATGTGCTTTGCTAGTTGAAGCAGAAGTACTGTATAGCATTGATGATTAAAAGATATCAGACAAAAAAAGAATTAGCTTTCAATTAAATTTATGTACAGTTGTGGATTATGATTATTTTTAAATCCTCCCTCTTAGAATAATAGCTTCTCTCCCTTGTAACTTATGGTATCAGTGTTCAAATGAAACAGAATAAATCCTCTTCAGCTTGCTACAGTGCTTGTGAAGGTACTGAGATTATGTGCCACTTCTTTCCAACTCTAGTAATTTTAATCTAAAAATACTCCTGCTAATCCCTATTTTGTACTTTTATTGGCTGCTTTTGATGTGAAATTATACTCAATTGCAGTGATTTAAGGATTAAAGGATAAGTATTTCTTCATACTGAAACCACAAAAATTACCCAATGCCTTTGTAGGCTACTGAGGAGAAAAATATACCAGAAGAAAATCGTTTCTTAAGTCAGTATTTGATGAGCTGCATCCAAAAAGTCCTTCAATTTTGATTCATAATCAAAAAAGTAACATTTCCACAGCATTGATATGGGGTGGGTATTCATCTTTTGAAGTACTTGACTTACTGAAAACTATGTAACTTCACAAATAAGTTCCTGAGCTATATTTACCTGCTTTGACAACAATGTAGGGCCTCATTCTGTTCTCTCTTACATATTTTACCTGGCTTATATCAGTAGTTGGTACTACTTTAAATTGACCAAACTTGGTTGCAATTTTTCTTGAAGAACATCAGAATAGTCTTAAGGAAAAGCCAGTATGGAATTTCATATGCAAAGAGAAATTATTATTTTTTTAAAACATATTCTCCTTTCAGAGACAAAAAGCTATTTCTCTCCCTTCAAAACCCATCAAGTAGATATCCTACATTTATTTAAAAATTTACTAGGAGGATCAAAAGTCCCTTAAGTCTGCTGGTATTGCAATAAAGAGGGAAGTCTAAGGAATTTAAATCTGTCCAGGCTTCCCCGGGCACATTTCACGTTTGTATAAAATATCTGTTACCTTTTTGCTGGAAGAGGCAGCTCTATTAAATCAAACTGTGTAATATCATTGGTCATATTCTTGGCACAAAGAAAATTAATATATCCTAATGGGGGGTGTTGGTGATGTTCCTGCATGTTGCAATATTGATTCTCGTCAGATGCTCCGGGTATTTCTCTAGACTGGTTTCATCACTCACAGTCACAGAGATACCCATCTGTTTGCACTTTCTTTAGCAGGTTAGAGAGGTTGGTGTCATCACAAAAGATTTATTTTTTTCCTATTAGTAAATCAGCAATTTTACTTGACAAAGCAGTGCCATATCCATCACTGATAAAAGATTGTTTGTTCAGAGCCAGCTCTTTCTGCCTCTCCTGGTTTAGGGAGCTCAAGATCAAGGGAGAGGATGATTTTATGATCTCTGTAATTGAGTTCTGCTTTTCCATTCCAAACACCACTGCAAGATCTCCTGTCATAGCAGTTAATTTGCAGTGTTGTAGACATTTGGCACTTGCTATACTTTGTATGTGGCAGCTATTTGTTATGTTTACGTGCTCTATGCTTTACATTCCAGTATCTGCCTGAATTCACTTTGATTTCACATCAGAGAGACCTCTGTCACCTTCTCATTTGCACCACTGTCAGATCAACATCAAGGTGTGGATTTAAAAGAAGAATAAAACATTTTGAAGTAAAAAAACCTGTGTGTGTTTAAACCCATTGTGCTCAGTCAAACACCAGAGGAACATATGAACCTTAAGTTTTACATTCTTAAATTTTAATTGGGAAATCGCTGCTGTCATTATTAGCACTCATTGCTGATCAGTCTCCATGAAAAATAAATAACTCCAGTAAGAGCTTTGGTTGCCAAACCAAGGTTTCATCTCTGGAGTTACTTAAGTGCAGGAGTAGGGACCTCTTTCTGCCTGGCACCAATCAAATGATTTTCCTTCAAGACATGACTGAAGAACATAATGGACTCCTTTCATCTCTTATCTAACAGAATTGATGAATTTGCATTAAAAAGATCAAGGCCCAGATTCCAGTCTCACTTACACCAGTGTAAATCATAAGAGACTTCATGAACGAATAGCATTATCCTAATGGACTGAGCTGAGCAACATTCCTGGGAGACACCACTTAAAACCTGTTAAGGTAGGCACATCCCACACAGAACTTTTAAATATGGAATCTGATAAAATGCACACACTGCTCAGCACTCAGCGGGTGCTTTGCAATGAGAAACTAACCCGTCTTGACATGGTTTATGCAATGAGTTACAAGGCTTACTTGAAGGTGGGGATATTTTGATGCTGCAGCCATTAGCTGTGAAGTTGCCTGAGCTTCTTGCAAAGGCATAACAGAAATAACAAATAAATAGTAAATGATACTGTGATTTGCCTCTGTGTGGTAATAGCTCTCAGCTCTTCTTGCAGGCTCCAAAACCAGGAAGTATTGCATCTCAATGACTTCCAGCTCTTAGCTCTGACTCAGCATGGAAACTCTGCCCACAACCCATCTTTGGAATGCATGGTGAAAGTCTCCAATCCCTTTCATAAACTCTGTTTCTAGTTGGTGTAAATCATGACAAAATGTACTTCTTTTTTTCTTTTTTTTTCTTTTTTTTTTTTTTGACCAGTTATGATGTAATGATGTGTCCTTCAAGGGGTATGTGATGAAATGGGAACTGAATTGGGGTTAGAGACGCCACACAAAGACATTCCATACAAATTTGGTGTCATGAAAGACACAGTTTTGCAAATGGTATACCAGTAATCTTCACATGAGGCCAGGATCAGCCTGACATTTTGGACATAAGCTCTGACCCTTTCCTGCCCTCTGAATCTGTAATTGCCACTGAAAATCCACTCCTGAACTTGTCAAGACAGAAAGGGGATCGGAGAGTCTTTCTGATGGCTTTCTCCTCCTTAGGGATACCTAATAAAATATTAAGCATTTTCAGAAAAGTATCAACAGAGGCCTGTATGGTATATGCTATGACCCAAACATAACAACCAAAGTAGACACAGTGAGAAGAATATGTTTAGATAATTTAAAAGATAAACGGTTTCCAGCTTCACTGATCCATACACTCTGTCAATCCAGAACTCGTTAAGTGCTTCCAATACAGATGATATATTTAGGAAATGATGTAGCTCAGCAATAGAAGACCAATGAAGCCCAAGCCATAAAACCACTAGGGAAGAGGTCTCAGCTATATGCCATGAATAATATTTACATTCAATCAGAACATCAAGTACAGATTACATTTCTCTCCTACCAAGAATGTGCCACCTTTTGCTTAAGCAATCACTGTGCCATCATGACTTTTAAGTGATAATAGCAACTCAGTCTCCAACAAATAATCTGCGTAGGATACAGGCCCAGTATTTTTTTACACTGATAGAGCAGAGAGCAAGATTATCCTCTCTTAGAATTTCCGGGCTCATTTAATCATCCAGCTATAATAGCACACAGCTTTTAAAGAGAGCCAACCCTGTTTGCACAAATTTGACAAGATTGCTGTTTTGTTAAAGGCGCTTAGAAGCCCTTTAACACTGTAAGTAACTCATACTGGACCAATATCCTGGCCCCATTAAAGCAACACAAGAGTTTTGCCACTAACAGATAAAGCAAAGCAGGAGCTGAAGAAAAAGGATGCGTAAGCAATGTAAAGCATAGTCCAGTGAAGGGGGGTAAAACCAAGTGTGAAATACACAGACTTACTCCTGCTCGGGGCAGATTTCAGGCTAGTTCCTTAATATCTTGCTTTTGTTTATGAGCAGGAACCTACAGATGTAGTGGCACCCGCTTCACAGGACTTTCTTGCAGAATTAGGTGATGTTCACAGTCAAACCATGTAAATTTTGCCCCCAGTATTACACGTCACATGAACAGAGCTGGTTTATTTCTGAAGGAGTACAGCAATAGTCTAAAGCTAAGACAAGACAACTGATGCTTTGGGATTCAGGAGGAAATGATCTCTCATGCAGATAATATATTAATTTAGAATTTCATAGAATGGCAATGTTGGGAGGGACCCCAAAAGGTCCTCTGGCCCAAGCTTTGTTTTCTCAGAGAACTAGCTAAGAAATTCTATGATGTGTC
The DNA here is from genome assembly GCA_013396775.1 of Cephalopterus ornatus. Lineage (NCBI taxonomy): Eukaryota > Metazoa > Chordata > Aves > Passeriformes > Cotingidae > Cephalopterus > Cephalopterus ornatus. Next base: position 342,266 of record VZRE01001354.1, read on the forward strand.
ATCTGAAAACTTATTATTGAAATTCATTGCTTTTTGTTTTCTAAATTAGGAAGAAACTATAGATAGTTGTTAACCTAATCAGTTGAAGTTGTGGAGAATTCCATTAAAGCATGATTTCACTGAGAGTATTTATATGTGCTTATATGACATTTAAATAGATTCATTACTGATTCCCAGTAAGGCATAGTTTGGTTTGTTTCTTGGCTTTCATATGTAAAATAATTCATTTTTATGTGTTTACAGCCAAAACCAACATAATTATAGTTTTAGACCATTTATTTCTTGAATAAAAGGAGAATTTCAGTAAAATATTCAAATTTAAGCTATTTTTTCTTTGAAGAAATATTACTGCTCTTCTTTTGAAGAAGTGTTATGAACTTACTTTATAATCTATTATTACTGTTCTAAAGGATTTTACGTAGATATTTCAGGGAATTAGATGGAGATGCTTCAGAGACAATCTGCCTTGATTTAGTCTACTTTGTATATATCTATCAACCTGTTCAAGCCATGAGAGAGTCTGGAGGTCCATGAGGAATCATCAGATAAGAACACAGTTTCTATTAATTTTTCCATCTATCGCAGTGCTGAGAAGTAAAATATACTGACAATTCCTGAATAGAAAATATAATTTACTTTTATGAACTCTATCTTAATGCCGTCTTTGTAGCTACTGAAATAATACAGTTTCAGGCTCAAATAACTGGAGAAGGTAGAACACAAAGAGGAGAAGTAAAAGTTCAGGCCTGAAGGATGGACAAGGGACAATGAAAGAAAGGATGATAAAACAGTTATGAGGGGATTAAGCGGGTGATCCACGGTGTTTTGAAACACAACCACACTTCTCCTTCCCTTCCTGTTTTATTGACTGGGTATTCAGAGAAAAACACAGGAAGAGCACTTCTGAAAACAGCAGCAGGGAAGGGGTTAGGCGCAAGGAATGTAAAGAGCACGGAAGGAGACCTAACAAAGGAGTGAGGGGAGCACGGCTCCTGTGCAAGGGGTGAGAGCACTTCAAACCTTTTGAGCTTTTCCGACCCCCAGGAGAGAACTTTTCAATTAAATCTGGAAATAAACTGGAAGGTAGGAGAGGTGTTTGAGAAAACACTGTTTGTTTGTAAAAACATTGCAGGTCTATAAATCTCCAAACACAATCCAAAAAATGATATTGATAAAGGAAATTATTGATAGAGAAGGGGAAAAAAATCCCTGTTTGGGCAGTATGCTCATATCTTTGCAATCACTAATGCTTTCAGTATTTTTAAAAACGCTGTCTCTGGTGACCCTGATGTTAAAATTTCTGTTGAAAACCTACAGAAAAGATCACAAAAGAAGTAAAGAAAAGCCTCCAACAAAAACAGTCTGCAAACAAAGTGCACAAAACACATTCTTTTCCTCAAAGATCCATTTTTCTGTACAGCTGTCATTGTGTTCTTCAGCTTCTTGCACTGTTCTTTCACTTTGCCTGTATATGATGCCCAAGAATCTTACTAACCAAAAGCTTATGGATACCTCCTTGGAAAGCAGAACCACATATAATAGGTGAAAATGTTGTGTGTTAGGATGAGTTTCATATTTAAAAATGCTCTATTAGTTTCAGACTTGAGTGTCATTCTAGGACTTCATCTCACAACCTGATACTACTATTATCTACTTAGGACTCTTAGAAAAGTAGCCAATCCTTTAAAGTCTATGAGAAACCTAGCTGAAGTGAATATAAATTCAGGCAGTATTAGTGCTTCCTTCGTTTCTCCTCATAGTCTTTTGTTTCCCTTAATCTTCACAATTAATCTTCAATTAATATTCTCTATCTCTTAACCTTCACAAAAGGTTTTTGTTTCTTAAACTCTAAATCATAATTCTTTATATTCCCTATAATAAAAGAGCTATACCTAAAATCTTTCTAAGGCACTCTTTGTACTTGTTCAGTATTAAAGGGGTTGTCTTTATGTGTTCCTTGAAATATCTTAGATAAAAGCGAAAACGTTCTCTGGCGTGTAGTCAGTTTGGTCATTTTCATGTTTGTGAACTGTTTGCTTCCTGACCAACCGTCTCAGAATCCCCACTTTCTTTAAGTACATCAGTTATTGAATGGAGATGTCAATTATATTCAGAAAACCCTGAGGCAAACAATCTGCACAGTAATGCAAAAAAATACAGAAGACTTTTAATGGGACATAAGTAAACACACTATCTCATACTGAAGTAATATTTTCTTGTATACTCACACAGGATTTCAGCATCCCAGAAGTGGAAAAGGACCTCCTTGATCGCAGAGTCTAGATCCCATTTGTGGAAGTCATTTACTCTGAAGACAGAGATACTCTTAAACAAGGTTTAGGGGGTGACCTGACTGGAGATCCCAGGCTTTCTCCTCCACAAAAGTGTTGTGTTACAGCAGAATAGACATAAAACAAATTTCCCTTGCAAATTATGAATGGTGTTACAGAATTGTGCGTGTGCAGTTGCAGCCACATTGACAAACAAGAGCCTGAAGCAGAGGAATAGTTATAATCAGAAGTGGCTGAGTGGTGCAGGCTCTGTAGACTATTCCCCATTGCTCATGATTTTGGTAGGTTAAGGGGAAGAAAACTGCTCACCAGATAGCAACATCAGCAACACAATCTCGTTTTCTATCAGGCTGAAACAGCTCAGGGACAATGAACTAGATGTTCATCTTTTAATTTCATCATTAAAGCGTCAAGTGAGTAAATTTACCCATCACAGAAGTGGTGGTTTGAGAGCATAGATTTTACAAGGACTGAATACTCATGTGCAGATGGATACAGAGTCAGTGCTGACCTGTCTGGGTGTGAGGCATGGCAGGTGCCTGACTCTTTGAGCCCAGCATGAGCTAAATAACCTGGCTGGCTCCTTCTGTCTGCCTGTGCACAGCCAATGGCTCTCATGCAGCTCCACATTGGTTTCTGCTTTCTGTATCACAGATTTGGGCATCGCTTACATAAACGTTATTGCTCATATACTCTCTTTCCACATCTTTCAAAGTGGGGCTTAATTTTTGCCTGTGCCTACTTCCAGTGTGTTGTATGTTCCTGAAGTCTTCTATTACACATTTCACTTTTCAATTTTTTACATAAAAAATAGGTAAAGCATCATTAGGTTTAAACTTAAGCTCCTTTCTAAATTTATACTAATATCCCAGTCACAATGAGTCTTTGAAATGCTTTTGTTTCTACAAATATAATCCTGGAAGTATAACCTTTGTAAAAATTGGGAAGTCAAAACTGTACTTCACTTACATAGGAACTGAGGAATTTATTCTGGGAGTTTCTGCTTGTGATTTTAAGAGAAGATATGGTGACTGGGAAGCCCAACCAGCACCTAATGTGGGGGAACTTCTTAAGAAGAACCTGCTTAAGAGGAAGGAAGGGAGTATCAAAGCTATATTACTGCATGTTTGGGGGAGGGAAGACATTAGGATATGTTTGGATAGCTAAACTGAAGATTTAGGAATTAAACATGCTCTGACTAGAGAAGAAAGAAATCCCAGAACTTAATAATGTTAAAAAGCAGATTAGGAATTGAGGTAAAACTGGAATTTCCCTGGAGCTCCGATTGACAGCTGCTCCGTTTCCCTTTTCTCACCAAGTAAATGCAGAAAAAAACGTTAACTTGGAAAGATACAGAAAGAAAACTGGGAAGGTCCTTAATACTCTAGTAACAAGGCTTCTTACACCAGTGCAATTTTCTATTCTGTCTTGACATTTTAAATAAGATTTATGTGCTGGTAGATGTTTCAAATTTTAAATGATGACCCACATTGTGTAATATGTCAAAAGAGCATTTCTCTTTCGACACACTTCTGAATGAGAAATGTGCTGGACAGCAGGTACTACTAAATGTTAATAGCTCTAAAACTACACAAATTGTAAATTTATAGAATTGTGTTAATAATGAATTCTTAAACTATTCACAGAATTCTGAAGCAGTTGTAGCTTGAGCAGAATTAAAGGTGCCCATAATCCTCTGAAGTGACAGGCAGAAGTGGCCACAGCCAGAGGAGCTTGCTAAGGAGAAGGAGCCGGTCTCCACCTGAAGGGTACTGGTTTGAGGCATTTTATTAAATTAAAAGAGAGACAAGCACTTGAGATTACATTGCTATGTTTATAGAGTCTCCGCTGTATCATTACATATAAAAAAGTTACACTCACTTCTAAGAACCAAAAGGCAAGTTTCTGACTCTAAGCTGTGAAGAGAAGCGTGGCAATGAAAAGGTAATAAATACTGATGTCTGCAGGAAGTTTAAAGCAAGTGTTTGAGGTGTCAGCTGCTAGTTTGGGTCAGGATGGGGATGTGTCCAAGGCACATGGCCTGTGACCAAAGATGTGAAGGTGCATAAGTCTAAGACCAACAAAGACTCTGATGAACAGCACCAAGGAGTATGGTAACCAACCTGGCGCACCCTGTCCTAGGCAGAGTGAGAAATGTGTGCTGTTTCACTGGAAACAGAAATAGGTCAGGTCAGAAGGGGATGTGGTTTCTCCTAATTCAAGTCTGGATCTGACCTTTTTCTGAAAGGTTGTAAATGCAAATAAAAATAAAAAACAAACAAACAAACAAACAAAAAGGAACTCAGAAGAGAAAAATTATGTTGGATTTATTCTCTGTGTTTCAGAATGTTGATATCTCACCCTGTGTTTGAGAGATGTCAAGTGCCTTCTCTGTTTGTGAATGACTATTTTCAGCAGGTTAAGTAGTCATTTCATTCCTTTTGCAATGAACACGATCCTCTTCCATAGTTCTTTAGTAGTTCCCTATAAAATGCAATTCAAGAGAGAGACAAAGTCAGAATTTGCTGTGCCTTATCAACACCATGATGGCATTGGCAAGCATGAACCCGAGACTGGTTGTGATGGTTCTGATTTGCGAGCTTGGCACAAAATTTTGTGAGTGGCACAAAATATCTGAAACACTGGGCAAACAAAAGCCTGGAGGGTCACATGGATGGGAAGTGTCCCGGTGTCGAGTTGGATGCGAGATGTTAAACCCGTATCTCAGAAATTTGCCTTCTGTCACCCTTGTTCTGATTTTCCCTAGATAGGAGATGACAGAGGAATCTATCCTGGGGCCTGAACCATCCCAGCATTACTCTGTGCTCGCAGTGGTGTAGCTCCATCGCTATGAATAGAGGTCCTGTCATGCACAGCAGGGGCAAAGTAGCAGGTTCTTGGTCTCTTATCTACCCCCGTGAAAAATAAACTCAGTTATTCCACTGCTGCACATTTCCCTGTTACTATAGGCAGAAATACTGACAGGTAGTGAAAATGTGTTTTTATTTCGTCATTTGACCTTGAGAACTTTACCTTGTCAGTTTTTTTTGTTATTTTCATCCAGTCCAATATGTTGGCATCGCAGGGAAAAACAGATTCACACACTCTGCATTGATAATGGGTTATATATTCGAAGATATTGATCAACATCAGGGAAAGTAAATTGCAGTAATACAGGATTTGAGAAAGCTGCTGACTACAGACAACTGATTGTCCAATCTTTTGGTTTACTTTCTTTGTTTTAGCTTTTTTAGTTATCTAGAAAACTGCAGAAAGAAATTTTCAGGTATTCCAGAAAAAATCTATTGTATTCTAATCCAAACTAAATTGCACAGTACAAATATCTGAAATAATGAAAGCTGAGAGGATACTCCAGTTACCACACTTGAATGGTGCCAACATTTTATGAAGTTCAGTGCCCTCTACAAAGTGGATGAGGGACCTTGATCAGTATATGTCATAATGAACGACCAACCAAAATGTACCATTACTCTTCATTGGTAGTGTTATTTGAGATGTAAAAATTACATTATCACAGAAACACTCCAACAGTGTGCTCTCCCTTACCTTACAGGGAAAGATGAATCTCCTTTGTGGGATGGGTATATCACCTAGATCATCTGCTAAAGAAATAAAAGATTTCCCTTTCTTAGGTAGTCAGTCTGATCTCCTTACTAGTTACTCAAATTTAATTAGGAGGAAAACCCATTTAATTATGACACAGTGGAAGGAGCTCAAAGCTATAATCAGGGCTCATTTTGGAAATTTATCAGAGAGGTCATTCAGCCCTTCACTGTCATTCCTGTTGATTTCTGGTCCCTGAGTCAAATTTTCTAAGGGCATAATGATCATCTATTACTGATAATTTTCTATGGAGATATTTCTTCCATCTTTCATTCATTTTTTTAAAATCCTTTGACTTCTCCTATCCTTGCATGCTCCTTTTGCTGACATCCTCCCTGCTTCATCATCTCTTTTCTTCCATTCTGTGTACCTCATCTTTCATCAGACTTACTTTGGACAGTGAAATCCTTGTATTTGTCTGCTACTCTACTAAATGCCATGTATTTACCTACTGATGGCCATAGCTCCAACCAGTACCATTGTAAGACTCCAAAACATTACCCTTCAGGGCAATGGAAACTCATCAGCTGCCAACAGAATGACACTGTTTATCAGCCAAATAAACACAACTTTGGCTGCCAGGATTTACTTAGTCAATGCTCTAACTTTCATTTGACTCTTGCCAAGCATCTGAATCTCTTCCCTTGTTAACTGTGGCTAAGTTCTACATCAATAGGAGTTTTTAGAAAGTGATTAATATTCATATTTAAAAGAAAGAGATACATCCTGCATGGGGTTAACCCTAGAACCAAGTGAGGTTTTCTGTCCAGGATCCAATATATTCTGTATCTTATGGAATGAGTGTGCCAGAACTAGTTAAAAATAGCTTCTTCCATTCATTAGTGTCAGCAGATGGCCATTAATCTTTCTGAAAGTATTGATTCAAACTACTCGTCTCCACTTTCCAGGCCCTTCACAGACTCCCCTCTGCCCATCTATCATCCCTCCTTACACAGCTGAAAAGGTGGCTGGCTCTGGAACAAGTGGGTGACAGTAACAAACCAGCAAGTCCCTTACACGCTGCCCTTCACGTCTGCAGGGAGCTGTACACAGCATCAACAAAGCTTTGCCATTTGTCTCCTTTAAATGCTTTCCTAAAACTTCCCTTTGCCATAAGGACTACAAAAGCATTACATAGTCATACACTGGACTAGAGTCTCTCTAGGATACAGTCTTGCCAAGGACCACCTTAGCACTGTGTGCTTCTCCATCACCAGTATCCGTCTGTCACAAACAATGTCTTGTCTCCTTGGCTTCAAGTTCATGATCTACCACCCTGTAAGTTTTAGCCTTGCAGTTCCCTGTGCATCAACGCTGGTGCCATCCATATCAGATAAACCCATGTCATTCCTATGCCAGTCAGCATAAATGTGCCCTAGCATCATGATAATTAACTCTTTTACTTCTAGAATTGATATTCTGTTGTTTGTTCCTAAGCTTTCACTGTGGTTCCTTTAAACTCCACACCACCAAATTTAGCTAATATAGATCTTCCTTCTTCCTAGTTTCAAGATCTTCCCAAAGCCATGTGGATTTTCCTAGAAGAAATATCGAAGATGCAAGAGATTCTCACCAGGAAGATGTATTAAAGATGTCAAGAAACGTATTTTCCCTTCTTTCCCAAACCCAAATTCCAAGACAAAATATTACATACTTTTTGGAAAGAAACCCCACAGTCATTCACACTCCACCCCTTGCAGTTAAAAAGAAAACTTCCCAAGCTCAGACATCACCAGCAAAAAAACCTGATGAGGAGTTCACAGAACCTGAGAAACAATCTTTTCTTGAAAAAAGAAGTGATACACACGCCTCCCTTCTGCACGAGGAGCCAGACCCCAGAGCCCCAGCTGTCAGCGTAACTTTCCAAACTCCTCTCCATTTCAAAGAGCGCAAACCAGTTACAACATGGACTCTTCCTTCTCATCGCAACACAAGTACGAGTTCATTCTTTGCAAGGTCACCTACTCTTCAGCAAACTCGCTCCAAGTATGGCTATTCTCCCAGGAAATGGCCTGGTGGAGTTGCAGTCTTGAGGACTAAAGCATCCCAAGATTTCCCAACAAAGCAGCTGAGAGCATCACCTTTGGCAACACACCTCCCCTCCCCTTCCCATTTAATCAGTTCTTCCCTCGATACAGCTTCTCGGAGTGGCCCAGCAGCGTCTTCTCCCAAAGCAAGGCTTCCAGCACAGACCACAGCAGCCAGAAAGTTGTTCAATAAAGCAATGGATCATGTGGATCTGCCCCAAACCAGCGGTGGGATGCAAAACAAAGTCAGGTGTGCTGATATGATTTGCTTTCCTGATGTGCGGTGTGAGCCAGCTGAAGACGGCGGATTTAAATGTGGCCCTTGTCCCACTGGATACAGGGGTGATGGAATTACATGTGAAGGTAAGGGGGGAAATCCTCTTTAAAATTCTATTATAATTTCAGGTCTAATAATTCTGCAAAATAAAAATTAATTTTTATTACAAATTCTGAGATTTTCGTAGCTGGGATCATTCTGGTTTCAAAACCAATTATATTTCAAAACAAGAAACGAAGTCTGTAATTTCAGAAAACCTCTTTCTGCTTACAAAAATGACATATTTATTTGATAATATCTAATCTATTGAAACCAGGGACAGAGTGTGACCTTGCTTACCCTTGTGTAAGGCCAGACTCATTCTACTGAAGTCACCTTTGAAATGTATAACACCAGAAGGGTTTTCACAATATATTGAGTTATTCATGAGACAGCTGAGAACACCTCCGTAAAACAATAGAATCGTGCACATTTTTAAAGTAATGAATTCCTCGACTTAGCTATCATTAATCACACCTTTTGTTGACATCCCTCTGATAAGTTCATCTTGTAACTGGCCTTTCACTGCACAAAGCAAAAGAATTTGCATCATCTGTTTCACTCTCTTTCACACCTGGTCTCTCATGTTCCATGAGCAGACAGGAGTAGTGGGGTCTCAGCTGTGATAAGCTGTTGAGGACCTTGCAGGGATTCCTTGCTGTAAGCAAGGCTTTGTGGGGGTGTAAAGCCCCCAGCATTGCTGCAGCCCTCTGAGCTCAGAGAACTGCTGGAGATAGTTTACAAAATGTACAAGAAAAGGTTACTGTTATCTTGGGCGCTATAATTTTTTGTCTGTTTGCACATTTCTGAAATGCCCTTTCTAAAGGCCTCCTTAAGGTTACTTGGCGGAAAAGATCCCGTCTTTGACCTCTGTTTTATACCTGGAGATGGAAAAGCACCAAATAGCTCCTAGCACTGGGAAGCCCAAAGCAAGTGTGACCCCTGAACGGCCTCCCCTCAAAGACTAGACCCAGGTACAAATGAATATTTACAGATGTGGATACACAGCTGCTGTATCTATGTTTAGTATGCCCATCAGTATAAGCCTTAAAATATAAATCTACCTTAAAATATAAATCTCCCTCTACCTTTTACTATCTCGCAAGATGAGATGTTTTCTTCAATTACTGGTATTACCGAAAGTCTCTCTGGAGAGTCCTTAGGATGAAATACTTTATTACCAACATCATTCTGTGTCTCAGGGCTTGATGACATGATACACAAACATCCTTTATTTGTCTCTTGTCACTGACTGTGACACCTGATTCAATAATTGGCCTGTCTGCTCCCTCCTCTGCTTCATCCTGAGCCCCCTGCCCACCTGCGGGCAGCACCTTGGAGCGTGGCCAGCAGCATGAAGGGCACCCATTGTACCTCCAGCCGTGGATGTCTCTTCCCATGTCAGAGGCAGCTGATTCATCATGACAGATGAGGCTGAAAAAACGAGGATAATTTCTTGGATTAAGGCCTCTCATAACCTCAGCTATCATCACCTTACAATGCGGACACAACTGTACTGAATCCCTTCAAGACAGTGGCCCCCTCTAAGAACAGCAGGCAGAAAAACCGGGCAAGGGATCAAAGCTTAGATGAGACCAACATTTGCAAAATCTTCAGACTGCAAAGCAACAACCTTCGCAAGTGAGCAAAAATGTCAACAGACTCAGACACCACTGATAGTTGTCACCTTCCCATTTGATATCCAAATTCACTGAGATAAAAGAAACAGCCCACTGGTAGCAAGTTCTAATACCTGTGGTGCTTGAGGGGATGTGACCTTTGTTTAATAAGAATGTCTGGAAACATTCTAAGATCATAAATACTTTTCTGAGTGGTATTTATCTTGTGAGAGAATATAATATTTTTTTTCCAGTTGTCCAGATTCAAAATCAAGCTCAGAGGACTTGCAGGGAAAAAAAACCTACCATCCTGAAAATTAATTTCTAATGTAAATCATAACACATTCTATATCTGTAATATTCTTACCCCTTTGGAGCCCCTCAGACTCCCTGTTATGTTTTAATTGGAAGTCCTCTCCCTCTACCCCGTCATTGGAGTCACAGGCTCGCAGAACCACAGGCTGGAAGAGACCCCTGGGGACCATCAGGTACAACCTCCTATCTTCTTTTGGAAGAACTTAGCTAGATATCAGTGTGTTTTGCTTGTATTCAGGCATCTAAACTGAGATATGTTTAGATCTTGTTAGTAATTTCCATTTAGATCACCCTATTGACATCTTTGTTGTCTGTAAGAAGTAGAACCCTGCTTTTGCTCATCTTGCTTTGGTGCAATAAGGATTACAGATTCTTAATTCTTTTACTTCTGGCAGCAACTACATGCTCTACAGATGAGGTGAGATGAAGCAGTTCCTCAAGGCTCTGCTCATCCTGGCCTTGCTTACAGCTCACCAGCTTCTCAGCTCTTAGAGCTCTTTCACCTTCCTGCACGAAGGCAATATGGCCATTTATTAGTGACCTAATGTTAAGCCTAGTCCGCCAAACAGACCAGCTTTAAAAGCTTAATTTCAGAGTGTTTTGGATATACAGTTTTGGAGATAGCTGACATGACCTATACAAAAATAAAAATATAAATAGGGGAGATCATGCATGCAGTAGTCCACTGGATTCTCCCACATTTCCTCTTGGAGAAAATGCCCTCTGTCTTTTATGGAGTAAACTTAGCCAAGAGTTCCTCTGATGATGAGGGAGGTTGCTAAATACCTAATATTCACTCTGAGTGCCATTTCCAGGGATATATGCCATAAAACCCCATGCACTGCTGCAGTATACTTCCAGCAGTTTTACAGGACAGCACACATCACCTGCCAACGTGCACTGCAGGAGCCTCAGAACACTTACAGAGCTTTACCCATTTCAGCTCAGCATGCCAATGGAATCAAAACCTAGCGCTGTAATAATGCAAAACAATTCCAATTCAAGATTGCTTTCAGAACATTTCTGACATTTTATCTGGTTTATTACAAGTGGCACAGCACTTTGTAAAATTTAAGGGTAATGCTCTGGAATATTTGTTAGTGTTGCTAGTCACCCTATAGAGCAATTACTCGTTGTCCTGCCTGTGTTCCCCACTCTACTACAGGAACACAGGCATGCACTTTCAAAGATGCTGCATCCCCTGGACAAGGAAAAGGAAACAAATGCTGTTGTTTCCCTGGGCCACTCACCAAGGGTCTGTGCATATGGCACTGCTCGAGAGAAGCTGTTTACTCCTTAGGCTCCCCAGGCTGCCCTAAGGTGGAACACGTCCTTTCCTTTCCATTTGATAACAGGGTTGAAGTTAATCAAAAACTCTCCTTTGGGCGTAGTTTTTGGGCTTCTTCTTGAGAGACCTAGACCTCAAGACTGAAGAAAGGTAAGACTGTAAGCCAAATTTCTGGTCATCCTTTTTTTTTCGTTTTGCTATCTCCAAAACCCTTTGATAGGGAGTGTCTGGTCACTGAAACTGTATGATTAAGAAGTCAAAGTCTCTACTCAGTAGAATGCAGATAATTATTTCGAACTATTTTGGATTAGGTTGACTAAGGTCTAGCATCTTTCTGGTGTTTCAGTAGTCATAAAAGAACCTCAGCATTCCTATAGAAGATAAAGTCATGCTACTTCAGAAACATTTTCTTAGAAATGTGAAGATAACTCTGGGATATTTTATAGGCTTTGCAGAGTATTTTCTAAGGGAAGGTGTAGCCTAGAATAGTAGGAGTCACGCTTTCTGCTCAGGAGTTAAAAACACAGCATTGCCTTGACATTACAAAACCATTGTTCAAACTAAATAATTTTTAAAATAACAGGAAAGATGGAGTCGCTGGGATAGCATTATGACCTCAGGATGAACAGCTGAATGAAATGAGGCAGAAAAAAATCAGGCAGCTGACATTCATCTGTTTTGACATTTTACACACAAAAAGATCTACCACATCAGACCAAAAGTCCTTCTCCTATTTCCAAGAGCTACCAACAGCATTTGTCTGGTAGCATATGGGAAAGATATTGGGATACTGTCCAGAATAGTCTCTCAGCAAGTTATGGATCATGTGCTTAAAAACATCAAGGCAATGCCTTTGAACATTACCCTGTTCACTCTTTCTGGGCCATGTCAGACTTCACAGTTTTCTATCCTAACCACCCAGTCATGTACTTCCCAAGGACCTAATATATTCATTTGTCCTTTGTACAAAAGCTCTTCCATAACTTTGATTATCCTTGTCAGCATTTTCTGCATTTTTTTCCACTTTTACTGTATCTTTTCTGAGCTGGGGGATCAGACCTGCACAAGGTATTTCAGATGCAGGTCACCATGGACACAGACCGTAATAAAGTCTGACATTTTGTGCTTTGCTCATTTCTTAGCAATTCCTAAGACTTTATTTGCTTTTTCTGACTGAAGATGAGCACTTAGCTGACATTTCACAAAATCCATTAGTACAACCTAACCAGAACCAGTGTCTGCATTTGTATTCCTAACTTATTCAGTCAAGTTACTCTCGTTAATATTCTAGTTGTATCATGGGCATTTCTCTCACAACTGGGCTCCAGACTTCTGGACTCTTTAAATATGCATATGAGTTATTTTAATTATACCAAACATTCTTTAACCCTATGCTTTCTTTCTTTTATCTGAGTATCTTGCATGCAAAAGAAATGCTTCAGCCTACGACTTTTCAAAAGGAAAACCAATAACCTGTTAACTTTCTTTTCCCTTTTTTTACCCACTTTGTGCTGCACATATTAAAACTTCATCCATTTAGGAAGTCAGATTGATGTATCTTTGAAAGAAAATAAATAATGTACAATGAAACAATTTACAACAATGTAGATTCCTTCCAGTGAAGTCTGTCCTGACCTGACTGGTGCTCAAAATTTTAAGCAGGTAATGCTCCCACACTTCCAAGCCTAGCTTTAGGAATTCCTGTGCTGGATGGCACAGGGAGTTACTCACTGTTGAGATGCCGAGCAATAACTCTGTCCTGGAAGACATTTCCTGGTGAGGCTATTGAAAATGGAGAAAACAACACAGCATCTAGTACTCCTGAGTGCCCCCAAAGTTATTGTAGAGAAACTTATAAAAACTGTATGATCTCATTTTAATAGAAAAAAAAGAAGCTTTGGGATATTTCCCAAAAAGCCTTTTCAAAGAAAACAATAATGCACTTCTCCATTTTCACCTCCAGACTTTAAATTATAAACATAAACATACATACATTTGACAGCAAGATTGACCATTTGCAGCAATGTTTTCCTCTTTGCTCTTATTTTATCCCATCCAAAACAGCTTAGTATAAAAACACTGCAATACCTTTTTACAATTTAGCAAATGCTTATGGAAAAAAAAATATTCATTCCAGAAGATGAAAGATAGAAGTTTGGGGAAAAAAATTTGACACAAACAATACATTTCTATTACAGAGGGAAATGTCTTTTAGGTGAATATTACTCTCGCTCTCACATATCAGCCAGTGCTCAGTTTTTATCTTTTGCTATTCCCCAGTAATAAAACAGTTTTAAACATTTTACTATTAAATGTCACCATAAGAGCTAAATGTTTTAATATCCAAAATACCGTGTTCTTTTCTGACAGTTCAGATGCATCTTGGAATGTGTAAAGGCCAGATGGAAAGTGTTCTATTCAAACGGACACATTTGCTCTAAGTGCTACATACAAACCACGCTGAAATAAAGCATAATATACTTGAATGTCACTGTGCTTGGCATAGCACTTAGGCACCTGGAGGCTTTATACAACCATCATCCTACAGGAAAGGCAATCACATTCCACACACTTTAAAAAGAGTGGTACGTTTTCCCCAGGTTTTGTACTCCCCTATCACCACACAGATAATATTAACCATTTCTAGCCCCTCTTAGTTTCTAATTGCAAAAAAATCCCTTTATAAACAAGTCCTGTGCTTACCCAAGCCCGGGGGAATGGGAAGGTTTCAGATGAATGTGGGTGCAAGCAGCACCCTCCTTTCAGAGTCCTACGCTTGTCCTTCACTTCAGTGAGACCCAACGTAAGCCCCCAAACACAAGTGGTAAATTATAATCATAGCACTGAAATTTTAAAGGAATAACAAATTTATGTAAAACCAGCTTCAATTTCTTCCCCTTCTGTTGACTTTCCATTTTATCACGGACTGTTATCTCCGGTTTGTCCTAATGGCATGAGTCCCCCAAGTGCCTGAGCCTCTGACTTGCTTCAGCAGCTGCTACAGCTGTTGAGTTAGAAAAACTTTGGGAAAGTTCGACACTAACTGCCTAAATGAATCTAAATCAAATAATAGAATCACAAAATGGTTTGGGATGGAAGGGACCTGAAAGATCATCTCGTTCCATCCCCCTTGCCATGGGCAGGGACAGCTTCCACTAGATCAGGTTGCTCCAACCTGATCCTCAACACTTCCAGGGATGGGGCAGCCACAGCATCTTTGGGCAACCTGTGCCAGGGCCTCACCATCCTCACAGAAAAGAATTTCTTCTAGTATCTAATCTAAACTTATGTAAATCTATTTAGTTTTCCAGACAATTATATTTTTTTTATCCTTTTCTTTCCTCATAGATATACACTAAACATATGTTGATTTGCAAATGTCTAAACCTCATAGCCCATCAAATCAAAACTAAATTTAGCTTAATGACATTCTAAACATGTACAGTATGGATCTAAAATACATCTAGTAAGTTTTCTGTTCTCCGGCATATCAAATCTTAAAGTTATATAATGCAGCATTGAAAATTTCACAGTTAAAGCTGTATAGTAACAGGAAATGTAAATACCAAAGTACCTGAAGAGCAGATCTAATACCAAATATATTTCTTCAATGTTATTTCTGTCAGAGTGATTGATTTCTTGGAGCTCGTCTTTTTAACTAGAACTGGCCAATGTGTGTGGCCTTTTATTACTTTTTCGGATGGCAAAGTTCATGTTCCATGACTTTACATGAAGGTTCTGTGACAATTATAAGAGGTGAGGAGGTCTTCAACACAGTAACTGCATTTAAATTATGAGGTGCCCCAGGAATCTGTCCTTCCTTTAGCTTTCCATTTACACAGTCCATTTTCCAGTTTTAAGAACAAAATGTGATGCATTAAGGTCCTTTTCCCTTGTAACAATACTTAAAATGGAAAGTGCTTTGTTTCAGATCTCCTTAGCTTCATTTTGCATTTTCCTTGGAATAACCTTGCTCAGCTTCATATTCATTAGAAAAGACAAAACTCTGCCAGTAAAGTATGCCAAAGTGCATTTTTCTCTGTATTCACTTCCCGAACACAAGGAAAGATATTTTTCATTCGGATATGTGAGGTGGCTTTTTTTTTTTTTTCCCAGAGGCATGAGAGCCAGGTGACACTTGTGTCTTGCTCTATTTCTGCACACAGTAGTTCTTTTTTCAGTGTCAGTGATCATCTTGTCCCTTCTGTGATCTTCCTCCTCCTGTCTTGAGTTTGCCATATAGAATTACCTCTTATTAGAGGGCTACAAATGGAAGTGTTCATGATATCTAGTGTCAGGTACCTACCTTAGATCTCAGATTTAAGAGGTGAAACCTTCCAGGCTCCCTCTACAATCAAGCCATTAGACTCATAATGATCAACATTTAAAAGGCAGGTGAGTCTCTTCAGCAAACAGCCTGGTTCAAGAGCTGCAGTCCATTCCAGCTTTACACCATACACCTGCTCATCCTCTTTCTTCAACAGAATGACATTGCAGATTGCAGCAAGTCAAGAAATCATTATCTGATTTGCTGCTTTGACTAGAGAGCTCACACTACTCATTAAATACTGAAATTTTTGCTTAAATGTTTGCCATTTGGCTGGTAAATCCCCATACAACACTTTTCTCTACAGAAAAAGCACTTCATCTCTGCCTTAGTGTTACTTCTGTCACATGTTAAGGCTTACTGACCATCCACAAGGCAAATCTTGTACTCGGTCCCTACTTAGACTTCAAAAATATGTACTTAAAAATGTGCATGCTCAGAAGTTAAACATGATTATGTTAAAATCATTCCCTTGCAGACATTATATAGCTGCTCATTAGCACTGTATTACAAATGTGATACCCACTGCTATCCTGCAATGTTTTCTTCAGCCAAATTACTTGCTGGATTAATAAAATGGTATGGGGAGTGAATAAACCTGTACTATGCTCATAACCATGCAGAATGTAATATTTGAACTGCATTTTTTTGTCTCCCGTTCTATTCTTGCAGCGCAGTGTGATCCGCCCTGTGAGCATGGAGGAACCTGTCTACCTCAAAACACTTGTTCTTGTGCTTATGGATTTGTGGGTCCTCGATGTGAAACAAGTGCGTATGAACTCACTCAGGTTTTTCTCATTACGTGTTCGAATTAGCAGAAAATTACAAGATAAAAAAAGACTTTTTATTGTTTCTATATTTCCCTTTAAAATGATTAATAAATACAGGAAGAAAAGCGAAATATAACATGTTGAAATAATACAGTAGCTAAATTGTTTCAGAGCATATATTTACCAGCAGCATATTTGTATTATGTAAAAATATGCACATCTATATCAATATTTTCTACATAAAAATGTTTCTGGAAAAACAAACAAAGAAGCAAAAAAAGTGCATGTTATTTATAGTAACATTTATGAAATTCAAGGTTGTGAGTGAAGGCAGAAATGTTAATTTTGAGAACACAACATACCAGCCTTACCTATTAGGAGCCATGTTACTCTGCAACACAATTTAAAAGAGTTTCAATATAGAGAATGTCTGGGGAAAAAAATCAGCCTTCAAACCCTTCTATATTAACTGAATGGCAGAACATGTGCAGTTCCATCATTACAGTGCTGCTTATTTAAATATCAGGATGCCCTTGACAGTAATATAATTTTATCTGTGAAGCAGAGCAGCTGGAATACTTTAAAAGCAAAGAATTTTAGATGTAAGGCTTCTAATAGAGAAAGAAAACCAAGGAAAGGGACAGACTCAACCCTCAGTTTGCCTCTTGGATCAATACTATTAGTTATTTGCTGTAATAGAGCAACTTTAGGATCTGCATTAGTGTCAGTGATAAGAGATTTTGATCTTTTCTGTGTTTTCCAGTGGTGTGTAACAGGCACTGTCACAACGGTGGGGTCTGTGTGTCACCAGATGAGTGCAAATGCAGAAACGGGTGGAGCAGCCCTTCTTGTGAAACAGGTAAGTGGTTAGAAACAACTGGACTCCCATGTCTTTTGCTACCTGAGATCCCAGTGGTTCCTGTAATTCAGTGGTCAGACTCGGAACTGCTGCTTGAAGAATTAAAGCATAAGAACAGGAGAACAGTAAAGGGCAAAACCTCGGAAGGCTTTGAGTTTATGTAAGTATTCCTAAGTTGACATGTTTATGTAAGTATTCATAAGTTTAGACGTTTATGTAAGTATTCCTAAGTTTAGATGTTTATCTAAATCTCCGGGTTACGTAGAGGAAACCCACAAACAAAACCTTTTCACAGCCTTTTAAGCTTGTGTGATTCTGGAGTTATTTCTTAGAATACACTGCTACCAGGATTCACACTGCTCCTCCTGCCTGCATCTCTCACTTGCACAGCACCTACAAAGGCATTCACAGAATGTGGGAGCTCAGGAAAAAGCCACCTCCACCAGTCAGTATGAAATGACAAGGTGAGGATTGGAACTAGGTACCTATTTCTAGTCAGTACTCACAGTTTTGAGCCCCGTCTTGAATACACAGAGCCCAGACCTCCCTCTCCGGATCGAAGTGCTAAGAGCTGGAGTACATATTTTATCTCCAAAGGCACAGCAACTGCAGCACTCACCTGGGACAAGGCATGCAAAATAGTGAAATATTAAAAGGAGTAACAAGGAGGACCACCTTAATCAGTGCCAAACCTCAAGGCTACAGAGGCAGTCTGCTCTGCCACAGTGAATACTAAATGACTAAGACACCTTCAGCCTACATTACCTTTCCTGGAAGGTGAGAGATGTCATTTTAACCTCCATCTCCCAGAGATTGCTCTTCCTGTAAGTGTTAAAATGACAGACCTAACGAGGACACATAAATTAGCCTAGCTAAGATCCACAGAAAATGACTGGGATTGTCACTACCTATTCTGGTTCCCACTATCTCCTCTTTTTCTTCTCATTAAGTTCTGCAATTTTATTTTGGCATTGCTTAAACAGGATTATTCCAAGATGACAACATACAAGAAGCAACAGCAACAGTAATTTCCAACCCAGAATCACAGCGGCAGGATTTTTTTGTCTGCTGACACCTTAGGGGAAAGACAATGAGTCTCACCTCTGGCACTGTTTTGTGTGCACTACACAGAGTATTTTGTGGGCACTGCTGGGGTTTCCCATCTGAAGTGATATTGTAGGAATTTTTGAAAGAAGACAGATATAGAAATGAAAAAAAAAAGGGTCTTAGGGGGCTGTACCAATGGGAATATAAACACTGACAGAGTGACTGAGTGTGGACATCTGTGAACTAGCCAGGACAATGAGGCAACTCATCCGAATTCTCCACTAGCAATGAATGAAGTCCATTTTGACTTCATAAGTGGTTTTTGTTAGTCAGAAAAGCCTCTCATCTAGACCACAATTTTACTTTTTTTCTCTTTCCAAATTGACATTTTATTTCTCCTTTAGTTCATCTGAAATATTTTAGTAACCCTTAATTTATTTAAGCTTAAATGTATTTAATTTATTTAATGGGCTATTCTGCGAGATATTTAAAGACAAAGGGAATAGAAGGAAAAGACCTGGTTTAAATTGTCACTCTGCTGTACAATAAAAACTTTATCAGATTCTTTATTCTTCACACAGTGATTTCCCAGCTAAATCAATTTGCAATTCTAATTGACTCTTTTTTTTTTTTTTTTTAACAGTCTGGTACTTGCCACATACAAATATGCAAGACAGCTTTTAATTCCTAATGCCTTTTATATCATCTACGGTACTAACAGTAGCATGGAGAGGCAAAGGGAGCTCAGCCAGTGGCTTTGCTGGTGATGCAGGAGCCAATGTGTTGTGGGCACTGGCATTTAAATGAGGCAGAACAAACAGGTTTTGGGGTGCACACCTATTCAGCTTCATGGAAATGCCATGATGCTCTGCTGAACGCAGGCAAAGCAGCAAATGGTTAATATCTCATCTCCAGGTTATCCAGGGGGCATATACTGAGCATTTACTACCTTGGGATTGTGTTTGGTGAGGATACTGGAATGGAAGCAAATGAACTGTGTGAACTAAAGGAATACATCAGAAATAAATTAAATTATTACATTAAATTATACTCCATTTCATCCCCCAAGCTGTGCTAAAACACACTGAAACGCTCCCACTGTGTCAACTACGAATAAATGCCACAGCACAACTGACCAGCGAGGACTGCATGAAACTTATCACAGTATTAATAGAAATATTTACTCTAATGACCTGTGCAGCAGTAAAAGAGTGGCTACTCTAAAAAGTTCAGCATGGTCAGAGATCCATACAGTTGTCTAATATTCCCACACAGCTGTGTGCAACCCTGTGTGCCTGAATGGAGGAATCTGTGTACGGCCAAATACATGTTCATGTCCTTATGGTTTCTACGGACCACAGTGCCAGAGAGGTAAGCAAGTTCTATTTATCATCTTGATAAAGGTTCCAGGCTTAAAATACAAACAGCACCTATATTTTTACCTGCCCCCACATGAAAGATATCCAGAGACTCTCCTTGTCATAACTCCGTGCTCTCCTTTGGTCTTACAGTCTGTCATAAATCCACATTGTATTGTTCTTAATGGTACTGTGAAGGAGTAAGCACTTATTTATAATGGCATTAATGATAACTAGATAATTAATCTAAAGCTATCTGAGTCGATGATGTCACTACTTAGCAACTATTCAATTAAACATTGAAGCATGGCTCTACTTTGTTAATTTTGCGTACCCTGTGGTGTGTACTGTCAGAGCCAGATCATAATTCATCTTCAGACGGGGCCAACAATATCACCTACTTGACCACCCTAAAGTGCCATGGGTGGGAGACTTGCACGGGACTCCATCAGGTCCCTGTTTAAAAATCTGGTCAAATATTGCTCTGACTGACATAGAGCAGGACCTGATTTTGAATCCCTGTTCTAGACTGAGCTCTAAACTGAGGCAAACCATATCTTGGTTTTCTTGCTCATTTTGTGCTCCAGAAGTCAAATTAATGACCCATTATCTCAGGCAGAACACGCAGGAGAGAGAAACTTCTGTTCTGGGCTCAAGCAGCTGGAAGGCATCTGTGCTTACACTACTTGCTTTTCAGTTCTTTTTTGAGCATAGCTCTAGTGACCCTCTAATCTGGGAATATAAATACACTCTTACAACCAAAGCTGAACTATTTCAATATTAAATGTTCTTCGCTCTTACCCTCTCTCTTTTGTTTCCCTGGAGTTCCTAGATGAATGCAGTCCCAATGCATATTTTTGCAAGTGAATGATTCACACACAAAAATCTAATTGCAAATGGAGCTTGTTGGAAGCTCTTTGTTTTTATGATGTTGGGGGTGAAGGAAAGTGCAAAACCGATACAGAAATGATACAGGCTGTAACTTGATGGTCTTTCTCTTGAGGTTCAACGTGGAAGGTGATTTCCAACACCTAGGTGATTTGGAATTTTTGCCTTTAAATGTTATGGTTTAGATAAAGCTAAAACTTGAAGATAAATATCTACTTGTGTGGGATATGGAATTGATATGGCGATATAGTGGATGGATGCTAAAGAATAGTAAAGGTCTTCCTCCTGCTTCACTGAGAAAGGGGGAAAAAAGCAACAAAGTCAAGTTAGCAAATGTCAAACACTGATGTTTATTTCAAGGGCAGAAGCCCTTGAGGAAGGTCCTTTAGCTGGAGATTTAAAAACCTAGGAGGTTCTCAGGAATATCCCAACCCCTTAACTGCAGGTATTTAAAAGAGACCCTTAGATGCTAGGAGTTATGTCCCATATTCTTCCCACGAACAAGACAAAATCAGGCTCTCCATCTGGGCATGTGCCCAAATCACCCTTTGGGGAGACATCTTCCCTACCCCAGCTAAAAAAAAATGCCTCTGCAGGCTCATCTCTCAACAGAGGCCCCTAAAGAAGGAGCCTACAGTTAGGCAGTGTTGATCCCCTGTGTGGTTTTGGTGCACAAAACTTCTCCTTTCCTTTCACCAGCTGTGTGCATTCCCCCTTGTAAGAACGGCGGTCACTGCGTTCGAACCAACGTCTGCTCCTGCACTGAGGGCTACACGGGCAGAAGGTGCCAGAAAAGTGAGTTATAGATTTCCCTTTGTTTTCCAATGTTCTCTGACTCCCAAACAGCTTTTTTTTCCCCTTTTTGTACATGCTTCACAGAATATTCAGCCTGTATTTATGCTGTGATCTCCTATATTTCTATCAGAGCTCATATAGCATTACATTATACCCAAAACGTCCTTTTCAATTAGAATAGCATTAAGTCAAGTCAGTGTTAGGAGTAGAACATTTTGCTAGAATCCTCTCTAAATATTTCATTCAAAATGAGTAACACTTGAATCTGGAGAGGAATTAATTATTTTGCATTAAAGTTTTTTAGGGGAAAAAAATTAAAGCTGAAGGCCAAGCAGCTGAATGAGATCCTTAAAAATATTAGTACATCATACTTCTAGCTTAATTAAGACAGTTGGTTAATAACACTTCAGTCTTGAATTTGTTCTTGTCACTGAAAACTCCCTTTTCACGTTACCATCAGTATTAATATTTGATTCTTCTATTCTTCTGGGCAAATAGGTTATTTTGGCACTTTTACAGACTCTATTGCTCAACAATACCTGTCAGCCAGGGAGTTTAGGATATGTATGTGAAAACTTTTTTTATTATTATTATTATTATTTCCTAATCAGTTTGAAATTAAGGCTCAAGGGGAGCTGTGAAAACAGCCCTTCTTGGCAGGAAGAATCTGTACATTTCCAGAGCACTTTCTGTCTCTCACACACAGAGAAAAAAAGCTAGTAAAAAAATTCCCTCCAGCAACAAAAGCCCTCTCATTCCCCGTACTACAGCTCTCCCCTCCTTCAGCAGGGAGAGTCATGATGCACAGTACACAATTGAATAGTCTGTTCTGGCAGGAATGAGCTGGAGGGAGAAAAAAGGAGGAAAAAACCTTATGTTCGGCATCTTGTTTTTGAGGTTAGAGAACATTAGAAAAGTGCTGTTTCCAGCTTTAAACATCCTGCCACGTCCCCAGACAGATCAAAGGAAAGCGCGGTGATGATGATTGCAGTCTAGCAAAGCACTCCCTGAAATCCTCCAACCGCTACCAACACACAGAGTGTTTCTTTCCACTTTCCAAAAGTTTACAAGGTTTTGTGGTCCATTTGCAAAAAGGTTTTTTGAGATGATGAAAATATTTTTGTTCTGTCTGATCCAAGTCTCCATTCTACTTCAACGACTGCTGCATAGTCTGTTTTATTTAGCCTAGTGTTATAAAAACTTAAATAAGGACCCATGAATGTGATGAATGAAGAGAAACATGATTAAGTAGAAGGGAAATACTACTATTTGCTGACTCTTACTGGCCACTGACTGTTGACTGGTGAAAAATGTTGAGTAATGTTTTCTTTTTTCTTGCTTAAAATCAACAACACATGGGACAAGTATTATGACCCATTGAAAGTAGTTTTTTCACAAGCTTTTAATGACAAGCAGTTGCTATTAGAGTTGTATGTCTTCTCATTGTTGTCATAGGAAACACCTTCTCTCTCCTCTGCCAGAGGTTCCAGATTTTGCTGCTCCTCCAGAGCAAAGGACCACATGGCACACAGCAGAAGTCAGTCTCAGCTGACCTCTGCAAACCTTCTTCCACAGTCCAATCAGTGCTTTCATCGCTTACCCTTTGGATATGTTGATATCGTTTCCATTGCTTTTAGGCAGTTCTCTTTCCTTCTTAATATCTCTCCTGCATAGACAGAGAAAGAAAAGCTTCTGTTTGATTTTGGCAGCTGCAGATTCTCAACTGAAGTAGAGAATAAAAACTAAAAGCCACATGGCCCATCAAAGACACGTCATTTTTAAACTGGTGTAACGGTTTGGATTTGGCTTTCTCACTGAATGTTCAAACCTTACAGTTTGTAGCTTCTCTTCCCTCCACTTCTTCTATGAACATAAGCAAAAGGGAGAAGGGAAAAGTTATTGAAATGCTGAAATGACTAAATTAAAGTTATATAAAAATATATACATGTATTTATACTTATATACAATTAGAATATTATGTACACAGAAGAAGGGACCCCAAACACCTCCCCCCGCCCCGAAGGGAAAAGGGAAAGGGAAAAAAAAAACTAAAACAGATATACACAATCAAAACTCAGGAGTAACTAATAAAGAATTAACAAAAGAAAATTTTACTACTTTTCTCGAGATAGCAGAATTGCACTAAGTGACCGCTGGCACTTTCCGCTTCTCAAGGTCCACAGGCCCTCACTGGGCTTTACTCCTCTACACGAGTAGAGCTGATAGCAGAGAACCTGCTCCCGGATCCACTCGAAAGGAAAGAGATGGAAGAGGCTTCTTCCCCTTCTTATTTATAACCTGGTTTATGTAAAAAATCGTATGGAATATTGGGAACATGACTACTTCCTCGGTTACAGCTTGGTTGCTAGGGAAGGTCTAGAATTAAAACCACTACAACTGGACACGAACAGGCAATTGGTTTATTTTAAATATAGACAACATGCTGTACGATTTTCACTTTCATCCCTGTACAGTTTGGAATTTCTACTGCTCTCTGCATGATAGCCAAAAATGTGCAGGACAGAGCGGTGGCACCACATCTTTGCTGTTCGGGCTCGATCCTCTTTGCTTCCTTAGTGTACAGAGAAAGGCATTCAGCTGGAAAGTTTGTGTTTTGTATCTAAATAAACATCATCTCAAAAGCAAAAAAAAAAAAAGTGCAAATCATCTGATTGGCTACCAGCTGAAATACAAGGCTCTGCCTGGTGTGTTTCCTGATAAATAACTGCCTGGTGATTATGCAAACCAGACAGCCACAGCCTGGATGAGCGGGTGGCAGCGCTGACAGGGAAATGTACGGTTATGCCTCAGCAATCCTACAACCTTGTATCCTCACTTGCTATGTGTTGTTTTCGGTATAATCAGTCTTTTTGAGAGGGAAGAAGCAAATGCCGGCAGCACCTCAAAAGAAAATATATTTCTGGATCAACTTTGCATCAAACAAACACACTCGGTGTTAACGCTAAAGAACTATTTGCACAGAGGTCTGGATTCCCTTTTGAAAAATGCACAGCTGTAACAATCCTGGGATGTCACTGCTTTTCATGAGGCTCTAAAGCAGCGTTCTCCCTGATTTCTACTGCATCTTTACAAAAATTACAAAGACAACACACTAGGTACCATTTATTTACTACCTGTATTTTCATAGGACTGCTTCGCAAAAAAAACTCTTACAAAAGAAAGCTCTTAGAGCTGAGCTTTCTTTATGAATGGCTGGAGCGAAGAGAAGGGGAGAAAAGGAGGGATTCATGGCAGCGCGCATGTATCCTGCACTGCTATCTGCTTCTTGTGAGCGCATCTCTGAGCAAAAAGGCGAGCCACAGCTCCCTCTGGAGCTCATCAGCAAGCAGAGGTCACGAAGAACAGTGCCGAGCATCCTCCTCCTCCCTTCTCCAGCGCACCCGCAGCCTGACCTCGGTCCCTGTGTCGGCACCGTGCCTGCTGGCCCCGCGTTCTGCAGCACAGCCGGCAAGCTGGCCTTTACTCACCGTTTAAAATCGAGACCATGCTCCTGCACGCATCTATTTCATTGTGTCAGGCTGAATCCTGACGACTTTGCATCACATAAATCATCACGCTGACGTTGGGACTTTGCAGATTGGATCTCAAAGTTAGGAGATAACTATTTCTCCATTTCAGTAATTCCTGCAGGCAGGATTTATAGCCAATACACAGTGCACAATATAACTCACACTCATTTCTCCAGCTCTGCTTGCTCCTCTTCCCTCCCCCTTCCTTTTTCCTTCCCGGTAGCATGAGGACTTTACTTGCATGAGAGCTAGAGGCAAACTAATTGGAAATGTGAACACTGGGTTTCAAAGGCTGCTTTTTGCTAAGCAATGTCATATTGTGAAAGTCACTGATTTCCCATATTCCAGCCTTCCCATGTAATATTTCTGTACATTACTGCCTCGCCAGCTGCATAAGCAGGAAGTTTTACTGCTCAACAAATCAGACTCCTACCGAGTTGTCATTTTGACACTGTGTGATATACTCCCTGGAATGCCTTCACTGAGTAGCCAGATTGACTTAAGCTGTCTAAAATCAGCCAGTTTGCAAACCAGAGGTCCAGGATACCCTCCCACACAAACCAAACAGCGAACAAACCACGTACCTCGTCTAAACGGATAGAGGAATCATTTGCATTAGACTTGCTTTTCATATGTCAAGGATGTGCTTAAAAAGCAACAAGTATTTGTCTAAGACTTCTGGATGGCAAATATCCTTGAGCAGTGGGTGTGTGGAAGAAAATGCTTAGAGCAAAGAGACTTGTAACTTACTGCTCAAAGCACTAGTTTTGCAACAGAAATACAAAGATTTGCAAGCTGGCTTGGCGACTGGTTGGTGCCCAGTTTGGAGACATGGGAAAAGGAAACACTGGTCTCAGTCCTTATCTAATTTTCCAGTCAATGTAACAGAATAGGGTCATATTAGATGTCATCTTCCTTCTTTGGGCAGGAAATACAGCAGAAGGTGAAGGAAAAAAAAAAATCAGGGCTACTGCTGTCTTTCCCATTCAGCTGAACACAACATGATCCGTGTGTTTTGCCTGGGGGGAACAGGGGGAGCTGTGACTTCCCAGAGGAAGGGATAGGGCCAAACAAGAGAGAGTGACTCAAGGTACAATCTGGTTTTTGGTCTGCTCTCAGAGCAGTTCTCCTTTTTGCTCACTCTTAGTAAGGATTTGTCACAAAACCATTAGTCGACCTTTCTCAAAAACTACATTTTGTTCTTATGTATGTAGCTGATGCATTTATTTCAATAAGGATTTTGAACACATGCAGCTGTCAAAATTTATTTTTCAGGAAGAGAACAAGAATACATCTGGGTAAGAATTGAATATATATCCTAAATAAGCCCAAAAGCCTTATTAAATTTTTTATTTATTCCATAAGCAAAACATTCCCAGACTACAGCATGAATTTTACTAGAGCAGAAAATCTAAATTCTGATACAGTATTTCTTTCATTGTATCTTAAAGGCACTGAAAAAATGTGCCAGAGCTGCTTCTATATGTAAAAGCATATCTAAAGTAAAAGAGCAGGGGTTCCTGAATTACTGCATCTCTCTTTGCAGTGGGCCTCTGTGTGAGGATAAGTGCCTTTTGGCCACTAATTGATTTAAGAAACAATACTTTAGAGGGTCTATATTTAACTAAAATATTTTTTAAAATGCCTCTTAAAAAAGGAACAACGGATCTACCACTTGAAAAGCCCAGAGGACAGACAGTTATGGAGATTAATGTTGTCTGTTTATACACAAAAAGACACCGGGGAGACAGTCCTCTCCAGCACTGCTTTTCAAGTAAGCTTAAGCTTACTTTCTAAGAGAGATAATAACAGGGTGATGAAGAGATTAGTGCAGTGCCAATACAGACAGAGGTCATATTCTAAACCTTCTGACCAGGCTCTTACCTGAGGTCCTCACTTTTTGTCTGGGTTATCAGCCAGACCACAGTGGTCTGTGGCTGCTTTTATCGGCTTGAGACTTCATCTCCTGGGCCACCGCAGTTCTCCTTGGTTACTCTGCCTCAATCTCCCTTTTCCTTTGTACAGATGAAAATAAAACCAAGTTTCACCAAGCCCAGACAGTGGCTTCACCTGCTCAGCGCAGCAATAACGTGCCTAAATGTCAGGTCACACTGCAAGCCCAGAGCTGCAGGAACAGTCAACAGAGGAAAACTGTGTGTATGAGAATCCTCTTTCTCTTCTTATTCAGGCATGACAAGAAGGCTCAACAGAACGATTTATACACACACTGGAATGGTTCACTGACCTAATAAAACACAGAGCATTCCTCAATGAAGAGAAAATGTTACCAAATGCAAGCCCCTAACAAGATGGGAATATGAGCTGTGCTGAGAGTATACTTTGCAATTCCCCACATTAATTATATACCAACAGTTGCAAAGATGAGAATAAAGTAGAGCTACAGTCTCTTTCAAATTAATAGAGTTGCAGTCAGACTAAAACCAGTCAGTAAATGAGAAAAAGCATTTGCTAGTGATCTCAAAATCTAATGGTTCCTTGCAGAATATTCCCCAAATATACAAATGTGCACCTACATGTGCATATTTTATTTATAGTGGCTTTCATTCTGAAAGGTGCTGAAGTATTTCGCAGCTATCCCAACATCATACCATTGCATGTCATGAAAGAGTTTCACCTGACAATAAATATTAGGTAAAATGAAGATCACGGAACCAGGCCGAGGGGAGTGGAGAGTCCCCTGCCTGTGACAATCCCCCATTGGTTTTGCACGGCTTCCTGAGGCTTAAGACTCTTACCCACCACACACTACCAGGGGATCTTTTGGAGGTACAGTCAGAGAGATCAGAATCCCCTTTAGCTTATAGAAATGTTATCATCTGATGAGAGGGACATGACAGCAAACAGGTATGCAGTGCATTACACACTGACTCAGGGCTCAGTCTAGCATCTCAGTAGTTTTCCCATATAGTAGTGATTATTTTTCTCATTTTTCCTGAACTAATAACTAACTTAGATTTATTTTCTGCTTTAATATCTCTAAAAGGCCCCATAAGTATATCAGATTACACATCAAAATGAAAACCAGACATAATTAGGCAAAGCACTGGCATTGCACTGCTATCTATATGGTTTACAACTTTTCAGACCATTTTTTCTTCTGAAATGTGTGCTAGGTCATGCAAACTAACTCTTATTGCTAAAGCTGTGTGGTAAAGTGAATATATTAGAAATGCAAACTGTCACCACACCCATCACAATTACATTTACAGCTCCCTCTGTGTCTTGTAGTAATTTGTTCTCCCGCACTGCATCCCTCAGAGGTTTCTACCAGATTATTTTTTACTATTCAGAAAGGTAATTTATTGAAGAAGTGCTTTGCATCTCTGTCAGATGTACATGAAGCGAGAAATAGGGATGAGAAAACCTCAAAATGATTGGTAGCTTGATAGGGATAAGGATCCAAATTTTAGAACATTACACTAAAATTTCAATTTTGTTACATGACAAGTATTACTTCTTAAAATTTAATCTGTGGCTATAATTACTGATATCCAGTGGATCACACGTTCAAAGTTACTCTGATAGAGCTCAGAGAGAAAGTTATTTCTTTATTTACAAATCCAAATCAATACAGATGAGGAATTTCAGATAAAATCAAGCTCTGAAACAACATATGTGCCTAAAACTCAGCATGAGAAAAACTAGTTCCTCACTGCCCTTGGAAGTAGAAAAAAGGGGACTAGAAATTGCTGGTGTCCCGAATCCATAACATGTTTTTCAGAGCTATGTGCATTTGGGACCTTCACAGCAGCAGATATATTGGTCCATCCATCTTGCTAATGATCTGTTGAGCATCAGTTATACCCTCTAAGGGGGGAATGACATTGTTTACCTCCACAAGTTTCTGCCAGTAGAATCCAAACAATGGTGCCCATTGTTACAAACATCCTATTTGGCCAGACCACACCCATTTTGTGTTGTTTTTTGTTTTGGTTTTTTTTTTTTTTTCCCCAAGGATTGAAGATCATTCGGCAAGATCAAATCTTTATTTGGAGCCTAGAAGCATCCAACCAATTGTTTCTTTGCTACAGTCGGGGTGATGTTTTATCTGAGCAGGGCTCATCATGCATCCAGGGAGATGGGGAACCTTCTTCCAGTAGATCAATTGAACTGTGCTGTTTTGTGAAACTGCTGATCTCACCTCCTAACTCTTGTCCTACAAAAAAGATCAGCAATATCCCTACATTTTAAGGCTTCAGTCTCATGATTGTGCTGTTCCTGGCACAGAGCTTCTCCACGTTTTCGTGTTTTGTTAATAGGTGATATATTTTACCTAAAAACATCAGAAAAGGGTTAGAAGTACCAGTTTTAACACAAAATCCACCGCTTTCACATCTATTGGTTTCAGGTTTGCTTGCAGCTTGAGTTCTGTCAGCTGTGTTTTCCTGACAAATCCAGTTGGTGTTATTTTTAAATGTCTCCCCTGCTCTGTGTCCGTACTGTGTCATATCTCCCCACCTACAGTTCATTCTTTTGGAGAATGTCACACCAAATCAAGATAACCACTAAGCAGAAAGGAGGAAGCAAACCTTAAAACAACATGTATGCACAGAAAAAAACCAAAGCTGAGACTGATCAAGCTTTCTGCTCCTCAAAAGAGCAAAAGAGCAAGTTGAAATATGCACTAGGCCCACAGAGAAGTCATCAGTTCAAAACCAACACCGGCCAGAAATAAAAGCCGTGCCTGTGAATCACCTAGAAATGTCAGCACAGAGATGGTGACTTGAAGGATACATTGAAGTATGTATGTGCCAGTAGGTGTTCTTTTGGCTGCAATTCTGTGCTCTTTGTCAGCAAGCTCCAGCCTGATGCATTGCCTTAGCTGGCCCACACAGATGTTACTGCTTGAGGCTATTTTCTCTCTTCCATCCAAAGGCAGGATGCATTCAGGTCAGTTTTCTCCGCTTCTACAGGGCATCTAAAAAGAAAAAAACAAAAAATAGAAAAGCTGTCTTGAAAACCAAATCTTCTAATTAACACTGCAGCATGACACACTGTCTCCTCAGCAGCAGCCCGGCTCAGGATATGTGATGACAGGTAATTTTTGATTCAGAAAGAAATAGTCTGTGCAATCTCATGGTCAGGAAAGGACATGGATGTTTCGGTTCCTGAAACATTGCAGAGGATCCCTCTCTACCAAGATTTTAGGAGCCTGGTTTAACATTCCCTCTATTTTGACTTCAAGAGGGTGGTGGTGAAGACTGACTTATTTCAACAAAATTACAAGCCTTTCACTAGTTATCATGATCTCCTTCAGCAAGAAAAGGTGTAATGGGGTACTTACATCAAAAAGTGGCTTAGGTTCAACCAGAAAAGTTTTTTGTCTGATAATCTACAGAACCAGTGGCAGTCTGAAGAAAATGTCTGACTTTTTCTAATCAGTGTAAACTAGTCAGCAGATACTGCAGGCTAATAGTGTGACTGTTAGAGTCACTTCTAGTACCTGCAGTCCAGCAAAGCATGTCCAGTGTTTAACTTTGCCCCAGGTCACTTTTGGTTTTGCATAACAGGGATATTTTGCTTAATAGTGTGTATATTTTAGGGAGACTGTTAGTGTAGACCCATGGGAACAAGGGCAGGCAACAGAAGACGCTGAAATTATGGGTGTCAATCACTGATGCTATTTACACAAGGAGGACAGACTTCACTTGAAACACAACATTGCAGCTGTGGCTTGGTTTTAGTAATCTCTGGAAATATTTATTTTTCAGGCAAATTCTTCCCTTTGTTTGACAAAGCAGAAGGACTGACTACCTTAAAGATGTTAGGGCTGAAGAGCTGAACTGTGGAGCTTCATGGAGGTTGATAAAAAGAGTTGGAAGAAGCACTTCACTGGGTCAAGTGAGCCTGGAGGGGATAAGCTATGAAAAGGGTGGCAGGAAATTTTAAGTGATTGTAAGGTCAAAATGCATTAAAGCCATCAAAGAGAAATGGCTGCTACATAAAACAGAAAGCTCAGCAACTTGTGAATGCCTTTCATCACACGGAAGGACTGCACATGTTTTGTAAGATGTCCCGTGCAACACCTCTGTTTTATCTTAACACCTGCAGCTGGTTGTTACCTTATCAAAATCATCCCTTACCTGAAATACAACATGTAACCATGCTTTTTCTTTAACCTGCATTATCACCTTCAACATAGGATTACCTTATCTAACTCACCAGTTTTGGAAAACACAAGATTGTGGAAGCATTGTCTGGTTTTAAGCAGTGGCCTTAAAGAATCGTGGTGCTTTAGAGAATTGAATCACTATTGCACATGAAATTCTGTGTGGAAATGTCAATGTTGACTGTAAGGGGGATGGGATTAAGGTTTTAGTGACACTTCCTGACTTCCAGCAAGCTTGCACTCAGGATGTGTGGGTAGTACAGGACTCTCCCTACCCCCAGTGATACACCCTACCGAAGTGCATCAAAGGGAAAGACACAAATGTGTTTATATCCATGTCATTACAGGCAGACCCCAAGGCAGATGGAAAGCTTATCAAACCACTGTTGTCTCTGGGTCAAGATGCCAGGCCTTTTTTACGGGGAGGGCAAAAAAAGAAATGTCTTTTCAAAGTCATGCCAGTGCCTGGGAGGATTGCAATAATTCGATTTGCTCTCCTAGTGTCTGATAATTTATTTAGTTTTCCTGGGAGATGCTGTAACATTTTTGTTTGCTATTTTGAAATTGGAACTCCTCCACAGAGGCCAAGGAGTGGGACTAAAAAGGATCCGAACTAGTTATCATTAACAAATGTTGAAGTCTGCCTGATGGGTATTGAGATGGAATTGTATTTAAGAAAGTCAAAGAAAGGGAGAACAAGGTGGAGATGTCAGGCAGGAAAAGGGATGAGATAACACTGCATTCATTTACATAGAGGTGCTGTGAATTCCCTGGCAAGAAGAGAAAGTATCTACCCTGGAGGGCAGGCAAGCAGAGGTGTTCCTTCAGTTCAGAACTTACTTGAACCCTTAGTTTCCTTTGAATTGAACTCCTTTGGATTTATCACTGAAGCCAGAGATGCCATAAGTGATAAAGGCAGTTCATGCTATACATATATTTTTATAGCTACCTGATCATTTGTAAGGCAGCTAAACAAAGAAAGAGAGAAATGGATCCCAAGTTGAAAGTTAGTTTGAACTTATGCTTTATTCAGACCAAGACTGGACCTCACCTGTTGATTAAAGTTTTGCCAAATTACCATTAAAATTGAGCTGGAACAAGTGCAGTTATACAAATACTGAAAAATAGAAGTTAATGAAAAAGCACAGTAATCTGTCTCCCTGCAACTGAAGAAAGAGTCTATTGTACAATTTAAAATACCTGCTATCAGTACAAAACAACCAGGAATATGATTGTTTGTGTAAGGTTAAAAATATACAGAAAAGGTAAGAGGCAAAAGAAAAAAAAAAAGATAAATATTCATTTGAACAAGTGCTACTGTCCTTAGTTACTTTTTCTTGACTTTACTTTTTTAGAGGTGGAGGACAGACATTGTACAAGTTTCATATGATCTCAAAACCAAATCTATAGATTTTGGGACAGCAGATTAGCATTGGGAAAACTATGGTCCATCACTATCACAAAGCATAAGGTCATTTGCAATCTAGAACCAAACTTCATGGTTTGGGGTCATCTCTTCTAAATTCTGAATGTCCAAGCTGCTTTATAATTGAAATGCCAAGTCAAATACAACACAACATAAGATTTTGGGTCAGAAGTCTGTTATTGGAGATGTAGGATCAAAAGGGAGAGAAAAAGGAAGAGGCAAAATAAGAGATTAAATAATTTCAGAGTTACAGATGCCATGACACTTTGAACTCATCCCAGGTTTTAACTAGTGGTTGCAGCATTTTTTTGATAGCTCAGCAAGAACTCTGGATCCCTGTTAGCCTTAGCAAGCAGAGGCCAAGATTACAGCATGGATCAGGAGAGATGGAGAAAGAAGGAAATAGAGGATGACAGTTTAAGGGCTGGGATCCAAGGAGCTCCTATAGGCACGGGCAAGTCTGCCCTGCTTAAGGGCAGGTCACTATGCTGAGGGATGCAGGAGTCTTGGCACAGAACAAAATGCAAATGTGGCAGCCAAGCAAGAGCAGCAATATAGTGCTGAAAGCTGCCAGTGCAGCAGCATCTGGACCGAGGGGATAGACCGGGATACAAAGTGCCACAAAAGCAATATTTCAGTACATCAGAGGAATAATTACATCATCATCATGGCTAGGCTTCGCGAACGAAGATTTGTGAAGGACTCTACCCACGCTTGCTACAAGCGCGCTGATGGCTAAAGGAATATTTAGGGAACCTAAATCTATCAACTTAAAAATGCCTGATCGTCCCTGAGAGAGGAACAGAAGGTTATTCTCCCATCAAATAACAGTTGCTGTATTTTTGCATGCTATTTTTTAGTAATCATTCCTATTTTGAAGCTCTTTTCAAGATTCCGCCTTCTACAGTAAAGGTCTGAGGGAGGATTGTAGTAGTTCAGAATCCTGTGTGTAGTGATGACTTGAAAATCAGAATTGCTGCAGCATTAATATTCAAGTTCTGTTCTTACTGCTGATGTGCTAAAAGACATCACAACCTCAAGGCTAATGAAGGCACTGTAATGCTGTGCTTTAGCTGTCAGCCCCTCAGTGCCTGCAGAAGCAAGAAGCTGCTCCCTGCTGAGGAGGAGCTGGGTGCTCCACAACCACCCATCTCTGCAAGCAGGGAGGGCTGGCACTGGTTACCACTGCTGTCAACGAGTCACTGGCAAATCCTCTGTGCCTGTAAAGCTTTCAACATGGCAGGAGCCATTCCACACAAACGTTCTCACACCTTCAGTGCCAGACTCCTCCTGACTTGGCTCTCGTACCCCAGTCCAGGCACTGGCTGTGTAACACGGCTTTTTGTACTCCACTCACTTATCAAATGCCTTCTTCCATGTGAAACGCAAATCATTCCCACTCCCATCATACCATCACTGCCATGTTTCCGAACTATCCTATGCATCTGCTGGGTCCTTCCTACACATACCCTAAGAGGCAGGGAGATACAGGAGAAGAGGAATTTGGGTATCTACCTAGATCAACACAGGTTGGGATTGCAGATGTTTGACTTACCAGAACAGTGAGATTTTAGTGCTGGATGTTCTAAGAAAATACTGATAAATACAGCTTAATGTGAGACACAAAAATCAGAGATTAGATTCCTAATGAAATCAACAAAAAATTGTCTGGTTTCTTGTGGTTGAAAGAACTGCTTTTGATTTTATTTGTATGAAAGAATGAAGTAAAAAGGTAAGTAACTTAACAAATAATGATACAAAAAAGCAATGGAGGAATAGCTCTGTTTAATCTTTACACTTGGTTGAATGCAAAAACATACCCAAAATTGTATGAAAACAATCTATCCTCTTCAAGTCTTTTATTATCCAAATGAACATCTGAGAACATGAATGAGGAATTTTCCAATGAGGAAGTGAAAGCTCTAACGAGCAGTTGGCCTGCCCACGTGCTTTTCTGAGAATCTTTGTAATCAATGCCTCTCTGCTTTTTCTGGTGAGGCAGCTCTTACTGGAGCTTCCCTCGAAGATTTTTCACACAAGGCACAGCATTTTCTGGAACGATTTATGGGAGTTATCAAGCCTCTGTGTTTCACATTCTCAAATCCAAATTACTTTCCAGTTTTTTAATTACAAGCAGATGAACCTGCTGCAGGGAAGCAAGTAAGTCTCTGCTAAAGCCTTCCCTCATTTTCCAGCTACTGCATTCTTCCTTTGATATGTTCCTGCAGGTGTCTGTGATCCCACGTGCATGAATGGAGGGAAATGTGTCCACCCAAATGTCTGTGACTGCCCATCTGGTTGGAGGGGAAACCACTGCAACAAACGTAAGCACCTCTACAGCCCATCAAGCAGATTATTATTACTTGGGCCAGTCAACATCAATTGTAATCTTCTTTTAATACTAAAAAACAATATAGTGAATAGAATCTGTTTTGCTACTTCAGCAGTTTGAAGAAAGCCAGTTTTAAGTACAGGTAATATAAAATATAAACAGTTGATGCTTGCAAAGGAGAAAAAGCTGTGTAGGGGAACCCTGGTTCTGCTTCACGCAGCTCTGTTATACATCTTGTTATGGAAATTCATTTTTATAGTATTAAATTTGAAGCATCGATTTTATGTTTTAACAGCTTCACATATTTTGTTATATTTTGCAGAGAAATGTCATATATTTCAAAATACAGAACTATTTAAAGCCTGCTATAAAGTCTTCCAGACTGATGTACTCTCAAGGTCATTGGTGCATAATTTGGAGAATGATGTGTTCTTACTCTGTAACTCTACCAGATCTGACTACAGTTACATAAAAATGTAATTAAAAAAAACCCCTCTCACCCTGAAATATTTTCAAGGAACATTTTTCCTTACATGGCTGTTCATTACCATGAAGCTGACAGTTAAACTGAATAAATTTATAATCAAGATGACATCTAGTAAGTAAACCAGATTAAAATATTGGCTTTTTACCCTTTGGGTCCTGATAGTAAATATGATTTCAGAACCAGTGGTTTGAATTTATAATATTAATAATTTATTCAGAAATACTGAAGGAAGGAAGTGTCTCTCACACATATACACCAAATCACGCACTCTTTCAGGATCTCTGAACAAATAATATATGCAATAAACATCTCAAACTTTACTATGAAAATATTTATTTTCGACATGGAACACATAATAGGCATACGACATGCACAAATATGTCGTATGGAGATTATGCTCAGCTGATGGTGAGCTGAGCATTAGAAATGGCAAGTCTCCCAGTAGACAGTCATCAAAGATAAATTTCTTAAGAAGAAAATATCAATGAATCCTGAATACTGATTATCTGATGAACGGAACACGCTCACTTCTCTGGAAGTTAGCCATATGGAACAAAGCCTAGCAGGTCACCTTTCAGACAGACCTTGAGCACACAGATATATCACCTACATCTTCTCACTTGTTTCATGTCAACCTGTTCAGCTGTTTGCCTGCAGAAATGTCTGAACGGTGGAGAATGCGTCGGTCCAAACATCTGCGAGTGCTCCAGAGGATGGGTGGGAATGCTGTGCCAGACCCGTAAGTGATCCTTCATTTACCACAGCTTTGTAACCATGCACGCAGCACCGGAGATTTTTATGCATTATATTTTCTCCTATGTGTATATTGTGTTAGGTTTATGGTTGAACTCGATCATCTTAAATGTCTTTTCCAACCTAAATGATTCGATGATTCTATCATGTGTAAAAGTCAACCATAACATGATTAGCACCTAAATTCTGCCTTTTATTTGTCAGAACTGTCCTATGCTGCCAGTAAAACTATTACTTTCAAAGACATTTCTGGACTCAACATCAGCATGAGAAAGAGGCCTGACTCATCTTTTCATTATGTGGATGATAAGCTCAATCTGTCAGACAAAATAAATAGTTTTTTAATTCAATAATTTGAAATGCAAGGTAAAAAAAAGAAAGGTCCAAGGAGAAAAGGAAATACCCAGGTGGCATTAAGCACAGAAAGAAATCCTATGTATCTGCCAACCTTAGAGGCAGACCCTGTAAATCCTCCGTGTTCAGACTGACCACCAAGGTGGCTGGAAGTATTTGCATTTGAAGGGTTTGGAAGACCTGAAATAGGAAGAGACCTGTTACTGCCAGTTACAAAGAGGGTCACTTCAGTTTGTGTCAGCTATTAGCTTTACAGCATAAGGAGATGAAGAAAATATCAAGGCATTATCCCCTTTAAAGGGCAATCTTCCTTTCCTCTCACACTTGCAGAGCATAATTACTTATGGAAATCTTTTGTCAGTGAAATCCCAATGGCCGTGTAATTGTTTCTTTGTGCCAGCTGTCTTCTAGTTCAAACATGGGGATGTTTAAAGTTATTTATTCATTGGTGACATACTCTTGACTCAGTTTATTAAATAAACAAACAAATGGCGCTTGTTCCTCTGAAAGACAAGTAAGGTTTACTGTCATTAACAATTTCTGCTGTCCTACGCAGGCACACAGACCCAGGTAGCTTTTTATAGATCTAGCTAACCTTTGAAACTTTGATCCAAATCCCTTCACTTGCTAATCACTCTGGTTTTACTATTTCTTCCCATGTTTTCACTGTACTGGGAGGTTAAATTATTTTTTTTTGTCCAAAAGGATCTGGCTGAAAATCCCAGGTCCCACAGCAAACCCAAATAATCACCAAGTGGTTGGAATTTCTGGGGTTTTAAGGGGAAAGAGAGAAGACTACTGTCAGAGAGCAGATGGTGAGGTCTTATAATGTTGCTGCAAGGTATTCACAGTGAGGCAGGGGTGAAACAGGGGAGCAGCAAAGTCTTCATCCTCACAGATGTCAGGCAGAAAGTTTTGCACAAAAGTGTAACCCCTGAAAGCGAGTCTGGTTTTATGTTTTAATGGGAGGTTATTCCCTCAAATCCAGAACTCAATGAAAAAATGTATTTATCTGTCTAAATATAAAAAGCCTCCTGAGTGCTTCCCTTTCTCACCTTCCCCTCAGCTCTGGCACTACCATGCAAGCTGCTGGCTGTAACCAACCTCTGGTTGCCTCTTTTTGTTGTCCTTGTTTTGCTTTGGCCCCTTTCCCATCTCCCAGCAGCACAGGGATAGTGGGCCAAATCCACACACTCTGCCAGAGCCAGCATGTTTCTGGCAAGGACGTGTTTGGTTCATCTCACTACTCCCCTGTGCAAAGCTGCTTTGTCACATTTAATCTCCTGAGGTTTCCCTGTGTTCAGCATCCCCTTCTCGCTTGGATGTGTGTGCCCAAATTCTGGGCTTCACTATAGCATCAACAAGGCTGAAGATGGCCTTGATTTGCACACTTTAACTACAGACTTTGGCTGTTAAAGTCAACAACAGGGCAAAACATACATATTTTAAGATAAGAAAGTAGAAGCAACATATTATTCATTATTTAATATTTTATTTAATATTTATTCTATAACATTGTATTGAAACAATAACTATTGTTGATTATACTATATGTGAATCTAATACTATATGTTATCTATTAATTCTATATTTTTCATATGATTAATCTTGTTTCCATTTTATCTCAATTGTTTCCGTTTCATAATGTAAATTTTTCACCTCACTCTACAAGTAACAAACCAGACAGCAACATTTCTCAGTAATCACTGTACTTTCTCCACTGTCCAGAATCCATTAGGTTTGGATTGTTTCTCTGGAGTTTTTTCTAGGGTTGGAAAAGATTCATTAACCTCAGCTTCATTCTTTGTTTTCAGCCTGTGGATTCGCTCAGCTGCCCTTAATGGGGGGGCAGAGATGGAGATGCAGATACAGGTTTCATCTACACCCTGAACCTCAGTTTTTCCTCATTTTTTCCTAGCACACATCCAAATAGGGTGACTAAACCAAAAGATCTACAGAGACTTCCACTACTGTTTTCTGGACACTTTTCAGATGGAATAAATTGTTTCAGTCCTCTCTACTGAGATGGACAGAGTAGGCCGTTAAGCTACCAAAAGAGACAATGGACCAATACTAAAAATTTATATTGGACATCTAATTTTCATTTATCCTTAAAAAGTCACAGATCACCTTCATCAGTGCAGTTTCTAAGCTTACATGGACAGTTCAAGAAGATACTTGGAGGCAGCAGCTGCCACAATAAATCTTCTCTAAATCTTTTCTCTTCAGTCTTCTATAAAACCAGAAAAAAGCAAAACATTACATTCTCTACTTTTAGGTCTCTAAAAACTAAATTAAATATTTACAGCTGAAAATACAGATGTCTCAGACTTTCTCCCACCTTTCACTAGGAAAAAAATACATAGATCTTTCTTACAAGTGATAGCCCAAAACGCTTCAGCCTTCTATCAGACAAACCCAGTGGCTGTATCCTAGAACAAATTTTCCATTCTCCTGTAATGAAGATTGGCAATGTCTAAGTCAGGATAATTTCATGTCTAAAATATTTTGAAAATGCCTCAGAGAGACCTCTGTAATATCAGAGGTCTTCACAACACATTAAGGAGCTTATATCTAATTTGGAACAGGTCTGATGCATTTTGGGGATGGAATCACATGAGCAAAAACTCTGCCTCTTTTGCAATGATGTACAATGAAATTGCATGTCCGTGTAATGCAGTGAATTATGATTTCTTAATGCTACAATCAGCCAAACTCACAATGGCATTCCAGAGACATCTGTGCAGGATTGTTTATTTACAGTTTCACCCACCTCTGGTTGCAACTAAACTAAAGAATTTGGCAAGATTAAAAGAAGAGACTTCTAGGAGACACTGGTAATGGATAAAACACAATAGTCTTCCTTTATCAGACTCTAAATAAAGAGGTCAGTCAAAAGAATAGTTTTCTTCCCCACTCATCTGTAACTGAACAGAATGGCTTCTGAAAGAGAATCGATAAAATAGGTCATTTGTCCCAACAAATAAGGTGTATGGTGGAACACACACATTATCCTTGATAAATACCTATGACTTTGAGGAGCACAGTTTAAGGAATAATGGTCAAGTTTCAGAGTGTACTGCAAATGTAGGGAAATAGACTTTCGGAAGAAGAGGCTAAAAAAAAGTAATTCGAAATATTCAAAATGCCTCAGCTATAGAAACCAGAAGCTTTACAGAAGAGGCTTCTTCTATTAGAAGCTTTTTGTTTGTTTGTTTCACTCTTGTTTTTAGCTTTCATGACAGCAGCAAAAATATTCAAAACCCCTCCCTCTGTGAAAAGAAAGAAACAATATCCAAGGGTCACCTTAATTTCCCATTAGGCTTTTCCTTCCCATTCCATATTAGATTTCCAGTCTAATGGTCCAGCCTATGGCTTCCCCTTGCCTTCCATGGTGGTAACTCACATCTCTGTTCTCCTGACCTAGGAAAGAAACATTAGACCAAATAATTCAACACCTGGCAGTACAATCTGATTATCCCAACAAATATAGCCAAAACGCAACCCAGTACATTCAGAAGGCTTCTGGCCAGGGGTATAAATCTGGTTTTTTAACGCTCTGAATGCAGGATCAAGGTATAATTCTAATAATTAATTATAAAGTATAAGAAGGTTATAGTTGTGAAGGATCTTCATCATTAAAATTCATGCTGCTATCTTCTCTTCTAATATTATTGAACCCATACTGGCTCCTCATTGCCCTTCAGAATATCTTCTCTTTATTTGCATGTTATAAGTGTCAAGCTTATGGCCTTCTAATTTCCTCAGTATTCTCCTCCGTTCTCTCTCTGCCTTGAACAGCATCTCAGGCAGGCTTTTGTCTAGCCTTCCTGTGTAACCCTTTCAAACCTTAAAAAAAACAAAATTCTTTTGAAAAGAATGTCGTCCACATGCAAATTATAGCTCTGTTCTTTTAACATGCAGGGATAAATCTCTTTCTGTAATTGGCATTTATTGATTATAATTTTAACATAAGCTCAGCTTGTTAAATGACTTTGCTGATTCTACACAGGATAATGCATACATAGCCAGTGTCATTTTTAGTGTTTAGAGGCTTAGCATCCCTTGTAAACACATTTATGAAATATTCATTTGAACTTCAGCTATATTATTATCCCCTGTGATGTCAATTCCAATTTTCCTCCAAGATGTTTTTAACTTTTCCTCTCACTGAGCTCTTGTTTTTCTGACCACTACAGGAATAAGCAGGGGGTGGACACAGAGAGACAGGCAGGTAGCAAAGGATGAAAAAAGGAGGGAATAGTTTCCCTTTTTTCACTTTGTTTGCACCAGAGAAACCACAGGTGGGGGGGGTGGGGGGGGAAGCCTAGTACCTTCTTCTGTCCATGAGTATCAGAACACTCCCAGATGCTATAGGGGTCTGTACAAAAATCTTTGCATTACCTGATCTTATTTTATCTGCTACCAGGCTGAAAGGAGAATCAGGTTCCATTTTTCCCCAGCCCAAGTTCATCTGAAATTAATAATGGAAACTTATACAGTTGTCTCATTAATAATAATATCATACCGAGTTCTTTCTCTTCCTGCTTATCATACAGAGGAACAAAACAGGAGTGGGCACAAGGAGCCCCTTCTGCTGACAATGCTGACGCGTTTTTGTTCCAGTGAATGAGACTTTTTCCAATTACAAATCTGAGCCCTTTCAAGGTTCATAGAGGAGCTGGAGAAGCACTCAGCAGCTGACGAGCTCACTGTTCTAGCTTGAGTATCACTCCATTCCTCCTCTGCCCCATCCACACCCAGAATTCAAACTTGAGCATTCACCTCCCAGAAGAAGGAGAAATTCAGAAGTTTACAATTGCCCATTCTGGATCTTGAGGAATGTTTTGCAACAGACACCTAAAAAAAAAAAACATTTTTTTTCTTAAAATCTTGTTTCAAGAAAACACTGCTTTCACCTTTTCGAAATGTCAGAAATACATCAACTAGCTCATACACTAGGAAGTCAATTCCTAGCTCCAGGTCACTGGAGTCCTACAGCAAATCACCGCTGACACAGCTGGCTTTTCAAACAGGAGCACCTAAAGGTCAGCAGCACATGCAGGTCTCTGTGTGTTCTTGTTCTGGACATATTATGGGTCAGTGGCTCTGACACAACATGAACCCTCAGTACCCGACTGTACTCGAAAGGGTAACAGCAGTTTGCCAAGCTGTTTGCAGCCTCTCCTCTTGAAGATGTGTACAGTGGCAGTAAGCCTGGTTCTTCCCTCCTCTGCCCCATAGCTATCAGGTCTTAAGTTTGCTGTAGGTATTTAGATTTTAATGTCCCCGCTCTGGCAAAATCTCAGCCTCCTCACTGAATGTCGGCTGCCATGGTAACCTGATAGAACAAAACCAATACAAATTCCAGGTGTTGTTAAACATCTTGCCATTGGCCTCCCAAAGTCATTGTAACAATTATTATAACTCTGAGAATCACATTTGGAAGACTTAGGATCTCACAGTGTTTCCTAAAGAAACTTCATTGACCTGGGCTATCTCTGAGACTACAGATCTCAACGCAAAGAATTTGCACGAACTTAAATCTGTGTCAAAGTCAGAACCTAAGTCCAACAAACTGAAAGGGTGGAATTTGATCCTTAAGCCCCAGAATTTCTTAATTTTCTGTAAAAAAAACCTCATGGGGATACAGCAAATTCATTCAAAACTGATGGAACATTTTGCTCCATGATGAAGGAGATGGTGTTGGATTATAGACATGGGTCTACCTTATTTGCAGCTCTGTCTTAATGATGCATGGTTGGCAGCTTCCTATATGCCTCTGCCACACCAGAAAATATAAAAAGCCACTTGTTGATTCACTTCTGATGAGTTTTGAAAGCATTTAATTTGGCTGCCTGTAACTAGGATACGATATTCTGGCAATATTTATGGAAGATTTAACTCATGAGATCTAATTAAAATACTGTGACATGTGTGTCCTTCTTGAATTGGTGCCCTATGAATTGGCTGTTCTCTTTCCTCTATGCCAAAACAATGTCATAACAATAGAAACTGCTAATGAGGATGAAAAATTAGCTGAAATTTGACTTATTATTTTTTCTCTCTTAAAAAAAAATAAAACACTGATTCTTTTATTAACAAAATGTTTTCAAATTAGTGGGCCTCTATGAATACTAGACTATGGCACTCTAGAAAAGATAAAAAAGTTTTTCTGATTCCTTTTTTCTTGGGATAAGTAGCTCGTTACTGATTCTGTGTGACCATGAAATCACATGTTCTTATACCTGGTTTCCAGAGATGCAAAGTGTTCAGTTCATCACATTCTCCCATTTACTTATTTATGGTGTTAGCATCACCTTTGGGAGTACATATTTAACGTATTTTTTCATCTCAACTCAAGACCCCATGTTTTAACAGCTGTTATTGATTTCAATTGGAATGAAAGAAAATCGGTTTTGGCACAAATCTTACCAAAACATCAATGCCCAGCATGTATCCTGGCTTTCAAAATTAGGCCTTGTACTCCATTTCTAACTGAGCTGAGGCTCTTACTTTGCCACAGTCTTCCCTTTTACTGTCACTGGGAAAAAAAAGAAAAAAAATAAAGGAAATTGTAAACATAAGAGACACATAGGCATAAAAAGCCTATTAAAAACCGTCTCTAATTTTTAAGAACATCTAAATATTCACTTCCTAATGAAAAGACTTAAAATAAGTGTATTTCTAAAGAACTTTGTCTTTCATTTTTAGCACTTTGTGAGCAAAAATGTCTATATGGAAGCAGATGCATAAGACCAAATGTCTGTGCTTGCAGAAGTGGCTACACTGGTTCAGCATGTGAAAAGAAGGTAAGGTCCAAACCCACTGATTCTTATGGTAAGGACAAAAATACCCAAATGTAACTGAAATTGTTTACAGGAAAATGGATTAAAGTTTTGTTAACCTTATGGAAGATGTAAATAAGGTTACAGAATATTTTAAAGGAAGTTTCATGACTGCTCAGCTGCAAACTAACCCTGTATCCACATTCTAGATAAAATTTTCTCTTTTAATATTTAAATAACAGTTTAATATTTCAAACATAGAACCCAGAAAAGGTGTGTCTATTCTGGTAGTTAGGGTCATCCTTAATACAGTGTTCCAGTCCA
Organism: Cephalopterus ornatus; assembly: GCA_013396775.1. Lineage (NCBI taxonomy): Eukaryota > Metazoa > Chordata > Aves > Passeriformes > Cotingidae > Cephalopterus > Cephalopterus ornatus. Next base: position 385,914 of record VZRE01001354.1, read on the forward strand.
AATCCACCAACCATCTACAGAGAAAAACCTAGAGAAAAACATCCAGTTGCAGTCCAGGCAAGTCTGGAAGCTTTTTAAATTACAAGGACAACCTGCTCCTCCTGCTAGACATCCCTCACTTGCTTTTCACCTCCCTGCCTTCCTAACTTCGCCTCCTGTTCACAGCATGAAACCTCAGGTCTTGCACCCACAAGGTCTGTGAGCAAAAATTACTCTTGTTCCCTCCTTCTCCACTCCAGTTTCCAAAGTCCACTGACAACTCACTTCATGCTGAGCTTGACCTCAAACTCTGCATCAAATATCACTATGGACCTTCCCAAAACACCAAAGCTTTCTCCTGGTCAGAGGGGGGTCTTTGTTACTTGTCCAAGTAACTTTGTCAGAGGCTCTTTTCCAAGACGAGTCCAGTTCATGCAAATATGTTCTGCGTGAATTTGAGAAGCATTGAGTTGAGAAATAGGATGTGTCCAGCAACCAGAATGGTTTGCAAGGTTACAGAACATCTGGCAGCTGGGCTTGGCCTGACCATCACATCAATGCATGTCCTCAAGTGCAGTTTATGCCCTGCATCACCACTAAGACAAAACTGTTTGGGCTTTTATAAGCAGTCATTTCCTATAACTCAAACACTATTCCACTTGACTGGCCCGATTTCCAGCTCTCCAAACAGGCAGGTTGCCCTTTCATTTACCTACACTGAAAGGCTGGGGGCAAAAATCAACGTATTTTCCTTTCAATTACAGAAGGCATTAAGAGAAAGCACAAAAATCTATTCAGATAGTCACTTAATTCTGTTAATGATAATTAGATTTTAATATCACAATTAAATTTCTGTATAGATTTTCCTAGCAGGTACATTCTCGTACTAAACTACAGCTCCTACACCAATACCGAAATGAGGCTGATGTAGATAAGATGAGTAAGTGTTGTAATTTTCCATACATAAAAAAATCTATTAAACAGGTTGGCTGTGGCCTAGGAGAGTGAGGTGCACGTTTTCTCAAATAATTAACAGAAGTCTAAATGGAAGCAGGCATAAGACAAGATAAACTGGAATTATTCACTGCAGGTGCTTATATCCAGGAGAATTCCCTTGGTAGGTCAAGAGTTGCCCTTTTGGATCCATCAGACCAAGATTACCAGGATGGCTTTAGAGCATTATTCTAGTTGTGGATGTGCAAAGTAAGATATTTGTCATTTCACAAATGAAGTGGAACTCTGTTGCACGTAAGAGAAAATATTAAAACAAGCAATCATCCCTCCTTTATCACATGAATAAACCATTACCCACTAAATCAGTCCTGAAAGAAAAATAAAGTAGAAAAAAAGAACTTTGCAAATTATGTGAGTTCAAAATGCCAAGTCACCAATGGCACATGCAAACACACGTGTCTCTCTAGCAGTGATTCATCTCACATTTTTTAAGACTGTTTGAAGCACTCTTCATTTTCAGGGCTTATTCTGCAGAAATACTGATTGGCCACACTGATATGGACGTGCATTGCTTTGATGTGAAGAGGGAAATGTTCTGGATAAAAGGGACTTAACAGGTTTCCTTCAATCCGAGAGCCTTGCTGAAAGCTAGAATCAAAGCTAGTAATTAAAATTATGGATTTCATGGTGTCCAATTTAAATTACATGGCTTATGTTATATGAAAGTAAATGAGCTACCTCTGCAAAAAATCAAAATTATGAGACATCAAAATACAAAGCTCATTTACTAGCATGGATTATAGTAAATTGTACACATACCCATATTTCTGTAAAAAAAGTTGGGACATTAGGCCTCCTAAGAGTTTCTTTATCAGTCTGGATTGGGTTTAAGCAAACAATCTGAGTAGGCTTTAATCAACTCCTTCTCCAAACCTGTCAGTCCTGGAAATCTCACAATTTATCTAAGTAATTGTTTAATTCTTTGACCACATTATTAGAGCACAGTTTTGTTTTTCCTAACACTGAACATAAACCAAACCTGTAACAAGCAAAACTGATACTTCTTGGGGCAACCTCGATGGGAAAAGTTAGCTCAGTTCTTTCAGTGACAACATTTACATGTCTGAAGAAAATTAGAGTCTCTGCTGCCTGATTTTATCCCATTTTCCAGAGCTAAACCAATCAAGTTGCAAACCCTGTTCTCTGTTACTTGTCTAAACTCCAGTTTCTCCGTGTCCTTCCTGATGTGCTGTAGCCCAGCAGCTGCCTCCCTCTGTGGCTCTCCTGTCTCTGATTAATAAATTTACAGCAAGAGATTTACATTTTGCTGTGACAGCCTTACAACCAGCTCAGTCTTTTCCACACTCCTGACACCTTATCACTTTTTCCCCATTTGACATTTGTGCAGTTGACTTTTCCTTGGAAAGCACCATCTTTATTGTCTTTACTTAATTTTCTCTTACGGATTTCAAGCTGTCTCACCCATTTATCAAAAAGATTATTAATTCTAAGCCTGCTTGCACTGCATCCAAGTGCAGCATTGTTCAAAAATGTGACATCTCATTGTCTAAGACATTAATGAAAGTGGAGAGTAGTGGAAAAATCAGGACCTACAGACTTGATAAAATTATTCCTTGATAATGCTTTCTCAAACAGGCCTTGCTCCTTACTTATTTGTTATGAATCATACTGGCATCACTGTCTGAGTCAGATCAGAAGTCTCTCTAAAGTGAAAAAACATCTGTTCTTTGTGGACAGAGTGGCTGCTTCCCTTACTAAACTTGAGGAGCTTATAAATTGACTGTTTAATAATTTATGGTAATATCTCTCCAGATACCAACTTAGTCTGAATCTTTGGCTGTCATTCTCTTACTTTTCCTTCTTTTTCCTCATTTGAAGAGATGTACTATGCTTATTGGGACTATTTATATCCTTTGGGAGTTCTCAAAGCAAATCACTGCTGCTTTAGAAACAGCATCTTTAAATATGCTGGGGTAACTGTGAGGATCTCTTGACCTGGAAAAGCTGCTTCATGTAAAGACCTTTTTATTTGCTAAGATGTTCCATATGGGATTTTAATACACAGCAGATAGTATCACATAAATTCAAATCCCAGTTTATTGCCCAGCCATTTAACCTCGTAAACAGACCTTAAATCTGACTTTTCTGAATTTAAATACTCTCTTCCTTCCCTATTCTCCCTTGCATTCCTGTTCCCTTGTTAAATCTGATCATGTCAAACCTTTTGTCACATTTAACCTTTCTGAGAAGACTGAAGAAAAGGCACTGAGCACATCAGCCTTGCCTGTGTCATCTGCAACCTTCTCTCCTCCCTGCTGGATTCACCACTATCTTTTGCTGTGGGAATTAAAACTAATGCTTTGCTCTGTTTCTGTTATGAATCTTCAAATAATGGGAACAATACAGTAGCAGTGACACGTGAAAGTTGTCAAAAAACCTGGATTAAACTGGAGAGGAGCAGCCTTTTCCCTTCCTTCAGCAGCAGCTGACAAGGGATGTTCTAGGTGACTGCACCTGAAGCTAAGTGAATCCTGCCATCCTCCTTTTCCTAGGGAAGGAGATGCAAGGTAATTGCCTCTTTTAGGCAGTTGGGAGAGTTAGTTAAATCAGTTTAGGAGACTGATTTCTTCCTTTAAACTTAATTTTTGGTCTTCAACCTTTTCTCACAAAATTTGAGCGAAAAATTCAGTTTTAGCAGATTCTTTTTTCACAGTATATACTGAAACCACTAAGGATACAGCTTCAGGCAACTGGCAAAAAAAGATCCCACTGCAGAACTCCTTTTTTCCCACCATCTAAATAGTGCCTGGAGTCTGGTTCTGCCAGTGCATTTGGAAAAGCTGGATGGCCCATATTTGCCTAATCAAGTTAATTCCCCTCTCTCTGCTGTAATCTTCAGTATCATTCCCCTTTGTGCAGTTAAGATTCCTGGAGGAACAATATACATTTCCCTAAATTATTCATCATCTACATCCTATTCCTCACATTTATATTGCCAATTGATTTGCAATTCATTTTCTGACATTTTTGGTTTACTTTGTTTTGGGCTTCTGCTAAACAAAGCCTGCCAACAGCATTCCTCCGAAGGCTAATGAACTTGCTAGAATAGCAATCACTCTCTCAGAAACCTTCTGCGTACTTTTAATTTGTATTGACTCTCTGAGAGATCCAGATAATTTAGCAAGTTTCATGGCAGACACGAAGACAAATGCTCCTGCTGACTTTCACATTCAAAGCAGACATTAGAGCACATTTATTCAGGGCTGCAAGGGGTGACCCAAACAAAACAGACTAAACAAACCTCGTTTCCAGTGGAACTACAGTTAAAAACTTTGGCATTAGTCCCAAAAGAGACTAAGGCAATCACTGCGTCATTTTGTACACTGGGAGTTTTTCCTAAAGCTGAAATTGATATCGTATCTGTTGTCCTAACTGATACCATCACGCTTTCCTTGTTTGTTTTTGCCTGCCTAAATGGATTAAAGTAATAGCATTAATTAAGCCGACAGAATTAATTTAAGTTAAACAATGTTATCTAGTTAGATATAAATGGTACATAATATTACACCACAAGCTATCATGATGGTGTATTTCCCAATAAGATTTTAAATATTAATGTGCTAAACCTGTCTGTCTGTTGAATATTTATTCTAAGGCATGAAGGTACTGAGAAGTGTAGCCTGTTATGGAAAATAATAATTAAGAACAGGCATATCTTATAGCAGATATTTTTGACAGTGGAATCTAGCAGTGAATAGAACAGCAACAGGACATTCATTGCCTAGGAATGAACCCAGGGACTACCTCCCAAAGATTAAACATCCTATTGATTTCAGTACAGCCTGAAAATGCATGATGTTTTTAATAAACAATTTCTCATATTAGGCAAGCCTTTGCTGCAGCTAGTGACCTTCACATCACTATTACTTTGTTCATTTATACATTGAGAGACATTAAAGCACAAATCAGGGTGCTCAAGTTATACGAGCTGTATTCAGCATCGGTCAATACACAAGTTAGTCATCTGTGGAGTTTTATGAACAGCTGGCTTGACTCTTTGTAAGTTATTTGACAAGTAAATGGAAGTAATATGAGGTTAGCAAGGCAAAGTCAAATGCAGTATCGAGCTACACGTGTATATTGGTCCAACTATTTGCACATTACAAAGAAATCTAAGGGTATTTAATGTAATTTAAGCAAGAAAAAAGACTCTGACTTCCTCATCATATCACTGAACAGCTTCAACACATATCCTCGTTCATGTATTCAGGTTGAAATCAGAGGCATCATGTTACACTGTAATTAGTCTAGACCGGGAAGCACCCAAATGCCCAAATAATTCCACACAGAGATGTGCCCCACCAGGTGAACCTGCCTGCTCAGGTCCCTGCTAACGCAGGGGTGGGTCTCCATGTATGCTCCATCCGATTGATGACAGAAGCTTGTCTGGTTCTTAAAGGATATAAAGACTTGTGGTAATGCTCAGTATGAATACTTAAACTCCCTTTTAGTTTCAGAGAAGCTTATGATGAAAGAAAACTTATAGAAGTGTCCTTTTTTGGACTTCTGCTGCTTTCCTGCAATAAAACATATGCACCCTATATATTCTTTTTCACACAGAAAAGTATTACTGATTTGGAAATCACTGTGTTTTTCTTTAGTTCTCATTAGCTTTTCATGAACACAAGAAAGTTCTCCCTGAGATGTTTTGGCTTGAATTGGCACATGCCGTCAGAATGGAGTTTTGGGGTGATTGCAGACAGGTCTGTGTAACATGAATACTTAGAAGTCTCTGCCCTGTCTGGTACTCAATACATGCTCCAACTTTCTTCACACATGATTCTTCGGAAAGAAAGCAGGACTGGGCCTTTGCAGCACATTAAATTCCATAACATGTCCTACTTTGTATATAAACATACATAAATATGTATGTCCTAAGAAGGGCAATGGAGCTGGGGAAGGGTCTAGAGCACAACTCTTATAAGATGCAGCTGAGGGAGCTGGAGGGACTTAGCCTGGACAAAAAGAACCTCTGGGGGGACCCTCTCACTCTCTACAACTACCTCAAAAGAGGTTGAAGCCAGGGTGGGGTTAGTTTCTTCTCCCAAATAACAAGTGACAGGACAAGAGGAAACGGACTCAAGTTGCACCAAGGGAGGTTTAGGTTGGATATGAGGGAAAAATTCTTCAAAGAACGGGTGATCAAGCAATGTCATAGGTTGCTCAGTGGTGGAAGTATTTAAAAGACATGGAGATGGGCACTTAGGGACATAGTTTAGTGGTGGACTGGCAGTTCTGGGTTAACAGTCAGATTTAGAGGTTTTTCCCAACCCAAATGATTCTGTGATTCTATGATTTTATATACATATATAAATTTACACTACAAATATGCACATCTAAAATCCAGATAGATATTTTTATATAATGTGTATACAGATATACAGAAATATGTCATATGGCAGAGACATGCGCATATATTTATATTTTACCTCAATAAATATATATACCCTTCTAGATATTACACAGCTTTTGTTCATGTAAACTCAAATCCTTGTTCTAACTAAACCTGTCTAAATTGCAGCAGCCACTTGTAGAAGTACTTTCATATAAAATAAACATGCCATGTACTATTCACAAATAAGAAACTGCTGTCTGGATCTATCACTACCAGAAACTAAGGCAGGGTATTTTAGAGTCAAACTGGGAACTAAAATTTGGATACATGATGCTAATATCAAGGTTAACCTGTCATATCAAATACAGATATATCAAGACTAAGGAGCACCTTTCTTCTTGTCCTGAATAGTAAATTAATATCAACCTCTTCATGTGCTTTATAATATATATTTCTATAAAAATGCCCTTTGAAATGGGTTCTTAAATTTATGTGCTAGCACAAAATAAAGCTTTTCATATCATCTGTTATCTTGTTTTGGGATAAAAAAATATTTGGTCATGTATTTAAACTAGGATGATATTCTTGGACAACTTCTGCTGTATGAAAATGGGATAAGTGCACTGAAACACTTTCAGGCAAGAAGCCAACAATCTCCATGCGTTATACAGAAGTGGCAGAGTGATTTTTTTAAAGGCACACCTGCTTTAGATGAAAGAAATTGAATTTCAACTCCATAACTGTCAAGCACCACCGCAAATAATAGAGCCTAAGCCTAATCATTTCAGCAATATAGCTATTTTCCTGTTGAAGCGATGGAGCAGAAATCAGCCATAGCTAGATGATATCACTTTATGTGCATGCTTTGGGAACAGTTCCATTCATCATTTCACTGCTTAATCCCTTTCAAAAACATGTTCTTCATTCCCTGGTTAATAAAAACTTCGGTTGCCTAAGTCAAAATTGTGAAGTGGGAAAAAAAAAAAAGAAAGAAAGAAAACAAAAGTGGGCTGTGATTTTGCCATAATTACATAAATTCCAAAGAAAATGCAGCAACTATAATAAATCATTTGAGCACTTGCACGTAATATTTCTTACATGACACCACATGCATAAGGCTGTTTCTTCTGCAGTTCCACAAGCAGCTGAATCCTCATTTCTTTTTTACAGCTCCCAGTAGGATGAAGATAACAGCAGGACAATGAAGACAATCGTTTGGGTATTGGTAATCTGGAACTGAGCACGTTTTTCATTTGGGAAGATACAGTGTGAAGAAATTGCTAGTTCTCTCCCTTTTAGCCTTATATAATCTCACAGAGAAGAATAAAAAAAAAAAAGCCAAACCCCTTCTCATATGTCAATAAACCTACATTTAATTTCAAACCTGTCTATGGCAAGACTCAAATTCATGATCCAGGGCTGTAGTGACACCAGCACTACTTCTCTTGACATCAAAAAGATTTTACAATGGTACAGACCAATTTATAAAAGAAACTAGTGCCATGTTATTCTAATTTCTTTAAAATTTGAAGGCACAGATAAATTTCCTTTTTTTTTATTTTTTTTTTTTAAACAGATATGTCCAGAGAAAAATGAATAAATAAGATCCTGATTTTACTGAGAAATCTCAGTGACTACCAAGGGAAAGTCCTCAATGATGTTTAAAACAAGCTCAGTGTATTTCTGCTGAGTAATTGCTGAGGCCAAAAGCTTTAGTTTTCTAAGTTGCCAATGTGTCAGCACTTATATGGGAGGTGTCAATGCAATAACTGATGAAATCCTGGCTTTTAGTTGCCTCTACACCTGAGTTCTCCTTTGCCATCTCTAAGGACTATACGTTGCTCCTGAGTGAGTCAACCATTCACATGCTAAGGACACAAAACCCCACGTAGCCATACAGACTTAAACCCTGGAAGCCTTTTAGAAAAAAAACCAGCTTTCTAAACAATAGGGGCTTGGTGAAATGCCAGAAAATCTAGGTGATCTCAGAGATTTACAGCTTAGTTTGAAAATTCGTGTTTACAGAAATCTACCATTGGCTCGCCTATGAGTGGTCACGTGTCTCATCACAAGCAGGTAATCTTGTGGAAAAGTTGGAGGGTGGAGGAATGAGTGCAAGGAAGGGAATAAGAACAAAAGTTATAAGTTCACTTGGGCAGAAAGAGTCCTGAAGTGTCACCTTGGACAACTCAGGTTCAGTAAGGTAAATCCTAAATGATGCTCTGGGCATCCACCCTCTCCTTTTGTTTGTCTTACTGGAAGATTCGGAGCAAATATAGACTGAAATCTTGGTGCTTTGGTGGAGGAATGAAGAAGTTATGACATCCCCTCACCCTTCCTGAAGCAACTTACGGCAACAATGATAGATGCAAGGATTTTTTGATTGAACCTTCAGGGCTGCAGCAGTAACTAGATGTAAGATTTGATCTGACTCTTGCTGTCAATTTATAAGAATTACAAAAACCTGACTGTGAGATCTTTGAATGCTGCAAATTAAGTGTTTAAAAAAAACTTGGAGAAACTGTTGCTACTATAATTCAGCAAAACTTTTCTCCTCCCTTTCTCCCAGCTCCTTATAGCCGCTTTTTTTTCCATGTGTAACTAATGTAGCAAAATGCTTTTAAATGTCTAGTCTGTTCTTCAATCAATTATTCTCTATTCTTTATTTCTGAAATTTCCTGTTATGTTATCAACTGCTCCAGTGTAAGTAAGTTCCCAAATGCCAAAGATTAAAAAAGCAAATTAGTCTCATAACTTCTTGCAAGTTACCTGTAAACATTTAGATGAAGGACCAGACTTCAAAAATCCTTCTGTATTTTACTACTACATACTGATCAAGACCACAATCAGCAACGGTAATATGTTTTTAGTGTTCACTTTAACAGTTCCAGGAAGACATTAATACAGAACCAGAACACTGGCACTTGATGAGTATCTACAAGATTAAATTTAGAGTGGCAATTACACGTTTCTTGAAGTAGTGCCCCAATCAATAAAAAAAGATTTCTATTACTTTGCCTCCATGTCTACAAGAGACAATGCTAATGATCAAAACTCCTTGCCAAGATTGGATTTGAAAACCTGTAACAGCTTTCTACAGCTTGCAACTTCTCACTGTACTTCTAGAAGTGACTATTTGAGGCAACATTCATCCCCATCTATTTAAAGACAATTAGAAAGTTGGTTTGTGTCATTGAGGAATGTTCATGTGTGGCTATGAAACAGAAATAATTGTTAATAAATAGCAAAGCTCATGTTTTAGTATCTGATATCAAACTATAGGTAACCTACAGTTGCTTTGGGTCACAGCTCATGTCAGTGCAACTCTTCTTTCGGAAGCATGAATTTGACACTCTTGCCTTTATCCACTTCACCACTTAGCTGATTTTCTTCCCTTGATTGTTCAACACATTTTGCTAAAAAAAATCACTAGATATGGTAATCTGTATTCCCAGATTGTGTTTTAAACAAGGTACTGAATAATGTAAGTAAAAAATTATTCCTTAGAATTTCATACTTGTATTACGCCTTGTCGAAAACTACCCAGTTGGGACATTTTCTTACAAATACAGGGTCTTATGTTTTTTAAACCTTGTCTTATAAGCCACTTCTAACTGTTATATGTCAAAAAAATATAGCAAGGAGCTTAAGGCAGGAATCTGTCTAAGTAATTGCACTCTACCAAAAAAATGTACCCCCTCCATACAGTTACTTGAAGTTATAAGTCACTTAGTTCTAACTTCTAATTGTCATTATGACTTCCAATATTCATTGTTTGCTGAAGATTTATTTCAAAATCCTATTAAACCCAAAATAAATAGGGTACAATAAATCATAATCTCTTGTTATGGGAATATCAAACGGAACCATTATGCAGAAGGGGGAGCTTGGGGGGTTTTTGCTTAATATAAACCCTTTTAAGAGCACAATAATTGGCAGATTTAACTCATCCATGGCTTATAATATTCATTCATGTGGATGTTCAAACATTAAGTCACTGCCTTTATTCTTTTGGGATTTTCATAGGGTTTGTGCCATTTTCAAGACAAAAGATGCCGCCTATACTTTTTTCTGCCCAGAAAGCCGGAGACTGCAAAAAGTAGAAATGACTTAATTTTTGTACCTACTCAGCCACTATTAACCTTTGACAAAAAATATGACAGGTTACAAGCTTCATTAAGCATATGTATATACACACATATATGTATATTGCCATAGTACATCAGCTCAAAACCTCATAGAAATTGCTTTAAAGTAAAGAAAATATTTTTAATGGAAAAATAGCCATGCTATTCAGTATTCCATAAGGAAAAGTACAATTTAATTTTAAAAGGATTTTTTCTCTCATGTTAAGAAGTACACTTTAAGTTGAAAGAAGCTCTACTCTACTCCCTGTAGAGTAGATATTTAGATGCAATGTCTTAACTCCTTTTAGAATGAGCAGTTTTGCACCAGAAATGCACCACTTTTGGGGGCCTGCAGATGTCATTCCATGATTTATCCATAAATAGGTACAGCAGCAGAAGCCACTACTTCTGACCTAGGGAGACCACCCATAAGGATGATCCGGTCTCCATGTACATTTGATGTTTGGCCTTCCTGCCAGAAAACCCTGTTTCACATGGATCACAGATACAACAGCCAGTGATGGATTGGAATGAGTACAGTTTGGGGCTCATTTCAGCCTGATGACACAGTGAGAGGATCAGCCAACTCATATATCACGTCCCAAACGAGAAAGACTTTGCAATGCTCCATATATGTAAAGAAATACACAGAAATATGCATAAAACTATTTTCACTTTAAATTACTCAACTACAAAAGCTGCAGTTAATGATATGCTCTGTGGGCCTAATGCTACATCTTTATGCTCAATTAATTTTTTTAAACATTAATATCAGTTGGGGAAGGAGCAGGACATACCAGAATATACATGGTGTGCATAACAATATGTACCTCTAAGATTACCATTTATACTTCAGCAGACTAATTCATGCTCAGGAGCTCTGGGTAGGAGCTGCCACATCCAAAATTAACAATCATTATTCAGAACAAGTTTTCACTGGGCTTGAGAACAGGAGCTCAGGATCAATCCCTGGGCACCTGCAAGGCAGGTTTGGAAAGGAAGAAGGTCACTCCACCTTACAGGGCACAGGCATTTCTCTCTCTTCTATATTGCTTCCTATCTGCATCAGCTGGGATGTGGGAGATTTGACGTTAGCCAGTTTCTCCTAAGGAGAGAAACTGATGGATGCACTGTGTGTTTTTTCTATAAGAGCACTGCCCTGTAAACAGAAGCAGGTGAGCAGAGGTGCAGGAGTTCCAACTGCAGACGTGAAGATCAGCTCCTGTGGCACAGCCCATGCCTGTCTTCTCTCCATGCTTGCCTTTCTTTTCTGAGGATATTTTCCTCTTGTGTGTTCCTCTGTGCTCCTAAACTAAGACAAAAATTGTCCCAAGGTGCCTTTCTTTTCTGTCTCTGCCTGGATCACAGGCAACTCAATTCCAAATTAGTTGACCTCCTCAGAGTTCAAAGAATTACCTCCTTCTGTCCCTTCTCTGTGTCACAGCCAGTTCTGTTACGACGTTCCCATTCAACAGATAACTCCACACTTCCCAAAACTCTGCAGCTAACCCGGCTTGGAGAAGTGTCTCTATTAAAATTGATCAAAAAAATGGAAAGTGACTCTGAGAAAAACTCTAGCTCAACAAATTCTCAGCCTGAACCAGAAAGAACTTTTATCCTAATGATCATAATTTTGTCAAATTTTTTTTGTGCTAACTTTGCTCTTGAAACTTTACTCTTCTATCATGAAAGTGTTCCTGATGGGATCAGCCAATTTCCCAGCTGATTCCTTTGACACCTGGATAAGACTTTTTCTTCCCCTTGTTTAGAAATAATTTCAATCTAGACATGTAACTTGTTGGCATTTGTAAAGTATCAGGAAGATGGGAATAACTTGCAATAACTTTACCGAGAGAATACAGAAACTTTTAATCAGTTTGCCTTACAGCCATGGAAGGAAGAAATCTACTTCTGGTTTGCTCTCAAGTCTCCCCTTTTTCCTATCTTTTTTTTTTCCCTGAAGCAGCTTTCAGCATGCATTACCCATGACTGATTTATTAGATTGTTAGTGCTGTTAGTGTCCGTGTCAGGTGTAAGACAGATTTGTCATAAGGCTGCAGCAAGCCTAGATTACCCTGTTCAAAAGCTGCATGCCTTCCCTATACTCCGTGCCAAGCCTCTGAGAGTCAACAAAGAGTTTGTCACTAACATGGATGTCTCAGAGAATGATGATCCAAGCCTTTGTGATTATCAAGCCTGTTTATTTCCCATTTTAACTAAGTCTGTGGTACTGAAAAAGAATTTCAATGTGCACAAGATGAAGCAGCCGATCTGCTTAATACCACAAGCCACTATCAACCTCGTATGTTCATTTGCCCTTTAATACAGAGACCATTTCAAAATCTTTCTCCTGCTATTAAAACACTTTTAAAAGCTTATGCCCTTATAAACCAAGCAATCATTTTCCCCCCGACAGCTACGACCTGGCATCACTTTACAAGACCAAATTACTGAAGAAGATTGGAGGTTCATAAAGGCAAGTGGCGGAGATTTCCTGCGGAAGATAAAAGTGACCAAAGCACTACTCACACACAAGATGAAATTCCAACCTGGCTCTATTTGCTATTTCTTCAAACAGAACAAAAACTGGGTTTGCAACTTCTACTTGGAAACATCTGAGAATGAAGAAGAGTAGACAGGACCTGAATTAGAAACTGTTACACTAGAGACTACCTGGATTAAAAAAGAAAGTTAAAGAACTTTTATATAAAATCATAGCAAACTGTTCTAGGATCACAGTCTAAACAGGAAAACATTTACATGTGAAGAGTGTTTAAAGTGTGTCTACAAAGAAGATAGGGACACCTTTTTCACAAGGAGTCATATGGAAAAGATGAGGGGTGAGAGGTAGAAGTTACTCCTGGGAGATTCTAATTTGACACATGAGGAAAATTTTTCACAATTAAAACAATCAGGCATTTGAATAATCTCCCCAGGGAAGTGGTGGATTCCCTATTCTTGGACATTTTTAAGATGCAGCTAGACAGGGTGCTGGGTCATCTTGTCTACACCATGTTTTTGCCCAGAAAGGCTGGTCCTTGGGGTTGCTTCCAACCTCACATTCTATGATTCTATGAAATCTCTTTAAAATGTTAAAACATTGATCATGAAGGAGCTGCATGTATGCTGATTTTGAACTGAGGGAATCTATCCATGAAAATGCTTATAAAATCTGTATAGTCATGGTATTGGTCGTGGGTTTAAATAATTGAGATAATCAGACTCCTAGACCACTGCTCTTACAATGACGACATTTTTCCTTTCTAAAGAACTTACTTTAGTTCAGTTTTGCTGCATAAAAAAAAAAAAAAGCCAGTTATATCAAATAAATGATGCACTACTTAAAAGTGATAACTCTTTCAAAGACTACACGACTGGTTTAAGGTCACAGGGCACCATGAGGACAAGCTAAAACTCAGAGAAACTAAAATCAAGTCAAAATGTTTCCAAGGCCACGCTGCCACTGTTTAGTCCACAGTTCAGCTGAAACAAACTTTTAGAAGTGAAGTTCAAGCTGTTTTAAACACATTTTAATACCTAAGTTATAGTATGAACCTAAATGCACTTGTACACTCATCCTAGTTAATTAGCAATCTGCAAACTAATAAATATTCCATAGACGGGGGAGAAACTGTCCCTGTGCTGAAAGAGAAAAGTTTTGTGCCAGGAGCCTGGCACCACAAGCTGCTTCAAATGTTTGAGTGGTGTTCTGTGTCCATGAAAAGAAATCTTAATCTGCAATTTTAATATTGTACTGACAACTGTAGTACTGCAATCTGTTACTGTCTGAGAGTGTGTTTTGCCTAGATGCTCTAGGCTAAGTCCTGTCCTTGGGTGCAAGGGCACAGCAAAACGCATCTGTATACTTGAGGGCTAAATTTAGATGAAGGAGAAAAGGCCACATGAGAAACAGTTTCACTTTGGATCATTTCATGCTTGGATTTGTAGTCAGTGGTTTTAAACCTTCCTAGTTAAAAGAGAGGGCACCTGAAATACACTCAATTTTATGCAAGTTAGGGGTGCTCCCAGATTTGTAGGACACTGCTGAAGTAGCTCCTACCTTAGCAAAGTTTGTACAAACTTAATAAGAGAAATGGGGGGCGGGGAGGACTTAAAACAACAACACAACAAATCAGGCAGGAGTTTAGAAAGTTTTCTGGCTAATTTTGAGGTCAAGCTTTCTCAAGATCAAACAGTCTCACAGCCCTTATACACACAAAGGAAGCTGCGGGAAGGAGAGCAGAATCCCCTCTGACTCCACAGCTGTCTGGAGAAACGCGTGCTTTGCCTGCCCGACCGAAGCCAGACCAAAAGTCTTTCCAGCTCCTCTCTTTCCTGCAGCTCCCCATAGCCCCTCCACATGCTTTTCAGCACCACTTTATCTGTGATTTCCAGTTACAGATGCTCTCGCCCGTACATCCTGCAGCCAAGGTGGGTCTGGTGAAGAAAACATTCAGTGTGCATCCACTGACCTACCTAAAAACCATCTGTATTTCCTCCTTGGGCTCTCTCGAGAGCTGCAGCGAACTAACAAGCAAGAGAACCTTCACAAACGAGAGAATTTCTTTGATTTCAAAAACTTATATATAAAGAACTCAAAAGCCACAGAACTTAAGTCTGAAAACAAGAGCTTGTGGCCGAGTTCTAGGCTGTGGATTTATCAGTCTATAACAGCAAAAGAAAAACAGGAATTATTTGTAAATTAGAAAGATGACTACTAGGCTCTGGGATTTGAAGCCAGCCCTCAGTGTATTTTTGTTGAAAAGCATATTGTCATTGTTTAATACGCCCTAAAAACTAATCAGAGATTACTTTACGTTAACAAAATTACAGCAAGAGTTTTTGAAGACAAAAGCTAAAGCATTATTAAATAATACACTTCCATTAAAAATTATAAAATGATTGTTTACTTCTCTTTGATAGAAGTAACTACTGGAGAACATAAATCCAAGTGGACATTTATTGAGCACAATGCACTTACTTTTTAATTAGTAGTTTATAGGTAAAATAATGTATAACTCAAAGAGACAGAATCAGATCAAGTTTGGCTGTCGGATTTTCTAAAAGTTAATTTAATATTTCAGTGTCTTATCATTATTTTATAAAATTACTACCAAGACAATGAAAATATTTACATTTTATCTCTCTAGTCATGTAAACAATTTCTGTCAAGAAAATATATCAGCTCAAAACATCAAGACTTGGAATTGACCTGGATCAAAATATATAATGAAAAAGGAAAAAAAAAATTACATAATCCATCTTCAAAACAAAGGAAAACAAATGAATTTTTCCAGCCAATATGAGATCTCAAAATGTAAATTCTCGTGTAATATGTGGATTAAATGATTCATTTCCTATTTTTGCAATATTTTTATTATCACTAAATGCACTTCAAAAGTTATAAACTCTAAGCAGAGAATAGCTGAAAGCCTACATTTGAGCTGAAGAAGGGATTAAAAGTTAAAACCAGAGTGTATTAGCTCTTCATAACCAAGTGAAGCGTCATATCGTATCTTCTCTTCTTTAGGCTCTTTGTCTCCCAGCCTTTACTCCTTGCTCTAATTTTCACATTCAGATCATTCTCATTGCTCTCCTCTGCACTTCTGCAATGCTTAAGACTTTTCCTGAGGTCCAATTTCCCTGTTGAGTGCAGGGAAAAAGCTGAGGCCTTTTGGTGCCAGGCAACATTAGTACTAATGCAATACATTTCCTTATGTATCCCTACATGCTTGTTGACTTCTTCTCCGTAGCAGGACACTACTGACTCGTGTGTTGTCATCATAATCTTCTCTGTGCTTTCTTACAACAATGCCACCTACCCATGTGGTAGACCCTCAGGCTGGGAATTACTCCTGCTGAGCATGGAATGTTGTTTTTTCCATGGTGAAACAGCAGACTATTTTTTTCAGACAAATTTTCCAATTTGTAAACCTGATTTTGAATCCCAACCCTGCCTTCCAGGTCATGTGCAGCTGTGTGTTACCTGCACGTTTCATAGGCAGGATCTCTGCCCTACCATCCCAACCAGGAACAAGAACAAGGCAGACCCCATGGAGCCTCACTAGCAAAATGTGCCCACACATTTTGTGAGCCACCAGGAGCTCGTCAGATTTGCTCCCTCCTCTCCCCAAACCAAATGTCCCTGGACCAGGTTTCCTCAGCTGGCTTATGAAAAGAATTCTGACACGGTTGCAGAAGGCAATGAAGTTCAGGCACGCACAGCTTTCCAGAGAAAAGGATTGGTTTGACATGACATTTTCTTAATAAATTCATGTTGACTGTTATTCATTTTCTTGTTAGTGTGCCCTCAATACATATTGAAACAAAAACTACATCATCAACCTGCTCCTCTTTTTTCCCTTCCTTTCTTTAAGGAGATCCCATTGTAAAGCAAAGCCCTAGAGCCAGATGATATTCCTTGCTCCTTATCTTTGATTTCAAAATGGAAGTATGATGGATATTCTGATAGAAATGAGAACAGACACATTAGGCCATAATAATCCCATTCTCAGATAACTTAAGGCACTAGTTCAGCTTCACTCATTCAGCAACACAAAATATTATTTATTGGCTGTTGAAGAAAAATATGGCTGTTCTCCATGTCAAATCCATCCTTGTTTTTAAACATATGTTATCAGTGCTCAGAAGGGAGCAGTAAGCATAGGTTTTAAAAACAGTCTTGAAAAGACATTACCTCCGAAAAATTGAAAGCAGAACTGATGGAATGCAGTTTGATAGTCATAGAGTCATAGAATCACAGCATCTTACAATGGTTTGGGTTGGAAAAGACCTTAAAGCTCATTTTGTTTCACCCCATTGCCGTGGGCAGGGACACCTTCCACTAGACCAGGTTGCTCCGAGCTCCGTCCAGTCTGGTCTTAAACACTTCCAAGGATAGGGCAGCCACAGCTTCTCTGAGCAACCTGTGCCAGGTCCTCACCACCATCAGAGTTAGCTCACAGTAGAGAATTTCCTTGTAATATCTGATCCAAACCTACCTTTTTTCAGTTTAAAGCCATTTTCCCTTGTCCTGTCATTCTACACCCCTGTAAAAAGTCCCTCCCCATCTCTCTTGTAACGCCCTTCAGGTTCTGGAAGGTGCTCTAAAATCTCCCCAAGGCTTTCTATCCTCTGGGCTGAACAACCCCAACTTTCTCAGCCTGTCTCAATTGCAGAGGTGCTCCAGTTTTCTGAGCACCTTTGTGGCCTCCTCTGGACTCACTCCAACCCTTCCATGTCCTACTTGTGTTTGGGACCCCAGAGCTGGATGCAGAAATCCAGGTGGGGTCTCACCTGAGCTGAGAAGTGGGGAAGAATCACCTCCCTTGACCTGCTGGTCTCACTGCTTTTGATGCAGCCCAGGACATGATTGGGTTTCTGGGCTGCAAGAGCACATGACTGAGTCACACTGAGATTCTCATCAACCAGCATCCTTAGGTCCTTCTGCTCTGGGTTGTTCTCAATCCATTCTCCACCCAGCATATATTTCTGCTTGGGATTGCAGTGACAGAGGTGAAGGACCTTGCACTTGACCTTGCTGAACTTGAGGTTCACACAAACCCACCTCTCAGGCCTGTCCATGCTGCTCTGGATGGTACCCCATTCCTTGCGGCATGTTGACCACACCACATGGCTTGGTGTTGTGAGCAAACCCGTCTGGAGTAATGTCACAGCAGCACATTTTCCATATTACCAACAGAATGTGTAAAACACAACTGAAAGCATGGAAAAGTGCCTTGCTCACAACACTGATCCTGGAGGAAAGGCAGCTCTCGCTCAGGCTGCCTTCCTTCCGAGCATCCCCTGCCATAGGCTCGAGCTGCAAACACACAGCACATGATTGAGGCATGTTGGACAGCACACAGCCTGAAATTGGAGCATTTTTAATCCTCCAGACACTGTAATAAAGGTCAAATACCATTTACAGTGTTTAATAATTTATTTTTAGGAAGACTGATGACATTACAGCTCATTGGATATTTATGAAGAGACTTAGTAATCTCATTTTCATGGGTAGCAAACACCGTGGACAGAATCATTCACACAAAACCCAGCTGTTGATGAGCTGCACTGGGAATTTTTCCTATCCTACCCAACACTGACATTCTTAGAAGTGTCAAGCCCTGTCTTGAGCAAAGCAGTCTGTTTAGCTGGTGATTTCATACACCAGAAGACATTCTGAGAAAACAGAAATGGGCAGGAAGGATTCATGTTCATTAAGTCACTGCAGCACAACTTGATTTGGCCATAGGACATTATTTTCCATGGAAACCCTGGTTTGTGTGGTCTAACGGGAACAGTCGGAAGCGCTTTCTGGGAGCAGGGGGAGAAGGGTCTCACTGTGCCCTGTGAGCCCTCAGCTGCCAGGACCACAGGAATGTGCTTAGGCTTGTCTCCAGCTTCCCAAAGTGCCGGAACACCTCACGGGTTCTGGAACAGAGTTGCGGGTTCTGGAACAGAGTTCCAGGTCCTGGAACACAGTCGCACATCGTGCAAGGGCACCACTCACACCTCTCTTCATGGCAGGAATAGTCTGGTAACAGTAATCTTGTCCCCAGGCTTTTCCATGTTGGCCAAAGCTGTGTTTTCAAAGACACCTTATGTGCCAGGGAAGAGCCCTGCAGGCAGCAGGTCCCACAAGCCCTTCCTCCCCACCGCAGGCACCAACACCATGGGACTGTCAGATAATGTCACTGCTGCCGCGATGGCATCAGGAGAGTCAGGATTGCAATAGCAACAGTCCGTAACATCTTCTGAGACTATGCTCAGTTTGGGTTCCTCCTAAAAACAGGCCATTTATCTTTTAAAAGTTTCTATGTCAGGCTGCCAGTGTCGGATAACACCAGACCGATTCTTATCCTTTAAACCTTGACAAAACCTTCCCAAATGGAGTGATACGGGCTTTAATTGCAAGGACACAGTTTTCCATAGGATCCTGATTCAACTGGTGCACTGTATGGACATAGGAAGGGGTCAGACTCAGATAGCAAGTGTCACACATCTGGCATTTCTTACCTATGAGCACAGAGCAAATTTTCTTTTCTTTACTCAGGCACCTTCCCTGATTAAATTCTGATAGCTAAAAAGAATTCTGCTAACTCTATCAGCAAGATGAGAAAAGATTGTGGAAATAGCCTCTGCTGGAGATATTAGGGGATGAGAGAGAGATGTAGATAAAGTAAATAAGGAAGAGGTGAGGAACATAACAAACTTCATTGCCTGCAGTCTTCATTTAAAAATATATAAATAAAATGTAGAGTTATGATAATCAGGCCAGAGCAATAAAGCATTATCTGCTAATCTTTTGAATTTCAAGTGCAGCTGTCGGTTCCACACAAGCAGGACTTGTTGCCTTTTAATGTCCCTTAGAGACCTTCAGCTGTCTTGACTGCTTTCTATCACATTATGGCACAAGTACAGTTTTCCAATTAGCTGGGATATTTGATAGAAGTTTTTCCCCCTAGAACAAGTCAATTTTACAAGCAAGAAAAGCTTTAAAGTGGGGTGGCATTTTACCAGATTAGTACATCATTTTCATTAACTGAACTTCATTTGTTATGTTATGCAAAAGAAAACAGTTAAACATAGATAGACAGATAGAAAACTTACTGAATTTAATTTCTGAATTTCTATGCTACGTAAAATCTGATTATTTTCTAGTTGTTGGACAACCTTATAATTTTAAAAGTAAAAGATTATATTGAAGGTAAATACTACTGTCACTGTTACTAAGGTGGAATAGCATTCAGCATTCATCTCACATGATAAGCGTGTCACAATAATGAATAATTGCTCAGTTACTGATTATATTCACATTAAAATACTTCATTTTATTTCTATATTATTTACTACAGGCTGTACAACTTATTTCACTATTTTTTCAATTAATAAATGCAAAGTTGACCTGTAAAAAACTACTGCTTTCAAGTTTAAAAACAAGAATTTAATTTTAAGGAGAGAGGTCTACATAAGTGATATTTCAGGTCATGGCTTATCAAAAATTGTTATTTTTTCTCATAATTCTATTTTGCTTCAAACGAGTGAAAAAAACAGTTGTGCCGTTTTTAGTTCTACTTTAGATGACATTTACAAAGACAATGAGTTAACACCTCTTTTAACTTCTTGAAGTGGTTTGCACACTTGCTTTCTATCTGAGCTGAAGAAAAGAGTTATCAATAAACCTTGAGCTCACTGTAGTTTGGTGTGGTTTTATGCGTAATACAAACTATTAACAGAATGAGAAGATACTACTGTGGTGTAAAATTCACTAATCCTTCAGAACTTCTTCACCTGGAAATTGGTATCCAGCATCAACGCTAAAATAAAACAGCGTAATGCAGTAGTAATCTGAAATATTAAAAAATCCATGTAATAAAGCTTACAGTTAGCTCAAAGTATTAGAGAATTTTAACTTCTAAGACATAAAAAAAAAAAGGCATAGGTTTATTTCTCTAAAATTTCTCATCCTTGTGAGCACTGGTTTAGCTCCACTGGTTTGTAGCAAATTGAAGTCTGCAACTTCACAAAGCTCCAATAAAATGCATAATGTTCAATTTCTCCCTTTCTGAAACTCTCTGTCCATTACCATAATGGACTTAAATATCTATCACTCAGTTCTCAAACTCTGTGTTGAACACAGAGCAGACATGCATTAAACACAGGTACAGGCTTATGACAAAAAAATCAGGAAAAAATGTGCTAAAAGTATCCTGAAATCTGCTGACATTTCCATTATTAACATACATCACTGCTATAAGATGCTTGCCTACTTATATTTGATATAAATGCTCTGACCTCAGATGAATAAATAAACAAAGTAGCTAAACTTTACTGATGTTTTATTTTATTATGAATCCAAAGGCTTCTTTAAAGAAAGACCATGAAAATACACTATAACTACTGCACTTTAAAAAAATATAGGTTATGACACATTCTCCAACCATTCTGGAGAAAGCAGTAGCAACTATGAACAAGCCCCTTAAGGTTTAAACAGATTTTCCATGAACTATCATCTCTTTCCACGTATTATACTAACTATACTGCCTTCACTAACTTTATCAATAATATCTTTCCAGCTTTCCTGTGCAACAAGCTAAGTAATATTCCATGTAGCTGGATGTTTATTTATTTTTGACAGGCCAGACTCAAGGTTCAGCTGAAGGAAGCTACCTCTTGGAAAACACTCTTTTAAGTGTGATGCATTCTTCTACTCGGCCTTCTATAAGAGACTTCTACGCAACAGTAATCTTCTCACAAGATCTTGTTTGCACCAAGGGACAGAAAGTGGTCAGTCTGTTTACATTTAAGTTGTTCTCCTCCAGGTTTTTTTAATTTTTGTAAGATTAACACCCATTCTGATTTATTCCATAGTTAGGGCTTGTTTTCCATGGAAGAGAGTAGAACATGTTGTAGGAATGAGTTAACAGTACATACTGCTTGGAAGACCCTGCCAGACAGAACTGAATCAGAAAGACTCTGTTAGGTCTGTATGAGACTGAATTTAGGACTACAAGGAGAGAAAAAACATCAATTTTAATCCCAAATCTGCCACAAATTTACCATAGACCTTCAGCAAGAGCACTAAAATGTTCTATACTTCAATAACTTCCATTATTAAGATGTATAAATAGCTTCCCTTGTTTTGAAAATCTTCCCTTTTAAAGGATAACCTCACGGAAAGGATTAATGGAGAACAAATCCCTTATGGTCCACCAGTCCTCGAGGTATGTCTCACCATAACCTACTGCAACTGTCCCTCCAGAAGCACCACACACGTGAGGATTGGCAGGGAACCAGGCCAGTTATGAACTCCTTTGCCTCCCTGTGTTCCTCTACTTCCTTCCACACTGTCCCCCATCACAGCTTCTGAATCCTCCATGTCTCAACAATGCATCAAATCTAACCAGAGAAACACCTGTGAACACCTGTGCCTTTAGACCACATATGTAGCAGAGTCTTACTTTTGACCTGAATTTGAGTTATGCCATGAGTAGAAACCTATTCTTGGCACATGATAATCCAGTCTGGCAACAGTTCGCTTCCCTGTTATTTCTGGTTGTCTTCCAGCAAAACAACTAACATCTGTAGCCTGCAATAATTTTTTTTAAAAATTGTCCAAATTATTGTTTACCAATATGTGAGCTGCCATGAGGTAATAGGCAATCAAATACTCTGGCATGGATATAACATGTGCGAGAACCCAGGGATGAAGAGGTCCCTCCTTATTGCCTCAGGCCATCTCCCCATCATTTGCAGTGGTAAGGATGAAGGAGGTGGACATACAAAAGCAGAGGTCTTAGAAGGGAAGGGCCGGAGCAAGGAGAGTGGCAAGGACAAGGTGATTCTTGTCCTGGAGTCACCATCCCTGGAGGTGTTCAAGAAACCCCTGGATGTGGCACTTAGTGCTATGGTCTAGTTGACAAGGTGGTGATCAGTCAGAAGTTGGACTAAATGATCCTAGAGGTCTTTTCCAACCTAAATCATTCTGTGATTCTGGTGGTGACAGGATGGAGAGGAAAGAAGGGAAGAACAAGAAAAAGCCACAGTTACCAAGATCCCCCGAGAGATGAAATTATTTCTATTTAATTGCAGCTTCTCTCCTCTTATAAGCTGAGCCCTTGAATGAGCTTCCTCAAAAGCTCACAGTGAATCGACGATACACATCAAATTAACACATCATTTCCCATGCTTTTTTTAGAGATATTAGCTCAATACAACCAAAATTCATGTGTGACTGAGACTAAATTCATGCTGGATTTTGACTCATTTCAAACAACTGGAACCCATTGGAGATGCCTCCTGAGTGTCTGAGAGATTGGCTGTGATTTGGGCCTTGCTGCCGTTTTCCCTGAGCTGACGTGAATTGTGGTGACTATTTCCACAGCACGTGCCAAGCCTCAGAGGAGACTCAGCTTCAAGGGAGAAAGAAGGAAACTTAATTAAAAGCGGACTAAAATCATTGCACTGAATCTTTTGAGATATTTTCACTTTAGTTCCCCCTTTTTAAATACTACTGTAGCAGGACACGCGGCAAGCAAAGGGACTATAAAAATTTTTGGAAACTTCTTTTGTATGGAATTCTGACATAATGTTTCACAGCCAACAACAGACAAAATGCATCACCTAAGAAAGAGAGTATCAGGCAGGAATCAGGCCACTTTCCCAGATCAGGTTCAAAAAACCAATAAATTTGGTATGGCTAAATTGTCAGGGAGGATCCTGAGAGAGAAGAATCTAACTGGACTTCATAAAGGTCAGAAAAAAAGTAGGGAGTGAAGTTAAAACAAAACAATTTTCTTCCTGCTGTTTTTATAGATTTTGTGAAAGACATGGGATAAGACAGGCTGTCACCTTCCAAAAATAACTGGTCCTTATTGTGCAAGAATTCTCCAGATGCTATTTCAGACTTTTGCCCAGTACAAGAAATCCCATCAGACAACAGCGGTCTAAAGCCTGAGGCTAAAACCCGATTATTTGATTGAAGAGGCCTTTTTCTTCTCTGTCCAGATAATTAAGCCAGTGCCTGGGCATATATATTCTATTGTGCAGTGGAGTCTTATAAACTCATGCTCCTGGGAAGGCAAGTGGTGAGGGAACAGGACTGACAATTCACTGGCCCCAAGGAACTGCAGCTTCCCTTCTATGTGGTCCTGTCTCAGCTTGGTGTTGACTTCTCTGTGTCCTGATCAGTCAGAGAACCACTTCGGTCATTATAAACATGTTTTTCATTCTACTAGGACAGATGTTCCTCCACTGCAGTGTGCAGTTGTAAACTCTGTTTAATACATTAAACTTCCAAGCTAAATTACATTGGTAATTTTATCTCCTTTCTTTCCTGACCTTCATAGGTTTAAAAATCAGGTACTTAACCTTGCATTAACGGCAGGGGTTTTATTGCACAAGATTACACATTTAAAGCCATTATTATAACCTCTGCTCCTAGGTATAAAAGCCTGAGAGACATCCAAATATATGCCAGGAAAATGACTGGTGAGGAAGAACAGGAAACCTTTCTGGCACCATCTTTCTCTTCCTTTTTTAACACTGCTATTAAACATAGGTCTCACAGTTACTACACTGAAAGCTCTCAACCGTAGCAAAGTTACATGAATATTTCTAATGTTTTAAAGAGTAACCAGTGCAATGTAAATTGTGAGATTGTAATTCAGGAGTTAGGTCTTGTTTTCACATGGAAAACATCTGGCACTTGTGAGCATGTGGACAGGTGAAGGGGAATTGGAATGAGATGATGATTAAGGTTCCTTCCAACACAGACCATTCTAAGATTCTACGATTAAACCTGTGGAGGTGCTCGTGATGACCCACCCTTGCCGTGGAAGTACAGTTTGTGGGCCAGGCCTGACAGTCACTCAAATGTGAATCTATTTGTGCATAAACAGTCCTTGAATTGTTAAGTTTATCTCAAATAAGCACTTTGGTTGCCGAATTCCAATTTCCAGGCCTTTGGAGCAAAGTAGGGAGATCCTGGCAGGGAAGGCTGTGTGCCCAGTCATGTTATTGTTCTGTTGCACCAAAAACCGCTCGTGATTCAGCGTTGCCCATCAAGTCTGCAAGTTTGCATTCAGGTGGCATGATCCAGCAGTTACCAGACCTTATCAATACACAATAAAACGTGGCAGCTCTTGTTCATGCTATCCCTGGGAATGCCAGATGGCCTTTTCTGGCTGAGGACCCAAATAGATTGCTAGTTATGTTGTTAGTTTACTTCAAAACTCTATTTGCTTTAATTGCCACAATGCTATGTTTTCTAATGATATTTCTCGAAAAAGCATCAGTTTATTCATTTCACTAGCCATTTCTCTCTTGAAATAGGATATTAAATATAAACTGAGATTATATTGGCAGGATGGAAGTTACTTTTTTAAAAAGGAAAGAATAAAACCAACAAACTTGTAAAAACAAAAACTTTAAATCTCATTGTATCTGTAGGCCTTTATGGTTCACCTTAGATTTAGTGGTATTCTGTGGAGACCTTTTAAATGCAGTAAAATGTCTGCCCCAGGTAAAATTGCCAGCACTTTAAAACAAAGGTTTTGTAAGTGGTGGTTTATAATGCGTGTGGGATTTGAAAAGTACATTTTTTCGTGTCTTGAAGATAAGTCTTATTAAGATGGCATACCACCTTGGAGGCAATAATGGGTTTTTTCCATATTTCAAGTTTGCAATAATAATATTTCTTGTAAGAAAGGCATAAAGTGGGTTTTTTACCCTAGATGAAGTTGATGCTTTCTGACCCAATATTGTTACAGTAAGACAGATTTAAAGGAACTCTTGAACTTCTAAGTACAGAAATCACCACTGCCAATATAAATCAACAATATTCAATCTATGGCTGGGCTGAAATCTTCTGGTTTTTGTCCTTTGTTTCCTTCACATCCTCACAAGTAAAGCTACTTGGGATGTATAGCAAATTTTAAAATAAAATATATTTTAGAGATGGCAGAAATCTATTATGTCAGCAAATCTGAATCGGGATTTTTAGTATACTTCTAATTATACTTCTAAGTTGGTATATTTTCTAAATGCTTTTGGGGATCAGAGGTAGGGGCTCACCTTGCACCTCTGAACCTCACCAGTATGTCCAGGCCAGAGCTGTGCTATCACCCCATCAGCAAACTGGGCTCCAGAGCTGTGTTTTACAGACATCCAGCTTTGGAAGCACGTGCTCTGCCACTCTGTTCGCCTGTACTTTGTTTAGTTGACTGGCCAAACAGAATTACAGCATTTTAAATATGCAGGCTGTTCTGAAGTGTTCTATTGTATGACACTGGGTATTAAAGTAAATCTTGCTGAATGCATGCAAGGGCTGGAGAATCACTTTAAACAGCATAATAGGCAGCACACTTCAATTATTCTGGTGTTTCACCTGTATTGTTTCAAGCAAACCAGATTTAACAGAACATTGGCTCTGTAGTAGCATCAATTTGTCAACTAAACTAGAACAATAAATACAAAAAAAAATAATGCAGTAGACTTGCATTTTTTAATCTGGTGAAAACAATACAGAAAACAATCACCAACACAAAATCTCTCATAAATGGCTTCTGATGACAACACAGGATGGGATCATATGGCTCTTCCATGCCCAGATAGAGTCCTGGATTCCTTGTAGGAATATTTCTCTTAGCTGCAAGCTTTCTATGGAGTCCCTCAAACCTCTGTGGGGCTCTGAGAGTTTCCCAATGGCCAATCTTTCCAGTCCGCTAAGATTCCTCTGATGTCCACCCTCCTCCTAAACCACCCAGCTAGTCCCTGCTGCTCCAGTTTGGCTGTTGGGATGTGGTGGGGTTTCCCTTGATGGCTGTGCTGACACTGAGCAGAACAGGACTCGTGGCTGACACCCCTCTCACCCCCTATGTCTCCCTTCTTGCATTTTTTAATTATTTCAGAGGCACAAAGTGTCATTAAAATCTGATATTTTTTCAGTCTTATCCTATTATCCCGAAATTCCCTTCTAACTTTTCTTTCCAGTAACTCCTATTGCACTAGAGCTTAAGAGAAAGTTTAATAAGCAAAAAGACAACAACTTTACTGCATATTATTTCATTAGTTCCAGAACCAACCTCACTAATTCCTCTGCCCCTTCTATTTACATTCTGTATTTGCAGGCAACTACTGTGTCCTTTGTTTTAATAGTTGTTAAGCCATGACATGCATATTTAACTCTTAATCATTTCTCATTAGTTCATCTTTCCAATTCCTGGCTTACTTTTGTGAATATTAATTAGTTTGTTAAGAGCTTTGTGCGTCTATGGGCCTCAGTCCTGCCTTTATGGAAACTGAGGGAAAATTCCAATTTAAGGGACTAGGCAGCTCTTAATCCTACCATGACATCTCTGGATATAAAGGAGAATAATATCGTCCTTTCTTGTCTTTTCTCAGGGCATTTCTGTCACTTCTCTGGGTCCCAGCTACTACCAGCTCTCCAAGGATCTCTGGTTGTGGGGGTTGACTTTTATTACTGAAGAAATAAAGTAACTTATTCTCTCGATGAACTGGATATTATGGAAAGAAAAAAGAAATATTTTAATTTAGTACTGGAACAGACAGGTTGTTATAAAACCGCTTGGTTAACAGCATAAATATTGATCAATAGCACAGAGTCATATTAAAATAAATGTTCCTTCTCATAGAAGGGTAAAGCTACGCAAAGAAATTTACACCAAAATTTTAAAGGAAAAAAAAATTGTTGACAGATAACATGGAATTAAGAAGTAGAAGAAAAAAAAAAATACAAGAAATGGGAGAAACACACAAGCTTCTCACCTTTTAAATAAAATCTCTTGATTCTGTTCTCATTTTAAATTATTCCTTTAATAGTTTCTTCACTGAGCTGTTCTTTAATAGGGTGGAAACGTAAGCAACATTTTTGACTTAATAAAAGATTTTAACAGCTTTTGATTTGGAAAAGCACTTGCTTTCATTCTCAGATTTTAAAAGTCAAATGAAGATATCAATTTTTATGCAAGTTCAATATCATTTTCCCACCAAGCAAATGAGTAAACAATTTTTGATAGCTAAAAGACAGCCCATTAAGATGCTCAATTATCTATTACCTTTTAAATACGTATGCTTTGACTACTACGAAGTCCCTAAATCATGAGAGGAAATGTTATCTAGAACAAATAAAACCTAGGGAGGAATGCTTTCAGCTTAAAAAAGTTTGTGCGAGTTATTACTGTAGGTCACCTTCAACTTCTGTATTACAGAAAGCACTTATTTTTATGCAGAGTCCTATCTGACAGAGGGGTTTGTATTTTCCTTTAGGATAAAAAACAAATGGTACTGAAACTCCTGCAAGTCCCTAAGCTCATTCATTATGTTGAGAGAACTAGAATATTAGTGCAGGAAACAAAGCATCTGAAGAAGAAAATGGAGGTGGTTACGGCACAAAAATATTATTAGTGTATCCCTCATCCTCCCAGTGCTCCCCACGCAGGAGGGGGACACGGATCCTTAAGCAGAATGCTAGGGCTGCTTCTCTCTCCTGGATTAAATCTTTCTGGGGTTTTTTTTAGGAAAAAAAGAAAAAAAAATGAAAAATGCTGATCTTGTGTTGCAAATAAATTAATCAGTGTGCTGACACCATTCACGGTGTTGTAACACATTTAAAACAGTGGCGTCAGCCTGAGGTTTATTTAAAATAATTTGCATAGTTCTATACGAATGGCTTCAAAAAAGAAACAGAGGGAGGGAGAAAACAGGGATGACTCGCAGCAGATATTTTGCAAATCCAGCTGTAGGACATACTCATTGTCATGTCTTAAAAATGCATTTTCCACTTGCAATAAATAAGAAATGTGTTCTCTCAAATCTCTGAGGCTGCCTTAGACTTCCAAAGGAGTGAACCATAAAGAGGTGATTTACATCTGACCAGTTGTCCTTGGAACCATCATCATCTTCAGAGAAGACAAGGGATTTCCAAAGAGGTGAATAACATTTGCAATCACCGAAAAACATGTTCTTTTTTAGTCATTGTTTTAACATGCTTTAGAATGTAAACAGTTTTTATCTTGTGATATATACAAATACACGCCCTTCGGAGTACTTTGAGGTTCAGAAAAGCACAAGAAAATATAAGTGATACAAGCTGAAGAAACTCCCCTGTAAATGGTGAAACTTTTCCAAAGGTACCAGTATATCATTTTAAGAGGGCACAAAGAATTCAAGTCACCTTGTTTAATTGCTTAGAAACTCACACGATCAGTTGGTAACACAAAAGGCAATAGTGGTTTGGAACACTCCATTCCTGCCTCAAGACTTGGAGAAAGCTGCTGCCAGCTGGAAAATAAAAAAAAATTTCTTTGGTTCTGCTGGATTTGTGCATTCTTCAATAATAGATGATCCAACTCAAAGGATCATGGAATGGAAGGGACCTTATAGATCATCTATGGATGCACTGTTCTAGCAGAGACACTTTCCTCTATTCCAGGTTGCTCCAAGCCCTGTCCAACTTGGCCTTGAACAATTCCAGGGATGGGGCAGCCACAGCTTCTCTGGGCAACCTGTGCCAGGGCCTCACCACCCCCACGGTGAAGGGTTTCTTTCTGATATCCAATCTAACCCTGCCCTCTGTCAGTTTGAAGCCATTCTGCCGTGTCCTGTCACTCCAGGTTCTTGTGCAAAGCCCTTCTCCAGCTTTCTTGTAGCCCATTTAGGCACTAGAAGGTGCTCTAAAGTCATTGCAGGCTGAACAACCCCACGTGTCTCAGCCTGCCTCCACAGCAGAGGTGCACCAAGCCCTGGATCATCTTCGTGGCCTTTGTCCATTGCCATCCCTGCATCCAGCACATCATCCTCAAAGTACACCTCACATATTACAGGAATAGCTGCGCAAGAGCCACGCAAGAGCCACAAAACAGTCTCCTGCAAAAGCCCTTGTTACTTAGATGCTCCACAATCTGTATTTCAAAACTCCTCACCTCTCAAGGAAGCGATAAAAAAATACCCTGCCGTATTTCTGCCCATTTCCGAGATTTAATTTTTTTCTGACAGTTTGCGTAAGAAACTAAACCTTACTATCCACAATCCACTGTGATATCCATTGTGAAAAGGTTATTTTTCATAGTAAAATAATATTCAAAACCCACCAATAACTGTCCCTGGTTTAGGTGGTGTAAACAACTGTGCTGTCATGGACCCTTTGGGCTGTGTGGGTGAGCTGTAGCCTGTGCTGGCTAACAAGTCATCATCATTCATGCAATGACAAACTTGCTAAAATAATTAACAGGATGTAATTCCATTCACCCCTCATGCCAGGCCTGAGCTGATTACTCATTGCAACCACATTTTTCAAAAATAGCCATTTAATATAATCAGTTATTGCAACAACCCCACTTGCCGAGGGATGTAATGCAGGTGACGTGCAGGTAATAAAATGTTTGCAAACAAGAAGACCCTGTGTTCGGCAATGAATGAAGTTTCCACATTGTATTTAATTACTCCTACTTTAAAATATTATCCTTCCTTGTAGAATTAAGCTTCTACTTGTGTAAATCACCGTGTCAGGGAACATGCATCATAATCATTCAACTTTCAGCAGAATAATTGAACATGGAGGTTTTCATCATTCTCATGCAAGAGATACAGAAGATATTTCTCAACAGCAGTAAAGTAACTCCAGGGAGTGCAGTTATCATGATTATTATCAGGCAATTACATTCTAGTACTGAAGGATAAGAGACCTTGGGTTGCATTGCTTGCATCATAACACCGGCATTAAAGGTTCAATTATCACATAATATCTTGCTTGTTTTTCCTGTTTTACTATTTAACTTTCCAGTGTGCATAAGGGGAGAAAAGCGACAATAAACACACACAAAGGACAAAGAGCACAATAAGAATGTGCACAGAAAGAATGCATAATCATCAGGATGTTTTTAAAAATTAGAATAAGAAGAAAGTAATAAACCTGTAGAGAAGACTTTCCAAAGCTCTTTTTAGAAAGCTTCTGCAACATCTTCTCTGAATTCTAACTTAATAAAACACAAAGAGCTACTTGTAATCAGACAACTAATCCCACCTTGAATCCATGAGGCCTTGATCAAGCAAAGTGCTGTTCATTCTGACTCACTCCAGCAAAACTCTTAAGTCCTGCTTAGTTTTGAGCACTTGAGAATCCCTCTATGACTTCAGTAAGATTTAAGTCTGATTAAAACAAAGTGTGTTTTTAACGTGCCGTGGGATCTGGGGCTTAAGCAACACCGAGGGTAATTTTATAGTTTGTCTAGGAAGAAGAAAAAATAATATTTCTGTAAAATATAATAGTGGTAAAATGTTCTAAAATATTCTGAGGAAGCTAAAATCCTCTAAGAAACATGTCACTCCATGCCTGTATTACCACGTGCTGTCAATTAAATGCACATTTGGTAATATATAAAGTGTATTGTCTATGCCTATTGCCACATGCCTATGGACTTCTGCTTTCCAAAGTTTTTATCTGTAATTATGCTTGAGATTTCTGTGAACAGGACAAATATTGACATGATTTGAGACTCTACTACTTTTTCTGGATCATTGGGCCTGTAGCTTTTTTCCCCAGGAATATCACCAATGAATTTTAGGGTGTTCTATTCAGCTTCAACTGAATAGAGTTTACATAGGAGAAAAAGTATTTTTGTCGTTGGCACCAAAATAGGTTGTTAAAGTTCAGAGGAAGCACAGTTTCATACAAACATGAAAGTATGGGCAATTTGTTATATTAACTAACTCTTTAAGAAACAAGGTGAGGGTTTGGCTGTCTTTCTCATTTTTTTTTTTTCCATAGAGATAAAAAGAAATGACCAAATATAAGAGGGAAGGCATATGTCTTTAGGCAAAGGTATACCCAGCACAAGATATGTGTGAGGATATTTTACCTCACAGATTCCAGTTTCATAGTTTTAATGGAGTCTTTTGTTGTCTTGCAATGTTACATATCATCCAGTGTTTCAGATTGTATATTAATAGCAATTGGTATTTATAACAATCATAATTGAGTTTAATACAATGGTCTAAGTCTAAAAGGTGTCATCTCGAGGAAGTCTCTTTTGTGCTGGTTAACTTCACCAGAAAAAGTGGAGTTGAAAGGGAAAAAAACATTGGGGAGGTAAATGGAAAGAGGAAGATAGGAAAGTAAATAGTCAGGACACTGAAAGCCCTGCTGTTTCTCTTCCCTTGGTCCTTGTGGCAGCCATGTGGACAGTTTACATTGCAGGTTCCTATTGCTAATCCAGCTGGCACATGAGGTTCAAAGGCTTCATGGAGGTATTTTTTCAAAGCCAGCTAATTTGCTGTGGACTGCACTTCATTCCTAGCAGACATACAATGGTGCTCCCTGGGCTGATAGGTTGCAGCAGGTTAGGGAGAGGTTTACATGGCTTTTAAGACTAAAAGGCAGCCTTGCCACATTCCATGACCTCCAAAGTGAGTAGAATTGCAAATGGCAAGGACTGAATTTAATTCAGTACCCAGCACGTCACTAATGTTTTACATGCATGAGCAATGAGCAGAGCTGGGATGAGAAAAGTGCTGAATATTCAGGGCAATGAAATTCTCTAACCCTAATTTCAAAGATAAAATCCCATTTTCACTTTGACAAGACTGTTTTGGGTGCTTTCCAGGAATATTGATGTACAAAAAGCTCATTAGAAACTTTAAACTGAATGAACAACCGCTGCACTTTGTCAGGCCTGGAATTACTCAGGGTCTAATTGGTTATGTTCATATGACTTACTGGCTGTGGTAACACAATGAGCTATCCATGCCAAATCATCCTGAAGAGCTTCCTCATTGTGATTGTAACCTTCACACTTCCTCTCCCACCCCTGCAGTTTGTTACTGCCTTTTGAGGTTCTCAGATGTACTTTAGACTTAACTGGTTTTGTCTGATTCAGTCCCCTGGAAACAGACCTTTGCAGTTCGGGTTCTACAGAGGCACAAAAGCATCAGACACATCTTTACAGAGCTGTAGGAATGCTTCAAATATAGACTGGACACTGTCTCCAGAAGGGATCATTACAATCAGGCAATTAGAT
Organism: Cephalopterus ornatus; assembly: GCA_013396775.1. Classification (NCBI taxonomy): domain Eukaryota; kingdom Metazoa; phylum Chordata; class Aves; order Passeriformes; family Cotingidae; genus Cephalopterus; species Cephalopterus ornatus. Next base: position 418,928 of record VZRE01001354.1, read on the forward strand.
GGACCCTGTATATGATGCCACCTATCTGAGTTTTGGCAGGAAAGATGAATTTCAGTTCTTCCTCTACATATCTTCATCAGCAATCCATCACGTCCTCGCTTCAGGCTGCTGGCCCTTAAGACAAGAGCTGTAGAGCAGGTGATAAAAAGAGGTGTCATAACCTGTGATATTCATATCACTCTCAGCCCTAAAACCAGCATGAGATCTCAGTGGCCTGTACTCAGGTTCAGGATCAGTATTGACCTATTAAATCTATTTACAGTGTATCCATAAATTCAAACCATACTTAACCTGAGATCAAACTTCTAAGCTTCCACAGAGAAGGTCAAAAACTGAAGAGCAGTTATTTTCAGGAAGAAGATCCTTTTTCGATAATCACGAACAATTCACTCATTGATTCAGATTGACTAGATCAGGAGAAAGATGTAGTACTCCACCACGGAATGAATGACATCCCTGGTGGCACTGGGGCACATTTTGTGCTATTTCTTTGACTAAATTGTTACTTTGAGCCAAATCCCTGTAAGAAATCTTATATTAGTTTAATTTTCCACCTATTTCTATACAATTTTTTATTGCCCTAAATTTATAGTAGACTTTTCTAGGGCATTATCTAGCCAAAGTCAGGGTTGGGTTGTCGGGGTTTTTTTCCAAACAGTTTCAATTTTCCTTTAAAAGTCCATATTTAAATTCCATTTTTATTACTACAATTCCATTGAATGCTAACATGTGCATTGGCAGTTGTAGGTATGTAACTTTCTAATAATACCTTGCAAGGAAAATGCCCTTTTTCTATCGAGATAAAAGCCTTTTTCCTATTGACATGATTCTTTTTCTACATCACAATATCCTGCAACATGGAAGAGATGCAAGACATGCTGTTTTCTCAGAGATCTGTTGCCACGACTACATACTAATAAAAGCTTTCCGGAACAGCTTTCCCTCCTTTAAAAGTATCACACTGCAAATGTAGAGGGTTAAGCTCTTAGGTGGAAAAATAGAAGCACATCTATCTGGGATCACTGAAATGCAGAAAGGAGATTAATGAAATTATAAGCAAAAACATAGGTTCTGATGACTCACATTTTGGAGAAGCAAATGGTGTTGTATTTTCACTCCGTCACCCGCTTGAGCAGAATTTTAGGTTTTTTTTCTGTTTTCATTATGCACTTTCTTCAGCCCACACATTTTCCCTTTATCTCAAATAAAGGCATTTACAGTATTTGAATTCTGAACAGAGAAAATATGAAATTAATTTATTGGAATCTATGGTATTTTCGTGCATGGTAGGCAGTGCAATAATTATCTCCTGAAGTCAAGATATCATTACGATAAAATTGGAACTGGAAAACACTTGTTTAGTTTGAAAATTGCGTTCTACAAACAGAAACAGCAATTTAGACCACAAAGACAGGTGGTCAATTAATCCAAAGCATAACTGGAGGATTAGGAGAGGTTCCTCAGCAAAAGCCAAACCAGACCTGGAGACATTTGGATGTTAGTGAGCAGTGACAAAAGTTTGGTTGCCAAGTACTAGGACAGCAGAATCAGGTTGGGACAAGAAGTTTCTGTGAGCTTTTATGCTATGAACTAAAGCTCCCCATTGCAGAGAAGCAGAACCCCCAAAACCTGCTCTGATACACTGCAGTATTGTTGCAGGGAATCAGGTGTGTTTGGGATATGCAGTGAGGATTATACTTGCGCATGCGTAGCCATGTCCTGCAAAGCTCAGATCCCAAATGAGATCCAATAGCCACAAGTCTGAATTTATTCCTCAATACTCATCTGCTTTTAAGCACAAATTGCAATATATGTGACAAGATCCATACCTGGCTCATATTAATGTCTGTGGTAGAGTGCTGGCCATGGAGTTTCTAAGCCCTGTCCTCACGCAAGGTGTTATATCTTATCCAAAATATAACCATGCTTTAAACATTCAGGTTTATTTTCTGGTTTTGATCATAATACTAAAATACAGTTGTTCAGATGTTCGCAGGATTTAAAACTCTAAGAAGCGGAAGTATTGTCAAAGTGAATTCATTAGCAAGTTCAAGATGGCCTTCATGGAAAAAAGATCACTTATATTCACCTAGCTATTCCTCTAATGATTTTAATGCCTTCTGAATTCCTAATTAGAAAGACATATCTGATAGTTAAATATTGCAGGAGGTTATATATGAATTATTGTCCCCTAGTATTTTGCCAAAAGTATAATTGGAAGTTCATTATGTGGGAGAAAAGCTAATTTTCCAGCTATTCATGCCTGCGGATATATTTACCTTATGCCTGTGATGAAATTTATAAACACAAGTGTGATTTGATTATCAAGAACATTTTACGTAAATCACATAGATATGCAGGCAGGTAGAAATGTAGTTTTCCTCTTTGTTCTTACTTTATTTCTCCCTGCCCTGAACAAAAATGCTACATATTTGTTTTGTGTCTTTGGTGTGGCTGGAGGACAAGAGGTAGCAACAAATCCGAGCTGTTCTTTCCCTCTCGGTGCACAGAGATCCTCGAGACAGTGAGTAATGTGAACAGGGTTGTGGCTAAATTGCTCTGGAGATGACTATTCAGCAAAGAGGATTATCTAGAGGCAGGTAACCAGCAAAGATAAAGTTCACCACATCAATAAACTGGCTTTTTGTCTAATTAACACATGCTTATCATGTCCCTGGGTTGATTTACAGTTCCATCCTTAGGGGTTTAGGCAGGAGCCCAGATTACACGAGGCCCAGCTCTGGCATTACAAGACCAGTGGCTCTGCTGCAAGTCCCAGCCTCCCCGTGCAGACGCAACGATGCCTTTCTGCTGTATTTTTAAGAGGTAATTCTTAAATTGTATGCAAATTCATCATTAAAACATTTCTCACTGAGGTGGGAGTTGAACACACATTTGTTGCCTTTAAACAAAATTGTATGTTATACAAGAATTTTAAGGCATGATTTTCTTTAATCCTGATGTTGTATGATGACAGCTGTAGGTGTCTGTCCTGACTCCTCTGCAGCATTTTCAAGTCATGTGGTATTTAAAATCATATATATTTGCTGAGCGGTATTTAAAATTACTATTATTTTAGTACTGTGCAAGAAAATAAAGTATTTAAAAGATTTAATACCCCTCCTTTGATATACGTAAAGCTGAGGGCCCACAGTAGCATGAGCTGGCTTTGCTCCAGCTGAGGAACAAGGAAAATGGAATAAAAAGTAGGTAAGATCCCTTTTTGCTACAGTTATATAAGTAGTTGTATAAATTTCAAGTTCATGACACCTGATAGCAATGAAAATGGAGAAAAGCAATAAAGATCACGCGATTATTATCACGTGCACCATTAGGATTAAGGTGAGTAGTAGACATGCTAAAAAGCAGAAAGTGTAGGAATTTCTGGAGGGACAGATTATATACAGCACAAATACGTGATACACGAGAAGGGCTGGAGTCCCACATGTGAGAATATGACGCTCTTCCTTACGCCAAAGGCACGTGGAATTTGGGGTGTGACAGTTTCTAACACTGTGAGCTGCAGATTCACCAATGACAGCAGAATTCCATTGTGCATCAATTTGAACAGCTGTCTTTCCAGAAATTCCCTGGGGGAAGGAAGCAATCTTGTTGCCACAGGCAAGCTGAAGCTTGTTCCTCAGTTCAGTTGATGTATGCACTGAACTTCAAAAGTTTCACTTAGTAGGATATGAGATGAAAAATTAATAAATTAAATTTTTCAAATACAAAATAGGAAAAGTTTTGTCACCTAGTTTCCAACACTACAAAATACTTTTGCAGGACAGTATTCAAAATGGGTCTGAGCCTGAGCACAAAAGTATTCCTGTGGAGAAAGCAGCACTCCATTCCTAGTGGATTTCTCCAGCAATATCTTTTCCACCTGGTAGGTTTCTTTTTTAATACAGAAACTATTCACACTACGGGATTTAAAACTAATCAGTTTGCAAGCTGTTCTTAAACATCTACAGCACTATGAGTCTAAAAATAATGTTCAACCATACATTCTCTATATTATATCAGTCTCTAATTACATTTCACCACAAGGGCATAAAGAAGGAAGACATCCTCCTTTAACACTGCAAAGGTGGGCAAAATTCTGTCATCTCACTATTTAGAATCACTTTGTGTTAAAGTTTCTTCTGTTCCAACATTTATTTTTAATTGCATGGGCCTCCATGCCAGCATGTGAACAATCCCTCCACACTTCGTTCCAGAAGTATTTTACCAATTACTTGATCTTCTATCTTCTCCCTCTCCCCTGTGGTGACTTAATATGAAACCGATCCAAACAAAACTGTAACAGATCCCTGTCTCTGGATTTTTCCAATTAAAAAAAAGTATCTGAAAAAAACCCCACCACATTTACTAAAAATAAAGAAACAAACAAGCAAGGGATAAAAATTTCATCTAATTGTAACTATTACGGCTGTGTCTTATGAAAATTCCAGCTTCTGTCAAAGATATGTAAAAATAAGACAAATTAAAACCTACATTTTCTGTTGTAAAAAATTAAAACCATCTCCTATTAGAAGACAGTCATCCTTCCCTTCCTTGGGAAAGTCAGGACACAAACAGAGCAATAATATGGAATGACTACTGCTTTGACTGACTGCATTGCTTGCTTTGGGCTTGTGCCCCCTGTTTGCTGAGCTCACACAGAACTAGATGTGGATTAAGGATGTAAATCAGTGTACAGTCTTCTCTTGGTACCACTCACCCAGAAAAGTCCAAGCTTGAGCAACAGGATTGTGAGGTTGATCTCATTCAAAGCTCTCTGTCCTTTCCAATCCAAGGGGCCTGAATGTTGGATGCCCACACCAGCTCCAAAACTAAGTGGTTCTGAGGGATCTACAGCCCAGGGGTCACCTGGACTGTGTTCATTCAGTATCTCTGTAAAGATTTCAGCTGGCAAAGACCTGACAAACAGCATTGCAAATAAAGCAGCTCGGGGGAGAGCCATCAGCAGGAAAACAGTGATTTATCAACAAACATACAATCACATTTTAAATTTAAAATATTTGAGTGAGATGTCTAAATAGTCAGCATCTATTCATTATTTACAGACAATACTCTGTTTAATATCTTCATTAGTGATATGGAAGATGGGATCAAGTGTACCCTCACAGAGTTTGCCGATGATGCCAAACTGAGTGGGGAAGTGGACAGATCAGAAGGGAGAGCCACTTTTCAGGAAGACCTGGATGAGTGGGAAGATAAAGGTCGTGCAAGCAGTAATCATTAAAAAGTATTTATTTTATGATCAGGTCACACTGTTTACAAGTTGAACATGAAATGTGTAGGTAAAATCAGTGCACATGTCTGTTCCACAGAGTATTGTGGCTCACTCCCAAATAAACTCCCAAAACATGGATAGGTTCCATTATAATCCTGCTTCTCATTATGATCATCATTTTTTATTCTCTGGTCAGAACACGCATAATTAGACAGATCATTCATACACACTAAGCAACTTTTTCCAAGGGAGCCCAGCCCACTACTTCCTCTCTGTATATAACTGAAAATATTGATAAAAAATTGTTTCTGCATATCTTAACAGAAAAAAACCAGCAGTGTAAAGCACGAAGAACACAGCTCTCCTTTACAGATACAAGACAATACAGTAACATTTCCCAGAGAAGCTTCTGGCCTTTACAGTCATTTAAACCTCNAGACCCATCACGTAGCTCTGATTGAAAGAATCGTCTCACATTCTTCAAGCTGCTGCCTTTCCCGGCCCCTGTCCTTCCACTCGTTTGGAGAGGTTGGTTTTGTGATCAGAGGCACTTTGTTGCAATCAGTTTAAATGCTCACATTTGCAGTGAATCTTTAAAACAGCCCATGGCCTTGATCAGAGTCTGAGTGTGAGGAAAGGTGTGCTAAAAGACCTCACAGCCCAGCAAAAAATAGACCCCATTGACACTATGTAAACCTACATTGATCTTGTTTATAAGGAACTCAAGAATGATTTTCTACACAGGCTGCTACATTTATCAAAGCTTTTACAAGTTCCCTCACAATATTCCACTACCAGCTTGAATTCCCTACCTGCACTCAGGTTTCCAGAAAAAAAAAACAGTATTAATTCTCTTATGATTAAAGTGCCCGAGTTGTCAAATAAAAACAGCATTTTCACATTTTTCGCTGAGTTTTAAATATGTAGGTTTATATTCCTATATTTCAAAACATGTTTTCCTAGAAGATGGTTATTATTTTTTTTCTCCTGGCTAAGCACAAAGCAATATTAGCATCCCTAGCAGAAAGCCTCAGTAATTGGTTTGACAATTAAAAACACAAATATCAAACCACCAAGGGAAGATTACCCAGGACCAATAATTTGCAGTTTTGTTTAGCAGGACAGGAAGCTTGAGGGCATTTAACAAAGAGTATAAAATGTACCATATAATGACAGTGACATTTTCAGTTATCATTACTGTAAAAGGCTACAAAATGCATATTGTCAGCTAACATACCTGCGACGGGCTGTGACCTCAGAGCATTTGTTCAAAGAAGACGTTTAGATCTGTCCCAGATATTTGGGGAACAAGTTCCTTTACTTGAGAAAAGTCAAAACCACACAGGAATCCTGACTTTCTGGCAGACAACTCTTAGTCCTGTTTTGATCAGGATAATACTCTAAAATAAGCAAATGCCAACTCCAGGAGCTGAAGGCCCATAGTCTGTGCTACCACCTCCAGCTTCTCCACAGGGATACACCAAAATATATGGGTACAAATGGTGCCTGTTGCTCCTTTGTCAGCACCCCCACCCACACACACACAACCCCACAAAGAAAAGTTCAAAGCAGGTGTTTCTGCTTCCTTGGGCTTCTAATTATTGAGGATCTCAGTACCTGCAATAGCTTTACAACTGTTTAATCTCTAGGAGAAAGTCATTCAAATTAATTTAAAACAAAAATGTGAGGTGCAGTCAGTACACTCCAGAATCCTATGTGCAAATAGTTAATTATAAAGACAGCCTAACCAACTGCTGCTCTATTACATTTTCCTCAGGAAGAAATAATTTTCAAATAGCAGGAGCAGAAGAGGAAAGGCTTCACAGGAAAAAAATCCAAGGAATTCAGCTAAGAACATTGCACATAAATGAAAGATATTTTCTTTGTTTCTACCATTTTGGCAGAAATGGACAGTGCCCGAGAGAAACAAGCACTCAGATCAAAGAACGTAAAACAGGTCAAGATTCCCAGTTTGCATTTCTATCCAATCCAAAAAGGAACAGAAATAAGATATTGTTTGTCTTTCATATGTGCTACAATTTGCTGTCACTATTGTCAGTGATCAAAAATGCTTTTTCATTTACTCGTTTGGGTACAGAAGTTCATTTTTTGACTCAGTAATTCTTTTCACTGGTATATCATTGGCAATCTTCTTGCTGCATTTTTGCTCTGCTACTCACTAATCTTACATAGGCCTCATAAGCTTATTTTCAGTGCGGTGGAAGGGGGTTTTTATATTCTTTGCTAGTGTTCTCTTTTTAAATAATAAAACACCGGCATTGTTAGGTGCCTGGAAAGGTAACAGCCAAAACTGAACAGAGACCATCATGGCTCACATCTGCTGCTGCGGTGAATCAGTGCCACGTCCCTTCCACTCATCAGAGCAGATTTGGGATAACTCCACCTAAGGATCTGGTTCTCAGTTCATCTCTGATATAAAGTAAGTCTCGCTGCTGAGATCTTCCTGGGCTAATGAAAACAATCTCATTTGGTTTGTGCTGTGAGACTGAGTTTCTGAAACATCAACTCGGCCCAAGAACAAAGTGCGAGGGGGGCACGGAGCATCCCCTGCACGGGCCATTGATCTGTGCTGCAGCCTCCTGTGCCTCACAGCTCAGGGCAGGACACGGTGCCAGCCTCGTGCATCGGGGCTGATTAAGGATCCTGGCTGCTGGCCTTACGACAAACACTTAAGGAAGAAATTGGGCAAAAGATGTCAGAAGCTGGAGGGGGAAAAAAAAAGGAATGAAAGAATAGAAAATGAAGTGTGAAAATAGCACAGACAAAGATATAAAGGGGCAAAGACAGCGATGAGTCAGGTGAGGTAGAGAATGAAAATTACCTTGAAAAGAATTAAGGGGAATGAGAGATTGGAAAAGGAGCACATTTTAAAGATTGCACTCTTACTTTGGTTTGGAAGAGTCTTGTTTTGAAGAGAGAAAAAGAAATTGAGAGTAAAAAGAGGTAAATAATGAGTCCGCATCCAATTTACTAATAAATTAAAGTCAATCACAAGCCCAACTAAATAACTTCTAATTCAGTTGGCATCCTCTATAAGGCTACTGTGAAATGAAAAAGGGGCATTCGGGACTTGTATTTCAGTTACCAAATTCTTAATTATCCTTGCCTTGGCTCTCCATCTATGCAGCAGATCCCTTTGGTATGAGCACATATACTCCCTCCACCTTGGAGACTCTATGGCAGCAGACACTAAGGCCAGCAGGATACCCCCTTTTCTGCAGTGCACGTAGTCCATATGCATTTCATCTACCACTAATAGAGCTGTCTTTACACATCAGCAAGGTGGTTAATGATTTGAGGTCTGCTCATCAAGATAGATGTAAAGACCAGATTGCAAAGATCATGTTCTTTCTGAATGTGAGGTACTGCAAGCATAGAAGTATCAAACATAATTGAAGGGTGGTTAATAATAACTACAATAACTTGGTGATAAGTATGTAAGGCATAGGTAAAATTATGCCTTTCTAACTCACCTTTTGTCTCCAGCTCATACTCCCAAAATAAGAGTACTCTGCTCCCTGAGAGTACTGAAATTGTCCTAGAATGACAACCACGACCTGCCAGCCGTACAGACCAGAATGCTAAAAGTGAGAAAAAAAAGTAATGGTGATGGAGTACAGACAGGAGATGATAGGAATTCTCCAAGAGACCTATTACTCTGCTGCTGGCTGGTCTGCAAAGACTCTCGCTCTGCTGACACATCCAAGGGCAGCCAAGTAATGTCAAGTCCAGCAGCTCCTGCCAGCTCTCCTCCTTCCTCAGCTGATGCACCAGGCTGCCCAGGAAACCCCAAGCCATCACTTTCCTGCAGGTATCAGGCAACACTCTTGCCAGACATCTCTGGTACTTCTCCCACAAATAAAGCACACATTGGTTTTTAGGGCATCTGTACCACCAGCATCCTTCATAAATATGCATCTGCTCAACTCATTTGTAAAACAGACAATTCTTATTTTTAAGAAGCAGCTCTGAGGCACAAGTTTAATAGGAAGTTTGTAGAGGCAGGGTTTGAAGAGGGATTTCTCCAGGCCCTGATAGGGTTTAAACCATAGTAACACTGTTGCTCAAAGGTAATAAACTCTCCAAAGCAGGCAATCTGGCTTCCTGTGTTGAGGATAATATTCTGAACATCCCAGGGTTTATCTAGTACTAAGAAAACAGTTATTAAATCGTTCAGATCTTGAAATTTTTTTTCTTTTTGTAAGGAAAATTGCACCTTTGAATGAAAATTAGAAGTATTTTAGCCTACCCAGACCAAGGTTTCAGTTGGAATCTCCATCATAAAAAACACAATGTCCCTGTTTATCATGGTCAAGAGAAAGAGTAGGAGGGCTGGAATTCTCTAACTTCTTCCAAGAATGAAGATGTTTCCTACTAAGTACAAAGGAGGACAAGAAACTGTCCCACCACGCAAACTTTCCCAGACTGAAAGTAGGGTTGAAAAACATCTGCAAAAGGTTTATTTGTTATTGCAATTCATTCTCATTAGCAAGATTGTTTGCTTGGTGAGCCACATCAAAACACATATGCAAATTTAACAAGGAAAACTTGTACAAGGTCCACTACAAAGCATGACCAAAACAGGTAGAAGGCCTTGTTAAGAAGCATTCAGCTGCAGTGGTTTCTTCTGTCTTTCCTCTCTGATTGAAGGGACAAAAAGGATTTTAAAAAATCTTTTTCTTTTTGTTCTCTTCCCAAGTCCCTGTAATCACATCTGGTGAAATACAATTTCCAGTAGGTCAAATCCCTACTGAATGTGTCTTCTGCTGCCTTGTTGCCTTGTTTGTTTGTACTTCACCTTGTTCCTTTCCTACAATTTATGTGCTTACTTCCTGCAGCCTGCAGAGTGCTCGTCCTCTTTCCTGAGCCCTGGTGCAATGTGACATTTCCAGCTCTGAAGGCAGCCTCCAGATCCTTCTGCTTCCGAAACTGGTACATTTTTAGCAGTCACATTTCCTTTCCTCCCCTCCTGATTTATTTTTCTCCTTCATTTCATTCCTCCACCCACTTCTATATGACCCGCTTTTATGTGGATGACATCTGCGGATCCAAGAAATCCTCAATCGCTTTGGTGCTGGGAAACAGTCACCTATTTGTCAGGATCACAGGCTATTTCTTCTATTAGAAGTATAAGCTTATATTTCAGTCAAGCAAAGTCTTCTCTCCCCTCAAGACAGGTAGAAGATGCATCATGTCCCATAGAGGCCATGATAACTGATCATTCTTTCTCCTTTCTTATCATTGACACAAAAAAATGGACTTACTGGAACTCGAACTCCCAATAGAAAAATTCGCATTAACTACTGTATACTTATTACTCAAATATTTGTTGTTCCAGCATTTAAACCTGTTCAGTCTCTTATTTCAGCAACTCAGCAAACAATAAAGTAAAACTCAAATATTAGATCAAGGTTCCATATCTCAAACAGAGCTTTCACAGATCAAAGCTGAACTCCTAAATTAGGTCACAGGATACCTGCTACCTTATGACACAAGCAAAACCCATCTCCAAAACAGAAGGTCAACATTTTAACCTGCAAAAGTCACATCATTGCCATCAAGATTTGGGAATCAGGATTTGATGTGTGCTTCTTTGAAAAATTCATCATTGATTTTATAATGAAAATTGCTTTTATCAAGGCTAGAACGTGCTCTAAGAACCATTTTCAATGACCCAAATCAGAAATTCAATGACTTTATGCAAAAGTTGCATGTGAGAATTAAAAAAAAAATATCACAGTTAAACCCCAAAGAGAATTCAGAGAGGCAGAATATCACCACACCAGGTGGAATTTGAATTGAATTCACCAAAGATGACACCTCCTCTGTTGTAAAAATAATTTTTACAAGTATTCCGTCCCCTTAGTTCAACACTGTTAACTTGCACAATGGTCATGTACCTTGCTAATCTCTGTCAATTAAAATCTACTTTAGACCACACCAACTTTGAGCCACTCAATTATCATTTTACCTCCTCATTACTGAAATGTGCTATCTGTACCTTCATTTATTATTCACTTACATACTTTGAAATCTTACTTATTCCCTCTGGAAATCATTGCCTTCACTGAGATAAACTCATCCCTGAAAGATAACAGCTCTGTTAGCACTTAGTAATCTAGAGCAGATTATTAGATTAGGACTGAACGTGCAGTAGTATAATAAGACAGAAATCTATTCCAAATAGAGTGCAAACAAGCCCTACTTTAGAAAATAAATGACTGCAACTCATCTTTGAGTAGGCCGTTCAGGAGAAGACAGAGATGATCTGCTGAGAAAGCCTGGAGGAGAATGTGATTTGTGGAATGGGCAGAGGTCCAGAAGGCATTACATCTTGCTTGCCCTTTCCTCCTTTCTTTGTAATAAGACCATCCCTAAAAGCCAACATGCACATATACAATAATTATAAATAAAAATAAGCCACCTGAATTTTTGCTATCATGCTGTAAAGAGATGCTAACTCTGCTTTGATCACGGTATAGAAACAGTGGTCCAAATTTTTCAGTTTTCTGGAGTCTTTCTTTCATAAATTTATGCAACAAAAAGGCATGAATCTTACTCTAAGCCTTTCCCCCATAACTCTTTCTAGGGGTTTTTGCTTCGGGATCTTCCTCTTCCATTCCATAATCTCTTCTGCCCCAAAGGGACTCTTCAACTCTTTATCCTCGTTCAAGTTAATAGGGCTCAGAGGATTTAGCAGAATAATTCTTCATCTCCAAGAAGGGCTCAATAGTTTCAAAATGTGATGACTTAACAAAACACCCTTATCCACTGACAAATTTCTTGCTTTTCTCCCTCTTCTACATTAAAATACAAAATTCAGCTCAATCCATTTTAACTCCTAGATCCATCTTTCCATTTTACAAACTACCAAGAGAGACTTCTGAGCTTCAGTCTTTGGCTGAGATGTATGGCAGGGAATTCATCCTTCTCCTCAACCCACCTTTTCAGTTCATCATTGGGGTTAGAGGTCTCCTCTTCCTGTGTCTTGGTTTCTCTGGGCAGGACAGTCAGGGGGACATTGGAGGAGAGCCATGGAACAGTCTTCCATCCTTCCAGTAAAAGAGCTCAACTGTGGAATATCTGCCTTGTGGTCTAAGTGTAACTTCCAATCGCATAAATCAGATACAACATGAAATACTCCTTAAATAAATAATATATATATTATATATATATGGCATCTTGATTTGATGATGAATGAAGACCAAAGACAGAAAGAGAAATGGAAGTTTTGCTCTGAGTTTCTTCTGTGTCACTTCTCCCACTTGAAATTTAGGGAACTGGTCTGTAGGTACCAACTGTTTGAGCGGCTTCCCTTCAGGCAACCAGCTGGGCTGAGGAGATCAGACCTGCCTTCACGAGGCAGAAAAAATAGACCACGCAAAAGTGGATGTCAGCATTCAGACTGCAGTGCTTCCTCATTCTCCTGCACTTTCTCTGTACGTCACTGCGCTGACCTGGGATAAAGACCTGATGGAAATTGGAAAAGTCTGAGAAGCTCAGACTTTGGTCAGGCAGCTGTTTGACCACAGGGGGTTTATACAAAAGAGGCTGATGGCAGCTCTACCTTGCAGCCATGGCACACAAACCGGGTTTCATCTGGGTGGCTGGGAAAACTTTGCTGGCTACTGCAGGAGAAAGGAGCTCAGTACAGACTGTAAAATCCACAAAAGAGCAAGATAAACTGGACTGCAAGGAGCTGCATTTTCCCTTGAACATGTCAACAAGACCTTTCTAGGACCTCCAGGTTGCCTCTCCTGGTGAGCTTCCACAGTTCAGACTCATCCCTATATTTACCCTGCACTGTAAACAGGAGGCTGGCAGAGCTGATGTGACTTCAGTGCATTCTTAACTTTATATTACTCAAATATAATTTTAAAATAATTCAAATATAATTTAAAAATAATTTAAATATAATATAAATATAAGTTAATATAGTTTGAATTCTCAATACTCTTAATTTTCTTGGAATCCCTGCTAGTTAATAGGACTGCTTTTCTAATTTTAGTGCATTTCATTAAAACTCTTTGTGGTTTGCAGCTTCATTCAGATGGATCACAATCTTCTACTCTTCTGTTTGCAATTCTGCTGGAATCTCACAAGGAAATCAAAACCAGACTTGAAAAAAATATTTCAACTGCCAATTAAACATTGTGAAAAGATAGGTTAATCTCAACGGGCCTCAAAGTTGACAAAGTCATTGTTTAATGTGTTTAGATATAAAGCTAAAAGAAATTTGATAACAGCAATAAGGCACTTCCAAGAATATTGTTACCATGAAATAATTACATCCCAATAGGATTAGAGGTAATCAGCCACACTGTGCCTCAGTGCACCTCAGGGGGTGATTATCTTACCATACCAACACCACCCAGTGTGCTTCATTGCTTAAATGTTTTCTGATAAAATAACATCCTTTTAAAAGTTTGTGTAGCTGTTTGTGTCAGCAGAGGAGCAAGAAAATTATAGCCATCGTATATTTTCTTTTCCCCAGTAAATTTGTATTTGAAAAATTTGAAATCCCACTGGAAATTTACGAACATATCCATTACAAAAATATGTTCAGCATTTAGATTGCAACATAAATAATCAAAATTAGAACATTCAAATTTATCTTGGCAGCCTGTACTTTTTTTTTTACGCTGCTATGGCTTTAATTTGTGTCACCATTTTAATGTTATTTAAATATGGAATTGTACTTGATGCATGTATGAATTGCTAGAGCGAAAGAAAATAAAGACATGAATTATAGAAGATTATGAGCCACATAGAATATTATTTGTTTACCTAAATGACCAAAAAATAAAGTAATAAATCTTAGTCTCTCAAATAAATGAATCTATTATGCCTGATTGAATGTATTTATTTATACTAATAAAAAATAATACCTCCACAGGTATTACTTGGCTGTAATTGTTATGAGCTGTCAGATATAAAATAGAAAAAAAAAAGTACGGCATAAACAGGAGTTCCAGTGTAGAATTATGGATTCTGCTGATTTCTTCAGTCTGTGCATGACAACCAGCAACACAGGTCAGCTTCGACAGTGGAATATTACAGACACCATTGCTGCAATCACGGAGAGGTGATAACTTATTGATCACTACAGACAGATCTAGCGCTGACAGTTTATTTGTTCTGCAGATATTCAAGTGATTCATGAGATCAAAACAACTTGTCCCAGTTCCGTTGTTCCTTGGATGTACTACTGGTTTACAATCTCAACTTGAGGAAATACAACTTATCCTGAGCACATGAGAAGCTTTGGCATTGTAGAGGCACACCCAGTGCAAACAATAAATTACAAATGAAAAGGGATTTATCAAGAGCAGCAACTACTCAGAGAAAGATCATGTTTTGGTCTTCCTGACCTTTCTGAAGACTGACTTCCTGGCTTATTACCAAGAACTCTAAAGACTGTTACAAATGGTTGACTCAGCTATTCTAGAAATGAATTACACAGACTATAGAGGGAAGATAGCTGACCTCCTATAGTACCATATTTTGAATGACTACTTTGCTTTAAATTAAAAGTCAAAGGGAAATTAAAATGGTTATCTTTATGTCTGCATTAAGGAATCTTAAATGCATAACTGAAAAATAAATATATAAAAATATGCATTTTATAGCACATTACTCAAGAATCCCAAAAAACAGTTAATGAATGGGATTCTCCATTTAACTGATAAGAAAACTGAAACAAGGAGACAATAAAGAACAAATCCAGCCAGAAGACTTGCTGCCTTTTGTAACAGAAGCTTCTTTCACTACTGCATCCCAAGACTATGTTCCATTAGCAATTACTACATCACGTCATTTTTACACCAGTTTCCACTAGAAAAACTTGTCTTTCAGGAACAGTAGTACTTCAATGCTCAGGAATCCAAACTTAGAATAAATAATGAAAACATCCTTCTCCCATATGGCACTATCTTCTTTCATAGGACCCCTCTGAATTCATCTATTTTCTGTTCATGCTGAGAACATCTAAATGAAGGTGCTAATGCTGTATGTTTGAAGAGAATCAAAGCTGAAATCAAAGAGCAAAATGTCTTACTATGAAGGCACCTTTCAGTGTGTTCTGTGCCATTTTTCAGACAAAGAAATAAAAGCCTCTGCACCATCAATAGGGCTTTGTTTAAACTCTGCATCACAGAGACTTGCAAATCTACTGTCATAACTGCTCCAAAATTGCTCCTACAGTCAGCCAAAATCAATGATTATATTAGAGGTTTACAAAGGATTTTTTTAATTTATTTATTTTATTCTGAAAACTATTTATTTTGAGGGTCAATCACTGCTGTTTAAATCTGACAGTGAAATTAGAACATACACATGAAATGAAGAAAAAGTGTTACTTTGCCACTTTGTTTTTTTCTAACACCTGGAACTGCAAGAGCATCTGAAATCAACAGCTATTTTGGGCATTGTGTGCTTTTCATCAAATTGCAGTCAGTAGAAGTACTCTCCCTAGTGATCTTCAAAACTCTGATATATGTGCCATAAAAATCTATTCATAATTCAATATCCACATTAGCACTGGTGCCATTTGGGAATACATCATTTCGACAAGGACTCAAAACACTTACATAAGGATGACTGGATGAGAAAGATTTCCTTTCTAGTTAGGCACAACAGGGCAGATCTTAGTCTGCTTCGTATCTCCTCACAAGAGGCACAATGCCAAAAAAAAATCCCAGATCAAGCAAACAAAATAAAAGAAAAAGAAAGAAAGACGATGTAATTAGTTACTTGGAAATCGCTCACAAGGACTGGAAATACTGGGTGCCCAAAGGGAAATCGTGTGGTTGGGGGGGCTCTGAGCCATTTCTGGGTTCCACAGTGAAGAGTCACATCATCAGCTCAGAAACTGAGGAAAATATGAGAGAGTCAAATCCTACCCTCTGCTGCTGTAGGTAATCATGATGCATAAGATTCATCATGAATCCACCAGCCTCTGTCTCACTCTGACTGTGGTCTGTTCCTTTACGGCTCCTGCTGGAGTTTTCTACCATTGTTATCACTCTATATTCAGTGTGATACACTGATCTTTCTTTGTTTAAACAACACTTCTCACCTTTGGGTTTAAAATGTCCCTCAGGAGACAGAAGAAACTGGGGGAAGGAGGAGTTCTTACTGCTGGCACCATATTTCACTTTGCAGAGCCA
Source organism: Cephalopterus ornatus (assembly GCA_013396775.1). NCBI lineage: Eukaryota > Metazoa > Chordata > Aves > Passeriformes > Cotingidae > Cephalopterus > Cephalopterus ornatus. The sequence continues at coordinate 435,353 of VZRE01001354.1, forward strand.
GGCTGAAGCCTCTCCTTTTTCCATGCCAGAGGTGCTTAAGTTTCTCTGTTAGTCTTCTCTTGTAACTCATCTTAACTTCTCTGTCACTCTTCTTTTCTAACTCATCTGCTTGCCCATCCCAGCTTCTGGTCTCCTTCACAATGTATTTCCTTCTTTATTCTTTTCCTCAAGCCATAGCTCCACCGCAGCCGTGTCCCCCTGTACAAACCTGTGAGAGTTACAGTTTCACTAAGTCCCATTGCTTCTCAGCCGATCGTTTTTCTAAGTCTGTTGAACTTCTTGCCTACAACAGCTCATTAGAGTTGGCCTTTTCCAGTCTCGAACTAGACCTAGCTCAATCCAGCTTTTAGCTACCATGAACTCAGCCTAAATGTAGTCTCTAGAAACTCGAATTAGCCTCCATTCTTCACTTGTGAATGTCTCCCTTCTGCAACCAGCCTTTCACTTGAATTCTTGTCTTTGATTCTCTCGTGGCCCTGTCACCTCCCAGTTTTCACTCCTTCTCCTTCTTTACTTTTTTAAATGAACCTTTCTACCCTTCTTCAGACTTCCTATGTCTTTCCACAGAGTTGCAGCCACTGTCACCATTTTTGCTCCTATCTCACTCTTTATTTGGATAATGTCATCAAAACCACAAACTCTGCAATCGCCTTCAGGCTAACGTTTCACAAAACTGCTTCTCAGCTTAGATAGAACTACCCAGGTGTTCTCTCTCTGGTATCCTCTACATGCCAGGAGTCATCCAAAGGCCAGGAAGTTTTCAGTTCAGTCCCAGAAGACTCTCACTTCCAACACAGCCACAAGCAGTACCCTCACATGCCCAGCACATGTGCATTTGGCTCAAACCTTGTTCTGGCTTCTCACATCCAGGCTGATTCCAGGAGGTCCTTTCTCTTATCTGAAGGCTTTCTTGTGCATCCACACGATCAGGCTTTCATCTTGGATCCCAGTGCTGAACGAAATAAGATGGTGCTCTGGACCAGTATAACTTTTCATATTATCATTGTCTGAGGATGAGAAGCATCAACTTCAGGCAGTATCTTAGTGGAGGAGAGATACACAGTCCTTTAAAGTATATATTTTGTTTGTATATAATACAACTTGTCAGATCAGCAGATGCCCCAGACACCCCAACATTCTCTCTGCTGAGATATCTGAAAGCTGCATTTTGCTACCAGAACTTTATTTCAGTGTTTTATCTCTTGCTAGAAATTTCTTCATATGATGTGAAAAAAATAAAGCTTCAAAACACAGTCTCTCTAAACTCAAAAGCTTCCCAAAAGATTCCACAACTGCAAAGAGCAATAGAGGCTACATTTTTTTCTCCTCATTTCATCCAGCATGCGTCTCTTTCCAATGCTCCCTGCCTGTATTTTTCTTCTCAAAATAAAAAAATAAACAACCTTGTTTTGGAGGAAAGAAACACTTAGAACTGCTGTTAACAATTCTTCAGTATTCTAATGAACTTCATAAGCTCCCAGGATGCTTCTTACAATGTAGAGAAACCTTCAAAAATATTGTAGTGACTTTGTTTACTCCAGCAATAAGGAGCATTCCAGGTGATTTGGGTGATACATCAATATTGCACATGTTCTTTAATGCTGGAAAGGAGCTCACAAGAGGAAAAAATTATTCATTTTGAAGCTTTTTAATATTTCTGAATGTGACTCAATTACAATATTCTGCCTGTACAGGTATTTTTTGTTTCACCTGAAATATCACTTGATTTATGACGAAGCCATTTTTTCTCACCCAGTTCTAATTTCCTTTATACCTCACTTACAGGTTCTCTATAATTCAGTGGAAGTTGCAGCTTGACACTGTTCCTCCGACACCTAAACTAGCTAACAAAGTTAGCGAGTTAACAAAGTCCCCTGACTCTGCCAAGAGTTTTGAGGTAAAGAACTCTTATTTAAACTTCTTTTTCCTACAAGGGATGTGTCTACATCTCAAAAAATATTTTAAAATTTAAAAAAATTAAATCAAATCACATAGATTATTAAAGCAAAAGCGCAAATACCCTATCTTATTGTCAAGAAATATCCTTTATAACCCATGTGATACAAAGAATTTCATAACATATGCAAGAGTAATTCTTAAATACTCATTACATGCATAACATTACATATTATATATGTATTATATTCATTACATATAATTGTCTGAAGTATTCCTGGCATTGCATAAGTAATTATTTGAGGTAAAACTTCAGCTGAAATGAGTTTAGAGCAGCACCTCTCTTCTGCAATCCTCATTTTCCTGCCTATAAACAGGAGATATGTTGCAGCCTTCCCTGTAAGGCATTTTGAAATCCAATGATTAGGAGAGTGAATTTTTTTCACACATCAACCTCAAAATTAATTCAGTGTTTGAACTCTAAGGGTAACTGAATTTGCATAAATAGCTGTTTACTGAATGTAACAGAATCAGAATTAAGCACTAAATAAATTTTAGAGAGGTAAATTATTTTAAGGCTGAATTTTTGGGGTGAAAAAATAGATCATGTTGCTAATATGAATTACCATAAACTGCCTGATTCCCTCAAAATATGCAGAAAGTATAAGAGAAATTAAAAGTTGCAATGAGCACATTAGCAGTAACAAGAGACTTCAATTTACAAACTAATTGGGATGGAGGAAAAAATAAAAAACATCAAAAGAAATAGTTTGTATACTGAGTTCTCACTAACAAGGAATCCTAAATGAAGCTGTAGCATGGGAAGGCTAAAAAAAAAAAGGGCTCTTGTAAAATGGACACACACACCTCAGTTCCACAGGGCAACTCATGGACCCCCCCCACTGGGTGTGAGCAAAGGGCCTGATCACATGGAGAAGGTCACAGCTTGCTGTGGTTTTGCTCATGATTGGATTTAATGCAAGAAACAGTTCATTTTACAATTGAACAACAGTTCAAGACTCAACAAGGCTTCTGAAAATCATCACAGAAATTCCTTATCCTCAGGGATCAGGCCAGCAGCAAGGCTATCTTTACTTTTGTCAGTCCCAACCATCGGCGAAACACAAGGAATCACCATTATCCTCTCCACACACGATTTGCTCTTCTGTATTGTTTATGTTACAGCACTGCAGCACCTCCTTTTCAGACACCCCCAACCCCAACATACAAAATTACTAGACTTAATAAAACTTCAGGAAAAATTAGTTAGTTGGGAACTGTCCCATGTGTCACATGCTGCAGCTGCAGGAATACACCAGCTGTGGAGTAATCACACCGGCTGGATCTTACTCTGGCTTTCCACAGAGATTGATGTTCCCCACTATGATCTTGTGTACTGTAAAAATAATAATATTAACCTGGAAAAATGAATATAATTAGTTAATGGTCTATCTGGTGATGAATTTCCTGATAGCTCAACTGTAAGGATAATCGCTTACCTTTGTACTGAAACAGCATTGCTACTCCTGTACAACATACATACTGGCCAAATAATCCCTAATAGCAGATTATAGTCTGCAAACTTAAAATTCCACCAGACTGCTCTTTTACAGTATTTAAAAAAAAAAAATAAAAAAGAAGATTAAAAAAGGGAGGAGGTAGAGAACAAGACAAGCTGGAGGACCAAGAGCACTGACTCAGTCAAATTCTCATTCACACTGTCCATTAACATGGAAATATTACAACAGAAAAGGGCCTGCCTTGCTATCTCATCAGTATCATGTGATAGGAAAAGAGAAACTTTGGGAATTAGAAGTCCATTTTGAAAATATATATTCAGGTCTTCTTCTTTTGCTAAACTGAGTCTATCCCTGTAAAGTGTTTCTTCTGAAATTACCTAAAACATCAGTCCTTTCTAACTGTAGAATCTGACTTTTTTTTCTGTGCTTCAACATCATAATCTCCTCAAACTCCTAAAGGAAGAGGTTATAGATCATCATGCAATCAAAGCCAAAATGTTTTTATTTTTCCATCTGCTTCTACCACATTCTTTTTTTATGGAAAATCATTTTAAACGCTTCTTCTTTCTTTAATTTTACTGTCTATTAACTTCTCCAAAACAAACTGCGAAAAAAAACCACCAAAACCTATATATTCTACAAGGTTCTCATTTAAGAAAAGTGCCTGAAGCACCAAAGAACTACGCTTGGGAACTTGCATGGAGGATGAGCAGGCATTTAAGTCGCTGAAACTGCAGCTGGGGAGATGCAGCAGCAGCTCCAGTTTCCCTCCTGACCTTGGGCAAGTCACTCACTTGCCTGAATGCTGCAGTTCCTCTCATTCATAAAACCAGGATGAAAATATTCCATTAAACACATATCCTTTCAGTCTTAGGGAATTTGCACCCTAAAGTGACTAATTCTTGGTAGAGCGTTTCACAGCATCCAGCACAGGGCACGGCTCTGTGGTTGTCTGCACTGCAACAGTTCTGAAGAAACAACAGGTTTCTTGTGCCTCATAATAATGTAATGGAAAGAAGTGCTGAGGTACACAGGCATCATCTTTCACGAACCTATAAAAATACACACCACGCTCATGTAGGCTCACACAGGCCCCACACGTTCTGTAACACCAGCTGCCCAGAAATTCAAGCAAAGCAAATAAGGAATTTTAACTGTCATTACCCAACTACCAGGACACCTTTAGGGAGCTGAAACAAGTCAGGTATTAGTCGATGAACAGCAACAGCTAATGTGGAACCTTGAAAGAAAAGAGTAGAGAAAATTCTACATTAAAACCCCTTTACTTCCAGGGAACACACGCTAAAAGCACAAATCCCAGCATTGCTTCATTAAGAATATAGAGAGATTTTTCAAATGTGAAAGAAAAATTTCAGGTTATGTCATACAATTTACCTTTTTAAAGGAATTTTAGCAGAAGAGTATTTTTTCATGTTGACAAATCTGAACTGGTGCATTTTTATACAAGTGTTGTACAGAAATAAAGGAATAACAAGTTATTCAGTGAATTGAGCAGATTAGTGATTTAGTAGAGATATCAGGCTGAGGTTCTCTAAGAAGAAATAAAGAATCAAACTCTTTGAGGCATAAAGATGTTCTAAAGGAAAGAGAGAAAGAAAATATTACAAGGGACATGTGACTTTCTATGACATATATAACAAATGACGAAAAAATTGTACTAAGAAAGACCAAGGCAGTTAGGGATTTAAGACACAATATCATTGTTTTCCAGCAAGACTATAAAAATTTAAGCTAAAAAAAAAAAGATCAAATGGCTTGCAATGTGAAAAAGCAGTAAACATTATGAATTTTTAAAATGTATTTGAAGGATGAGAATCCTGCCTGAGAACAGAGACAGGAGAATGGCTAATTAAAACTACCCAGCAAATGCAGTCTCTCTCAGCTGTTTCCCCAGCTCTTTTTCAGACACTCCATGTTCCTGTGTCTAATACAGCAGGGAGGTTGGTTGGCATTAGTCAAAATGTTCTTTATTCTGGTGACACAATTTATATCAGACTTGGGTGTTTGCACACTGCAGTATTCCATTACAAATCGGCTGAAAAGAACCATCCAGTTACGCTACACGTATGAGCAGCATTCCCTCAAATCTCTGCAACGCTTTCCATGAGGTGCTGAAGTTTAGTTTTCTCTTTGTTGCCGAACACCAATCATCTAGTTTTAAAAAGATCTTCCCATTGAATTTGTCTACGAACTAATTATTTTGTACCAAGTGAAGGTAGAAAGAGCCAGTAGGGATAAGCTTGCAGAAATATTTTCCAGTCAAGGGGGAAATTTTTCATTCACAAGTAATTTTCCAAAAATCCACCTAAATTATAAAAAATTTCCCTTTTTTCCACTAAGGGAAAAATGTTTATCATTTGGATTACCATTTACCAATTTGAAGGTGAAAAAAAAGGTAGGAATAAAATTTAAAATCCCAGCTCTACTGTTTCCTTATTTTTCTAAAGGAAGAAAATCAACTATATAGCATATCATACTATTCAGTTGGCATGAATATTGTAAACATACTTGTAATATTCATGTAAATTCATAATTTTAATGTCCCAACTATTAGAATTTTGGAGACTGAATACTTGTGCTTCTGAAGTCAACTGGGAAAATCATGAAAGAATTCAATTAGGAAAAAAGGAACTGTAATTGTTGCTTCTGGCATTCACTCTGGATTTAGTTCCCTGCATTCACTAGACCACAAATGACTATCTAAAATTGCCTAAGTTTGATCATAATAAAAAAAAAAATAAAATCTTTCTTTTCTGGTTCCACTAAGCAATCTCAATTTTGCAGGACGTAACAGTGAAGTTTGCACATTAAGTTCCTAGAAGCTCAATTTTCTTTTTGATGGTGGTGAAAAAAAAGAGAGGAAACATAGTTTTAACTCGGAAAAAAAATAACCAAATGACAGCACCACATACAAATGTGTGCTAGAAAATGCAATTTTGGGGAGGCTTGAGTATAGGAAGAAGGGAGGTCAAAGATGCCATTAAAGAAAAAGAGGATCTATCTTAAGCCATTTAAATAATAACATGTGATTGCTTCATGTGGTGCATTTCCTACAGGCTCATTCATAAGAATTCGAAGTAATGAGATTTTTCACAGTTATCTTTTGAAGAATATTCTGTAATCCAGTGACTGAATCCAGAGCTGAGTCAAGGTCCTGCAAGTGTTATACACCCCCCTAAACAAAAGAGAGGAAACACCAAAAGAGTGACATGGAGGGAGAATGCAAAGACAATTAAATAATTAATGTTAATTTGTATTTTTCTCCGGAGATACAGGTATGCCACAAATCATCATAAGTACCACTTACAAAGGAAGCAGATTTTGATTGGCTGGGGAAGAGTTGTGAGAGATTAGAGAAAAAAAGGCAAAGAAAATGTCATGCTACAACACACCCATGCCTACTAAATGTTTGAAAAAGCTAAAGTGGAAAATGGTGGCCTGACCAGCCTGAGCCAGCAGAATTCAGAGCATGGTGTCGGAAGTCCAGTACACCAGTAAGAACTCCAGGTTTTCTTCTGGCGTGCTCCATTGCTGTGCTGTGAAGCTTTAATCCAAGCTAAATTCGAGAGGAAATGGAATCTCTCAGAAGCCTTACAAGGCAGATAAGAGGATGTCTTTTATTTGCTGAAAAATGTAGGAAGAAATCTAGCACATCTGCAATTTTTGCATGTTACTGGAGTATTCAAATATGACCTAAAAATCTGTAGCTGACCCAGAGGAAGGTCTTTGCATTGGCTTCATAATTATTGGAGGCTGTAGTTAAGCATTTAGGATTTTCTATTCAAGGTCCAGCTTTTCCTTGCAAGTAAATCTCTCTCAGAGTAACAACTGAAAATTTCGAAATGCGACATTCAGTTTTGCATCTTGGTTGATTTTTTTTTTCTGTCTTGAGAAAAGCAGCTGAGTTGCTTCATTGGAAGGAGGTCTGGTGAAAATATGCTTTGTGCATGTTAACATTTGGGACAGTCTTATCTAATACTTCCAAGCTTGGAAGTAGAGACCTGAATTTTTAGCAGAGGGACAAATCGCACAGAAGGAAAATCCTGTTGCCACCACATTAAACTATTCAAATCTGGCCGCGTTTTTCAGTCTCGGAAAATATTTGCTCAGTTAGAAACCCACTAGAATTTCATAGCTAATTTCTCAGCTCAGTGCCTTATATCCTCTCAGCTCCTTCAGTCTGAGTGGACTTTGCAGGCAGAGGCTCCTGCCCACGCTTGATCAAGCCCTGAACCAACCCCACACAGTAGGAGCTCGGCATGTTCTTCCATGCAGCTGTTCCTTTGAGAAGACAAAGACTCCTGTCAGCGACCATGGCACATGGATGGAAAGCAGTCAGTTCACCTCTTCTCACAATTAGTGTTTCCAGCCTGTCCAAGGGGAAAAGGGTCACAGCCAATCTGGGCTGGGACGCAGGGGAGAAGAATTGTATACATATATATATGTGTGTGTGTGTATGTATGTATCTATATATACGCACATATATGGGTGTATAAATATATTTGTGTATATGTATACATATATATATGTTTTATATGTATTATACATATCATTTGTAACATATGCATTTTATACATACTATACACACATATATAAATAAATAAATATAGATATATATTAAATACCTCTGAGGGTTCCATTACAAGACACTATGTCAAAAGAGATTCTTAGGGTTGTAAAAATCAAGTTCTCCAAAAACAGAAATGGCAAAGTGAGAGCTGCACTTGGACATTTCTTTATCTGCCTTTACCATACAGCTTCTGATACAACTTCCATGTACATGACAGTATTAATTTTTAAAGACAGGATTTCCACCTCATTCAGAAGATAAGGTTGTGAATTTAAGCACAGACACCAGGAATTTGATTTGCAGACAAGCAAACACATCTGTAACTGAGACCAACAGAAAATGCAGTTTGAACACTTAAAGTGCTACAGAAGACCCATTATTTTGCAAAACCTAAATACTAGTCATTTCAAACTGGATTTACAATATTAGCACTCACTTTTAATCTACACCTGAGGTCATATTCACACAGGGGCCAACACTGCCTCACCTTGCAGGGGTGCCATGCTAACTAATTCACAAAAAATTGCCAATCAGCAAGATACAACACTGAAAGCACAATGCAAAAGCACTAGAAGACTTTTTATTTAATTTGTTGACGCAAGGTTCCAGTAGCACTCAGTAAATAACCGAAGAACAATGAATAGAGGAAATAGTGACCTACTACTTATTCAGTAGGAACTCTATGCTGAACAAAGCAAAGGTTATCTGGAACTAGGAGAGTGGTGATTTAAAGTTTCATAGGTGACTTTGATCCTGTGACTTCTAATTGCTTGACTTTGTACTCTGAGCTTTTTTTTTTCCCCCTTAATATTAGTATCGGTTCGGGCAAGGTCAGTTGTATGTAAATTGGACTAATTTAATGATACTGGGTGGAATTCAGATTGGGATGTAGAAAATCCCCTACAACACAGATGAAATTTAAAGGGTTCCTTGTTGTAATTAAAGGTATGCTAAATTGATATGGAAGAAAATCTGTCTGGAGGGAGCATAATGACGGCCCTTGTAATGAGTCACTCCAGGCAGAGAAATGCTCAGACCCATAAAGTCAAAGTCACCTGCTCACATAAGCAAAAATGTAAGAAAGACATCAACATATATGGATTTACCATCTCCCTTTTCTTGGTTATCTCTGTTCTATCAGTAAATATTGATCTAAGCATCATTATCACTCAGAAATAATCAGAACTGTTATTACACCTTGCAGAAACAGAGTAAAAAATATAGAATTTCTCTTTCAGGATGAAAGGTGTGCTGTTCCCTTGGTGGGTAACATTTGTCTGAGCATCTCCTACCATGCACAAAGGAAGTCTGCAGAGTATGTCCAGCTGAAGAATACACAGCAGCTGCCACTCAAAGCACAAAACCCAAGCAGATTTAGACATCTTGAAGGGTTTGCTCAGGTAGTATCTGAGTATGGAATTTCTTGAAGAGAAACTTCCAGCTCTCCCTACAACCCATTTTATGTGCCCAAACCATCTTTCTGGGGCTGCCTGGGCTCAGTGTATTCAGGATAATTAAGACTAATGACATTACAGGTGAACCTTCCCCATTCTCCTTAGTATCAACAGGAGGAAAATGAAATTCCTGGTTTTGTAGTAGCAGGTACCTGTCCCTTCTCAGATTCTCAGACAGACCCTTCGCTGCATCTCTCTCAGCCACCTGCCTGAAGTGGTTTCTGTTTGACATAAGATCCCAGGACCTCTCTAGTATAGGTCTCTAAATCATATTCCCTTGGCTGGTAATTGCTGCTCCAGCCTGCCAGATTTCCCTCCAAGAGAGTTTTTTTCTCATGGAAGACAAAAAAGCACTACTAAAAGGCTGTGATGCAGAAAACAAATTCCTCACAACAAAGTACGATTTATTTTGTCAAAAAGTACACAGCACTCAGACAAATGGAATTAAAATAGCAGAGCACAAGGCAATAATGTTATCACTTGGCATCACCTGCAGCCTCCAGGGAGATGTGATTTAACCTTGATGTCCACTGCTCCCTCGGGTACCTTGTCACAGCTGCCCTGGCCCTTGGCTCTCAATCACCTCTGGCAGCCTGTGGCAGCTGCCTGCTCCTTTCTCCTCCAGGTTACAACACTCCAGACTTGTACAAGACCAGGGTCTTCTTGCCTCCTGCTTTCTCAGCAAGACAGCCCTGCTGCTACTATTAAGACTCTGCAGCTGCAACTCATGGATATAAATATGACCGCTCTGTTTAAGAATTTCTGAAATGCCCTTTTTTTAGCCCCTTATTTTACTTTTCTTGTCTGCATTTTAATTATTCTTATCTTGTTCCCTTATCTTCCTCCTACATATTTCACTCCACATGGTGGAATTCACTCCAAAGAGCCAGACAGACACTATAATCATGACAGAGGAATGGATGTACTGGGCAGAAGAAGACCTTGAATTTATACCTGCTCCTAGGAAAGGGTTAAAAACAAATTCCAGTAACTGTACAGTCCCAGCATTCAGTCCAGGGCTATTTCCATCTCTCCTGCCCCCATAGCTGGAAGCTGTGAACTTTATTACCCACTCCAAGTTCTCTTCTCTTCCCTCTTTCTCCAGGATACAGAATTCCACTCAGAAGCTAGATTTAAATGTATCTTTTAAGAGAAGACATCAATCTTATCCTTCCTCTGTGGTGTTCACCCTTTTGCAGCTTTCCTTAGGAACTCTATGGAAGCCATTTTCTCTACCACAGAAACCTGTAACTGTGTTTTAAATGTTCAACAGGGAGGAGGAAAAGGAAAGCAATGGAAGCCCAAGACACACAGCAGCATTCAAGAGCTACTGGTCATGAAATGACACGCCTAAAGATCATGAAAGAAATTACTTTAATGCCTTCACCTTGTCTACACTTGGATTTTCAGATTCAGCATTTAGTGATATTTACTCCTATGTTAGCCAAGTCTTTTCTTACAAAGTAATTTTCACTTTCTCACAACCCAGGGGAGTGGAGTTAACACAGGCTAAATGAAATGCCATGGCATTTTTCCGTCTTTCTCAAATGATGGAGGTGTGAAAGTCCAGAGAACGAGCCATAAACAGCAAATCGTACACAGTAGGTGGGAAAAAGTGGGGAGGAGGGAGTGACTGGATGAACCCTCTGTCGCTGATTGAACAGGACAGCACATTTAGATGAAATTAAATTTCAGTGTTTAAATTATGTTGCAGCAGTGACGATCAGAGGGAAATATTCATAGCTATGAAACGGAATTCTAAAGAAAGTGGCACTACATCAGAAGACAGCACGTTGACACTATTTATGTTAATTTCTTCAGGTTTCATCCCCATCTGCATTAATGTTGACACCTCATGTAACCAAGCAAATAACTCTCAAAGAGCCAGGGAGTGAAAGTAAATGATTGCAGCTGCCATTAGGCTCCTATGTACTGTAGTAAGCAAACGTACCAACTCATTACGACCTTGATCTAACAACCCCAGGAGATGGCTCAGAAGCTCATCAAGCACTACATTTTTAAATGTTATTTCATGAAGAATGTTTATAGAAAGTTACATTTCTCTTACCTGTTTTCAATTATGACAAGCAAAAGACTGGCAGAGGAAAGTGCGAAAATAAAAACAAGAACACAGAAGGAAATCAGAGGGAAGTGAATCAAAAGCAATAAGAAAACCTCCTTCTATAGCCAGGTATGTCTTCAAAACTATTTAAGAGGTCACACATAGCAGGGAACACCTACCTGGGTCACCTCATCATTATGTTAGCAAACATATCCAATTCCATCACTGCAGAACCTGACTTCCAACAATACTCTCACACGTGAAAGTAACTTTAAATAAATTACAGCAAAGTCCTGTTGGTTTGAAATTCAGCCACTCTGGTGAAGCATCTCACAGGGGCTCTTTCCACTGGGAAAAAGGATACACCGAATCATACATTTTCATTTATTTCAAGCAATGAAGGCCAGATTTGGGCAATTAAGTCAATAGAAAAATTCTCACCTACTTCAATGGACTTTGAATCTCAAGCTAAGTTCTCAATAGACATTTGCCTTGGCTTTAATTCAGCTGTTGTCCCCTCTCCTTCACGTGAATTTGTTGCCATTTGGTCAAATTAACTGTTGTCAAACTCAGGAGATAGATGGGATTTTGGATCTGGCTGTGGGGCTGCCCCTGTTACATTTTCGTTTTATACACTTGCTGCTCCTTTTTTAATTTGAAAATTACTTCATTATACTTAAATTGCTTTCAAAGGCAGTCTGTCCAGGCCAGCAGATGCACTGATGAGGGTTCTTTATCTTTAAAATGTGCAAAGGGTAATTTTCTTTTTTCACTTAATTTTAGAAATATTTTAGTCTGTTACTTTTTGGTTCACATTTAATACCAGAAGGAAGGGACAGAAACATAAGATGCTTTGTTGTAATCCTTAATGGATTAGTGGTATTGATCAAAGAGCTTTGGATGCTGACGTGAATTTGTCACTTAATCTTATAGGCATGTTTATCTATTTACCAAGAAATCAGAGTGTCAAGCTCTCAGTGGTATGAGGCCAAGGGCTAGTCCATCTGCTTCCATAGTTGGATACACTTGTTAAGGAAAGGAAATAAATGGTCAAATTATATATCATTGGGTATTAGGGTGAGGATTGCTAGGGTTCTTTTCTAACTCAGAATTTCACATAACTTCATCTAAAGAGAGCAGTTTTGTCAGGGATGGAGCAATGCAAGACAACATTCTGTATTAAATTAGGTATCAATCTGTTTGGTGCATGTTAATGGGAAGAAAAGCTGCATCGCTGGGATTTCTTTCTTTTTTTAATTAGATACAATCAGTTTGACAAAAGGACATTGAGTGGTCTTGATTTTCATTACGGAGAGATGTGATCATACTTACAATGTATTTGTTAGGCAATTTTAAAAAATGCCATATTACATTATTAAATTAACTCTTCGTATATATCATATGGGTAAATTAAATCTGAAATGACCTTGAAAAAATACAAGTTCCAAATTTTAAAAAGGGGAGTTTCTGAAAAAAAATATGATTTGCTTGAAATTCATAATGTGCATCCAAAATTTCAGCTCTTCTCACTCACTCCCAAACCTTTTGCGGAGAGAAGATTCTAAGATCTTGACTTCATTCACAGGAGGAAAGATAAGTATGCCAGTTGAAATACCACGTAAAACCACTGGATACACTTAGTAAGGAAAGGAAATAAATGGTCACTACAATCTGGAAGTGGTTAAAGAGCAGGGTGAGGGGGGTGGAAAATGGAGCTAAGATAAGGTTAATGTATCAGCATTGTATGAGAAAGTAGAGAACAGAGGTTCTCAATGTGTTTGGTTCAGAAGTTCCCTTAGGATGAAAGCTGGTCCATTAAACACTCAATCTGCCACCACAGGATCTGTCTCTTCTTTTGATGACTTATCCTCCACATGAAATTCCCTGTGAATCAGGGTGCCAAACCTGCTCAGGCATGTGGAAAGAATGACTGACTGACCAGTAGGATCACAATGGCCAAGGAGATCACACAACATGTTTTGACATCGTGTGAGGTGGAAGAGGACTTGTTCCAGCACTGGTGGGGCTGAGAAGGAGGTGGTGAGAGCTTTTCCAGAAGGCTGGGGAGGGCAAATGGGTCAGTGTGGGTGTCAGCTGCACAAAGGCAAAGGGCAAAGAGGACAGGTGACAGGGAAAGAAGATCCATGATGAAAGCGGAAAAGGGGAAACAGAAAAACGGTGTCTATGCAACAGACGAGAAGGTTCAACATTTCTAGTCACGGGTGAGGGAAGATGCAGTAAAAGTATTGCAACACTGGGAAAACCAGTGCTGCAAAGTAAACTGAACAGCCAAATGATTCAGAAAGGATGCAAAGCACCTCTGTGAACCTTCTTGTAACCCAACAAGATGTAGAGGTATCTTCCAAGAGGTGTATTTCAGAGGACTGCAAGCTGAATTCAGTAGCACTGTCTTTCCATTCTCTGGACTTTCAGGTATTATCTACTGCTGCGAACTAAAGCTCATAGCATTTTGGGTAAGGTATTTTCATGGAATAACTCCTGATCTCTTTGATATTCCTTGCTGCCTGTCTCCTGGTTTTTAATTCCTACCACCAAACTCCAGTCTCAACCTGTACTTTCTGTCAATCCTGTTTCTTTACCTGCATTTGATGCTGCTACTTATTCACAGGTGCTTCCAGCTAACCTGACCTTTGGTCAAGAAACAGTGCTTCGCCCTCAGACCCAGGAGGTTATAATGCTTTTTAGCACTGACACAGCTTAAATGTGTTTGTTGAGACCAATTCTGTTTCCATGCACTTGAAACTTTTCTTCTGTGGATGTAGTGGTTACTCCAGCACATCTGGGTTTTTTTCTACCCAGAACAATTGCAGGCATTTTAAAAGCTGCAGATGATAACTGCAAATCCTGGCAGAACAGACCAAAGAGTTTTTCTGAAGTACTGGTATGAACCATTTTCATCAGTAACTTTGTTAGAAGCACATTAACCCTGATCATCAGGAGCCGTGTTCAGCTGTATCAAAAGTATCCCACTAAAACAGAGCTCCAGCCCCTTCAGGATATCCTCAGCTCAGTTGAACCTTCTTATCTCTGGGTTAGTAAAAGTATGCTTAGACTGTAAATGCTTTTTTGAATCTCTGTTTGCTACTGTGAACCAATGAGGCTTCTGCAATTTATGTTTCTAACAATCAGTGTAGATAGTCTTCCATGTAGCAACACCTTAATTTTCTCTATTTAAGATATATTTCCGTAAAACTCCTGCTAGTTGCAATGAAACAGCTCAGCAAAGTTTTTTAACAGCACATAATTCCCACTTTTTCCTCCACCTGCTCCAGGCTGGGTACAGTCTCAAGCACAGACAGAATCAGAAGACAAGGCAAGAAGGTCTGTAAAGGACATTATCTCTAGAAAGAGACGCTGGGATTTATAACCTATTCTCGTTGGGCCAATGCTTTAATGCAAGTAAAGGCCTACAGCTATAAACATTCTGCCAACAGTACAAAAAGAGTGACATCCACTAAAAGTTAAGCATTTGTGTTTGATAAAATCATAATAATTGCTCATATTCTTTAACAGAATGATTCCAATTATCATAGAATCACAAAATCGTAGAATGGCCTGAGTTGGAAGGGACTTTAAAGATCGTCTAGTTTCAACCCCCCTGCCACGTGCAGGGACACCTTTCACTAGACCAGGTTGCCCAGAGAACCATCCAACTTGGTCTTGAACACTTCCAGGGATGGGGCAGCCCATTTCTCTGGGCAACCTGTGCCAGGGCCTCACACCCTCACACCCCCTCACTACCTTCACAGTTAAGGAATTTTTCCTAATATCTAATCTAAACCTACTCTCAGTGTGAAGCCATTCCCCCTTGTCCTGTCACTATGTTCACTTGTAAATAAACTCTCTCCCTCTTTCTTGCAAGTACTGGAAAGATCATGGAGAAAAATGACATTTGTCGTGTGAGTTATCTTTCCCTTTTTTTGTACAGTGGAAGTAACATGAGAGGGAGCAAGCAGAAGGTGAGGACCAGAAGAGACACCCAAACAAAACCTACCCAATTTGTTGTGATATGAAAAGCAAAAAAAAAAAAGCATCAGATGTTCCTGCAGAATGGAAACCCATGCATCGAGCTGGATGCACATGCTGTCAGATGAAAGACTGCCTGATGCTCCCACATACAGTGCCCTTGAGGCTTTACCATTTTTTCTCCATGTGGAGGAAATTCAGGCCTGGTAACCCTCAGAGCCATCCCAGTTCTGCATAAGCAGCAGAGGTTGTTTATAAGAAATGTAAGCCGTTAAAAAAAGGTGCTGAGGAAACTTTAGAAATGAAGCTGTTGTCAGCAGAGATTAAATTGTATACCAACAGCACGACATTTATGCACTGCTACTTAAACTGTGACAAATGGTTGCAAACATGATAGTTTCAGGATCTTTAATCTAAATGAATGGTGCTTTTAGCCTACCTCTGACTGGAATTCATTTTGGAAATAAAGAAGCATTTCCTACTCATCTGTGTACAGAACTACACCAGCAATGACTGAAAGGGCAGGAGTCGCAGCCTTCTCAGCTCTCGACAGCACTACAGTGCACTGTAAGGACTGGAACAGGCTGTTTCTATGTATTTATTCCCTTCTGAGTCTCAAGCAGTGTCTGCAATGTAAATTAAGATTTTACCTACCTGTCGACCTTAGAGAAATTGTTTTCAAGGAGTTTTTTCTCCTCTTTCATTTTTCTAGTTATAACACCATTCGTAATGTAAGCTCACACAAGACAGCAAAGATCACATTAAAATGTAATTTTTAAAATTACGAATATCTCAAATAGCACATTATTCAAAAATAATTTCCAGCATTATCAGTTTAAAAGTGATATTAACTACTGGAGAAAACTGATGGCATAGGTAGTTTATCCTACTTGCACTGAATTATTCCTGTATTATCCTCAGAGACTCTCAGCTGTAGGAATTAAACACATGATTCTTACAAACAAGTATTTACAAAGTGATTTTTTAGTGTTTAGAGTCTTGTAATACAATATTTATAAAATAATCTAATTGTAAACATTCCAAGGTGTTCTTCAGCTGATAGCACAAGAGCAAAAAATCCCTCTCTTATTCTGCCCCCACTACCCCCCCCATCCCAGTTCTCAATCAGTGGCTTGACTGCACCCCTTGGAGATTTTTGGAATTAAAGGGGGGGGGAAGGAGGGGAAGAAAGAAAGAAAAAGAAAATAGAAAGAAAAATAGAGGAAAGAACGTTAGGTAAAAAACATTTCTTCAAAAAAGAAAGAACTCATCTTTCACAGTTGCAAAAACGTGAATTTGACATACAACCAGGTGACCAGATTCTGATGCTTGATGATATTTCTACAGCAGCCCTCTTGCAAGATTTGTAGCTGGGGGGTCACCTGAGGTGGTGAACTGGATGACACACTAAGAGAAAGATCCCCTCAAGTTGCCACTTTAAACCCTGAAGTTTCCGCCAGCTTTTTTTACGGCCTCTATATTTTTTGAAGAGACAATAAAAACAATCTTCCCTGTTCACTTTTTTTGAGGGGAAAATACAATCTTTGCTCAGAAAAAATTCTTCTGATGAAATACTTAACTTAGAACAAGGTTAAACTAAAGTTGAAGCTGGTTTGAAGAGCAGGAACGCAGTGCCATCTCGTGGAGAGAGCGCTGGGAGCCGGCGCAGCCCGGCTGGTGCTGGGGGATGAAAGGCACTCTGGCCATCATCTTCCTCTGCACACAGACAGCGGGAAAAGCAAGTCCCTGTAGCTTTGGAAATTATAAGAATTTTCCTAATAAAATACATCTGACCAGGCAAGATAAAAGAGCTTTAAAAACGTAGAGATCAGGATGAAGTTCTGTGTTGCGTTGCCTCGAGGCTGCCTCTGTACTGGGAGATTTCCAGCCCGCTGCACAAACCAGTCCCACCACAGTTTGGGCAGGGAAAGCTGGTCTGTCTGTTGATGTAGCAGTAACGCCTGCCACCTGCCACCAAAAAAAAAAATCCCATGTAACAGCAAAGCACAGATTTGTGTCGAATGCACAGACTCTGAGCTGCTGTGGACACAAGGGTGCCCATGGAGTCACCCCTGTGCAGCCCTGACCAAGGTCAAAGCACTGGCAGAGTTCTGCAGCACAGCCTGCAGTTATCCCGTCCCCCCTGAGGGGAACTGCCTGGATAGAGCAGAGGATCACCCTCTCATTTTTTTTATCAGCGTCTGTTATTTCAATGTATTACAGCTGAGATATTCAAGGCTGCCTGAGGGTTTGGAGAATTAGATTCAAAATGTTCTAGGCAATTCTGAATATTCCTAAGAGAGTGATTTTACAATGCTATGAGTCTGATCCTTCAATCCCTCCTTGTGTAAGGAGCACTTACTTAGAAAAATAGTTTAAGTAGTATTGTCTTAGAGCCAAAGTTTGACATTTAGCTGCTGGCCATGCCAGTAGCACATTTTTCCTCATGCTTTCCAATCTACAAGTAAACTCAGAGTGAGCAAAAGCTGCCATCTTGCCTTTGGGCAAGGTGCACTCGTGGAAGTGCACCAAGGGAAGAGAGCCCATAATTCAGAGATGCTGTAACAATGAGAAACATTCTCCAAAAGTACCTGACATGCTGTGTTAGACGTGGGGAACTTGTTAATATTTTGCAGAAAAATATGTCTTAGTTTGTTTTTCCGCTATTGTGTTGTGTGGTTTTTGTGAACTTAAAATCCAGCAAAGGCTAACAGGCACAGGGATAGGAACAATGGATCAGGACAGCTTCACTCCTAATGAAAAGATGCAGCAGAGAGCAGGTGCTGCAAGGCCCAAACTACCTCCCTGCTGAAGGTATAGAAACCAGCTGGGAGCAGTTTCAAGGCCCCAGGACAGGCAAAGGCTGTGTTGATAAAAGATGGACTGATGACTGATGTCAGCCAGATCAATGGAGAGAAGGCAAAGCAAGCTTAGCTCTAGCTTTAAAGTGATGCCAGGGACAAACAGGGCCTAAGGAAAGAGTACACTTCAGTGAGGAGTGAGATGTGTTAGGCCTTACCATGGATTTTTAGGGAAAAATACGTATACAAGAACCTTGCTTGTGTGCCTGTGTTTGGCAGCCCACTCAGTAAAATTTACATCTTTCAACCAGTTAAACCAAACCCAGCAGAGAGGTAGCAGGCTCAAAGGCCCTGTATTCCTAACACACTTTTATCAATAAAAACACTTAGACAGCCATGATGAACTTCACACCCTCTTTAAAAAATAAGCTGCAGCATGAATCAGAGCTCAGTTGTAACCGAGCTCCAAAACAGGCACAAAACCATAAGAAACCAGACTCCAAGAGTTCTGCATTTTGTAGGATGAATGCTCGCTCTAAGACGTGTCTCTCCATCACTAAATTTAGTGGATGTTTTTCCTTCCCAAAGTATTTAAATTATTATGTCTCAGGTGGCAAAACGGAGATGGGGTAGAATGCTGATTTGCTTTAAAAACAGGATGAGCAGTGGGATTTCATTTGGAAAGGAGCACAGAGATAGACCCATCTTTTAAGAGAAACAGCCAGGAGAAAATGAAAAACAGGTCATAGCTCACCCTGAAAACATAATGCCTGAGAAAAAGTCTGGCCCAAGTAAAGGGTGGAAGTAAATATTCTCCATTCATGACTAAAATAGCACTTCCAGGCAATTTACTCTCTACCCAGTGCACCGGAATGGAGATTCACACCCCGCAAAGTAACCTTGAACAAGGTGTGAAAAACGTTGTGCATAAGAAGCTGGCATGGGTTTCTAAAATGTCCTGAGTGTCTGATTTGATCCAGGGAAGGGTTATGAACTGAGCAAAAGCTGAGGTTTTTCCACTTTACTCCCAGCTGGTAATGGCACTCATCATTCTTATCGTACACAGGAGACCACAGCACACTGTGTGAGGAGGTATTTTGCTATGCAGGATAGAGATGAAGAACATGGACAGGATCAGCAAAAGCCTGGCAGAGACTTCAGCATCCCAAAACTCAAACTTGTAAACCATGGAGAGCTCAGATCTGTGTTACCTTTTATCAAATTCACTAAAACTTGGAGGGTTCAGGGATTTGGGGTGGGGTTTGCCCATGACTACTGCAGGTTCAGTTCTCTAACACAGTCAGTAACTCTTTTCTTCTGTCCGTATCCACTGAAGTCTTCTCTTCAGTGCTTGATGTTTCTCAAAATGCACATGGATAAGCATCAGAGGATTTACCTGCAACACATTTGCTAAACTCCACAACGCCAAGATTAGAGAAGGACACAGTATCAATAAAAACAAAATCATAGACTCATAGGATGATTTGGGTTAGAAGGGACCTTAAAGATCATCTAGTTCCAACCCTCCTGCCATAGGCAGGGTCACCTTCCACTAGATCAAGTTACTCAGAGTTCCATCCTAGCTGTGCCAGTGCCTCACCAATTCACAGTAAAGAATTTCTTCCTAAAGAATTTCTTCCTATAAATCCTTATAAAGTCTTTGATGAAAACATGAAGTTTGTGTATTTTCTTCAATATGCTTTGATTTTTCAAATGCACAATTCAAATTTCTTCTCAAAAAATATTTAAACATATTTGCACCAGTAAGTTGCCACATGTTATCAACTAATACATATGTAACAGTGCATCATTTTATTATAAACATTTCCAGGCCTTACTCCCTTCCTTCTCTGGACTCAAATAAACATGGTTTCAGTCCTGCAGCTCAAAAGCTACCCCAGTCAGTGACACATAGCACCAAGACATCTGGTGACATGCAAGAATCTCGGTGTGGTTTACCAACAACAAATTAACCTTGATTAGTAACATGCTTGGTAAGTGATTGGACACAGTTACGTCCCACCAAGGCAATATTTTAGTAAATGTCCTACACCCAAATTTTACACCCAGTTTCAGTACATTTTAGCACTGGAAACTTTTCATTTGTAACTGGGCATTTGCTGCCCATCAGCATCCGACTCCCCTCTCCTGAGCAGGTCCTGCTTCTCAGCTCCACAGCTGCCATGTGTGCTGCAGAAATCCACGTTGTCATCTGTGCTCCTTTGAAACTGTGAATGCTGTCAACGTTACACGCAGCTGTTGTGGCAGTACCCAGAGGTCCAGCCTGGTCACCATCACACTAAGTATAGTCCTTGCCTCTGAGGAGCTATTTCACAATGAATAATTTAGCTGACAAACTTAGTCTGCTTGAGAAATACCCATGAGCAGATTTCAATTTCTTCAACCACAATCATTAGTCAAAATATTCTGGAATAAAGATAGGGTGAAAGAGGTTGAGGGAAGGAAAGATGAAGAAAAACCAAGGGGGATCATACCTGTATTTTTGGATAGCACAGTGTGACTCCAGGCTCCTAATTTCTATTCCTCATGATCAATGAATTAAATTAATTTGGGCAGAAGAGAGAGAAAAAAGCCTTTCCAGACTATGAAACTAGCTTAGATCAGAATTAAAGCACTAATATAAATTTCACTGCTTTCCATTCCGAGTACAAGATTGTCTTTTTTAATCATGTTTCTTCTATGATACAGAGGCACAGGGTGCCTATAAGGAGAGGCGGAAAATCTTCCTTCCTCCCTAGCCCACAGGCAGAATTCTGAAGCAGAAAACTCACACATTCCATGCATCCAGGGGTGTGATGCAGATGGAAATGCACACTGGGCCAGCCACACGTTGGGAAGAGCTCGCACTGGACATACATCTCCCTATGACAAGGGGTCACGCATTCTGGCTGAGGATGGACACATACCTTTGCTCAGAGTGTACCACTCCTAAATGCTCTTCATGCAGAGTGCCCCAGCCAAGAGATTCAGGATGACTGAAAGAGGGAGAAATTATTCGTGACAGGAGATATTAGGCCAGTCCTGAACTGGTTCAGACTACAGGAAAAAACCAGAGCAGGACCAACAGGTGCTGCAGTACCTGCCTTCAACTGCTGCACTTCCTGAGTTAACGTAATATTTTCCAGACACACGGGATTTGTCACACTGTATCCAGGATTAACACATCTAGAGCAAAACTCCTGCTTCCTCTACAAAACACAGGAAGAGCTAAAATAAGAGCCTAATTCTGGGCTCATTTCATGTCTGCTAGAGTACACCAAGTGCAACCAACCTACTGCACAATTATACTGATATACTTACACAACAATATTGCTCCAAACATAAAAATGCTTAATATCTGATCTAACCTTTATCAGGTGACTTAACTGCTGCTGGTTTATGGCCTTGGGGTATATGATTCTTTTTTCTCAAGTCTAATGTCTGACTTGCAATCTGAATTTCTCTACCAAAGGAAAAGGAACTAAATTGTATTTTACTCTTAACTAGTAATGGCTCTTTTTTTCCAAGTAAAGCTTTTCTTTGATTAAAAAATGAGCATGTGGCACTTACGATTTTGTACAAGTGACTGAGAACTGGTTCCCCGACTCATGATAATCAGATGCCATTTTTAAGACTGAACATTGAAATATACAGTGTCCGCCTTCCCTTTAGTCCTTTGACACAGAATAGCAATTTTGAATTTAAAAAAAAAAGTCTCCTTACTCCCTTCCTTCTCTTCAGCAAGACACCCCAAGACATTACTGCCACGGAAACGAGCATGAGCATGTGTGAGCTCTGTGCTATATTAGCAGAAATTTTTGTCAAGCTTCTTTATTTTCTTAAACATGGGAGAGGGATGTTCGTTCTAATTCTTATACATGGAAGGTTAACAGAGAATACTAGATACATTGATCTATCAGAACGAAAAACGTTTGCAAGTTCGTATTCTAAATGTGCCTTTTGGAGAGATGATATTTAGGCAAATAATTGCTCAGGATTTTCTAGGAGGAAGATTATCAGCCCGAGTACCTCCCAGGTACGAGGCAGCAGTGCAGTCCACTACGGACACAACTCTGCATGGAGCTGCTTCGAAGACAGAAAAGATAACTAGACAGATCTGCCTTGGAGGCAGGTCGTCAACAAGGGGCTGTCTCCCAGACAGGTACCATTTCTTGTCTGCCTGGAAAGTGAGTTATGAGCCTTTGTACAGCACCTTCCAGGCAAGCAACTTATTCAGGTCTGCCTAGAAGGCAGGTCAACATGCAGCTATGCCTAACAGGAACAGAACTGTGCTAGTCTGCCTCTCCATACCTTCAAAAATCCCTAGACAAGTCAAGAATTTCATTTTAATGATTTCAGCAGAAAGCCATTATTTCCTGTAAGAAATAATTCTCAGTATAGTTGCTGGATGTGTCAAACTGCAGTTTCTTTAATGACATATTCTTAAGGCCAGATACAAGAACTGAATTCCTTTTTACAATGTTCTGGTAGTATTTTTGATATAAAAGGAAATGTTGTTTTATAAGCTTTGGCAGCAGGTTACTACAGACAGCAAAATGTCCAAAGAAGAGGCAAGTACAGCTGGAGAAAAGAAAACTGACAGTAGACACACTAAGAAATTATATGTTCTCTACCCATGTAAACACAGATGCTGGCCTACTGTTCTCTCTCCCTGTAACATCAGTGATTGCAGTGGAGGTTTAGATTCAATTGACAAAAACAATAAATGAATTTAAATATCATTCCTTTCAAAAGGATTATAAAATTTTAAAATCTCCATTCAGCAAGGGCTTTAGTAAAGCCATAACTTTAATCACTTAACTAGACAGCTTTTTAACAAGGATATAGGGCTTACTTTGCACATAACAGAGGTGTGGTGCAAGTGTAGCTGTGAATCCAGCTCTCCATCAGGAATGCTCAATTCAGGAATTCAAGTTTTTTTCATTATGATATTATCTGCACTTTACTTTTTCCATGAAAGCTGAGATCACACACAAGTCATAGTTCTGGAGCAGTGTCTGAAATCCCCTGACAGCGTGTGCTGGCCCAAAGTGAAGCAGAAATCTTGGGCAGAGAGCGGTTAGTGACAGTCTGAAGTGAGAAAGGAAAACCTGTGACACTAATCAGTATTTCTTAGCAAGAAAAGG
Source organism: Cephalopterus ornatus (assembly GCA_013396775.1). Lineage (NCBI taxonomy): Eukaryota > Metazoa > Chordata > Aves > Passeriformes > Cotingidae > Cephalopterus > Cephalopterus ornatus. The sequence continues at coordinate 458,811 of VZRE01001354.1, forward strand.
CTGTATATCTCTGAGAAAGATTCAGCAGCAGCCCCTGTGAGGGAAGAGCCCTGGCTTAGTCACTGGGCTGGCAGTGGGCCATTCCAGCCTACCGGGAACCCATAAGGCAGCTTGGAAATTCTGGTTGCTTTAAAATAAAGAGAAGCAGGAAAGAAGAGACCTGCAAGAGTTCAAAATGTGCTGTAAGATAGACAGTAAATTGGGCACATTGCAGGGGGAAAGCAGGGCATGTTCAGAAAACACAAGGCAAACAGCACTTCTTTAAACTAAAACAAAGAGTTTGGCTTAATTCAGAGCACCAGTAAGCCACTTCATACCTGCACAATCTTTAAAGACTTGGGATGTGAGACCCTGCACTTGTGTTCTGCAGGACCACCTGGTCTGCCAACTGTCAGCAGGAATCTTAATGAGAGTGACTTATCTTTTCCAAGTGAAATCCCCAAAGGCACACAAAGAAAGGTCAAATAATTTTTGTAGAAGGTTCTCCATGTCTGAGCTTCATCTTTGGTGTGCGATCTGTAATATATGTAAAAGACTTACCATATAACAGAATCAAGAAAAGAATTTTATAGGTATAAAGCCACAAAAAAGTATAATTCATTCTTATATTTGCACTATATATGAGATTGTTATGGTCTGCACAGATCACTTATCTAACCAGCTTAGTCAAACTTATTTTACATGATACTATCTACACTGATAGAGACAGAAATTCATTCCAAAAGCATAATATTGGCTTTTTTCCAGGTTTGCTTGGCATTGTAGAATACTCTTTTGAGCTTTCAGACTGTAAATTGTTTGTTTGCTATAATTTCACCTATTATTAATTAAACTGTATTAGTCCTGCTCCAGTGAACCACTGAATATATCTTCACCAACAGCTGTGGATTTAGGCTTCCAAAACACCCTTTTCAATTAAAGGACATGTATTTTAGAAAAAAATCTATTATAAGTAGATCACTGCTTGTTTGGTTATTTATTTTATTTTATTTTTCCAGTTTGTGCAAATATTTTATTAAACTTCTCAGCTTCAATTAGTGATTGACCAAATGAACCTTTTAGAAAACTTTCCACACCCCTATCTAAACATAAAAGTATCTACTCCTGCTGCCTTGAATGTGAGCAAAAGGTCAGGGATGAGATGATTTTATTCTAAACTGTAGGATCAAAAGTTTAGTTCTGAATCTTATACAACATTTTTGCATAAGGGTGCCTTGGATTAGCCAGAGGGTGCCTGGTAAGCATTCACAAAACAGTTCTGACGTGTCCACCACCTTTTCTTATGCTGGAGCAGAGGACACAGGTATCAGGCAACGCTGGCACTGCTGTTTGAATGTGGCCATGCCTGGGCATGCAACTGTGGATTAGCAGCTCACACAAGGAAAGGTGTCTCCAGTGCACCTATTTCTCATGGCCCTGAATAGTTGGTTGTCTTTTTAAAACACACATTTGAAAGCAAAATATATTGTTTTTATACACACGCACAAACACATATATTTCACTTCGACTTCTCTCACAGAAACTGAGAATATACACCCTCTGACAGTATATTTCCAACACCAGTTTAAAACCATGATGCCAGTTTGGAACCAAAGGGTTCCAAATGGTGAGGACACAATTCTTCTATTCTGCTTTTTCAAATGAGCAGTTATGAAATAACCTTAAAACTTTGCCTACAGTTCAGCAACTGATTATTGTTCTAATTACACCACCAGCTACACCAATGCAGATTAACTCAGCTGGTGGCAATGGAGTCAGTTCTGACCTGAACCTGAGTGACTGAAAGTCAACCTGTCCTTTAATCCAATTTGAACTATGAAATCACGATCACAGATGTCTTTGTTAACAGAAATGCTACTGTTCAACTGAAGCACTAAGGAGAGCAAAGCGAAGTACCTAAAGAATGTCAGATCTGAAGTATCTTCATAGGGGAAGACTCCAGAAGCTAAAGAAGAGGGACAGAAACCATACAAACAACTTCAGTTGCGGTGATATTGCAGGAGCTCTGGTAATCATAAAATCAATTATATTGCTTTCATAGGTTTGGGGATATCTTTGGATTTTTCAGCTCTTAGCACTTGAAAGAAATTGTTAGAAATACATTCGTTAAAGTACCTATAAAATCTTGTGCAGCACAGTGCTCTTCATAAAAAGATATTATAAACCTACAAGTATAGGGGGGAAAACAGCTTTTTTTGGCAGATCTAGCTATCATTGGGAAGGGAAATGGAACAAATCAAACCACAATAAGCATTTTGAAGTGTTTGCAATAGTTGTTCCACAGAAGTGGATGATTCTACATCTCATGTTCATGTTCATTATTACAGCATTTTTTATAACTAAAATTCAGTTGCATTTCTACAGCAGCATTCCACCCTTACAAAAAAAACTAAAACAAAACAAACTCAAACAAACAAACAAAAAAAACCCCCAAACACAGGTCTGTGTAAAAATTTGATGCCTATTTAATACTATAAGTTCTACTCTTGTACTTCTCAGCGACCTAGAAAAACTCCGGGGAAGCTAGATTCTCCATCAGTGATCTAAGCTGGTAAACCTGGACCATAAGACATTGTGAATCAGACCTAGTAACTCTCAGTCTCTGAAAAGGCAAAATCACAGAACGTGGAATAGTAAAAACTCCAGTGAAACAAACTGGATTGGTGAAGGATCTCAGCCCCCAAACCATGCACAACAGCTGAATGCTCTAGACAACATCTTCCCAAACACCAATCAAGCTCGGTGAGGATGGATTTAAAAAGCAGTGAAATAAGGCAGCAGGCAAAGGAGGGCTCTGGAGGATTTAATGAATGAAAACACCCTTCAGAAACACTGCTCGTAAAACATTTTGTTTCCAAGGGCAGGTATATACTGTCCTCACATCACTTCAATTCGACAAAGAACGTGCCTTGTCATCGCTCTGCTGAATGCAACCACAATCAAGAATTACTTCCAAGGCAGTTAATAACAACTTTGAGAATATCAGCAGAATCGTGTAAAACACCGCTTAGATAGGGAAAGTTTCAATGGTTTTGAAATAACAGGTGAATAATATATGTGGATTTGCCTCTGTGGGCTGCCAAAGCAGAGAAAATTACTGTAAGACAGATTTTTTGACAAAAACCTAAGATAAACAACTCAGCTTCTTTTTGTCAAGAGTAACAGAGTGGGTGTATAAATAAAATGCAGTAGGAAGGATGTCTCTGGAGTTTAACAAGGCCTCTAGCACTCCACCACACAGAAAACTCATTAACACACCAGGGAATCATGGTACAGATCAATTCAGATGAAGAACAGAGATTGCAAGTGAAGAGATTGCAAGTGAAGAGATAAGTGTCATGCTAAATCTGGCTGGCTAGAATATCAAAAAGGGACTTGTTAGATCCCACATTAATCAACTACCAGCAGTGCAGAGCTTGTCCTGCTCCTCCCCTACCTCGGAACCTGCACTACAATAGGAGACACAGTTCAGAATGCGTGGAGGATATTTATTACAATCCATAAGGTTCACCATCCCACCTGACAGGACTTAAACACATGAGGCTTTAAATCCACCTCATGATTAACCTTTCCTCATTTAACATGCTCTGTTCAGGTCTCCCTTCTCCAAAAAAACTTTCTTGCACCATTCCATATTTTGACTACTCCTCAATCTTCTCTCCTTGAAATTATTCTCTTACAGAACCTGTATAGGGTAAAATGCCATTTAAAAGATTCTTCAATCAACAGGTGTTTTATGACTGTCACATTTATTAAGAACTGCAATAAAAATGACAACTCCGTCATCCAGGTTTGTGAAGGACAGAAGCAGCTGTCACAGCCAGCCAAAGTCCCAGACAAGACACATAATGGATAACATTTTGTCAAATATATTATCTTCAGCTGTGTGGACCTTTCCAGCCATCAGCATCCTTTATTTGTTTCTCTTTGTTAGATGCCTCTGGACTCTCCCTTGAATCTGTCAAGCGTGATTGAAATACACAGTGTATCCTGGTTACTAACACAGACATAGAGTCATAGAACATCCTCAGTTGGAAGGGATAATCAAGTCCAACTCCTGGCTCTGCACAGGACACCCCAAGAATCCCACCAAATATCTAAGCGTGTTGTCCAAATGCTTCTTGAACTCTGGAGGGTTTGGTGCCATGACCACTGCCCTGGAGAGCCCATTCCAGTGTCCAGCTACCCTCTGAGTGAAGAATCTTTTCCTAACACCCAACCTAACCCTCTCTGACACAACTTCATGTTGTTCCCTCAGGTCTTATTGCTGGTCACCAAGGAGAAGGGATCTGTGCCTGCCCCTACACTTCCAATCATGAGAAGGCTTTAGGCAGTGAACAGGAACATTGTGGGTTACTCCAGACAAGGCTGCAGAATTTGGGTGCCTGGTATGTCTTCACAAGGGCAAACAGCTGCCAAGTGCACTCACACCACCATCAAAATTCCAGGTTGGTCAATACTCCTCCCAGTAGGAGCACAGGAGCCCGGCAGCCACTGGAGGTATCCCGGTGTGTGGATGGCTGTCCTGTGTTTGGAATGGTTGCCATGGTGATATTTGCCAAAGCCAAAACACAAACTAGGACGTCTTAACACAGTCAGTGGCTTGGAAATCCGTACTAGAGATCTGTGCTGCTTTTGCCTACAACATATACATACCTTCTCGTATGTGTGAGCAATATTGTATACGGAAATAAATATATATATGTACGTACAATGACTTTAATGGAGAAGACGAGCAACAGAGAGCACAGTCCTTCAAAAATACACAACACGTGGCAAGAAGCACCACGGTGTGAGGCAAAAAAATATGAACGGCCGTGCAAAAAAGTAATAATTTTGTCTATAGTATAACACCATATTTCTGCTCTTGAGTAAACAAGTGTCTAAATGAAGTCAACGTGACCTGCAGGTACAGAATGCTACAGACTTTCAAGTACTGCTTTCTAAAGGCATTTTGTCTCTAAATATCTTTTTTTTTTTCCTACAAGTGAAACAATTTTGTGTTTCACTTTCTATTTAATGGAAATACATTTGGAAGGTTTCTTTGCCATGACCATAGGCATTCTGCACTACTAATTTAGATTTGTTTCTTTTGTTATCCTCTAAATAACTTGCTCCCTTTGTATGTACAGCTTTTCCAAATTGCTTCCTTGAAATTCATTTTTTTTTATTTCCTCTTAACACTGTTCTTCAAAAAATAAAGGCAAATTAAAGAAATACCAGCCACTAGACTGCAACTAATCAGTGAGATACTTCATATTTCCAGTCTTTTGAATACTGTTGAATGCTTCCTTACAATGGATAACTTTCACTGTGTAGCACGAAGGCAAATTTCAGTCAAAACCTTATCACTGCACAAAAAATACTGCCCAGTCTTCTGCTTTACATTCATGCAGCCCCATTCTTGCTTGCTATTAGCAATTCAGCAAATTGTGAAATGACAGCAATGCTGCACTACTGCACCTTCCTTGAGGAATATGCTCCCCCTAGCACTTGCATAAATGTTATCCCAATCAATAACCTAGTAATTAAAGTCACCAGCATTTTGACCTTATTACAAGACTCCTTATCTGACCCAAAAAAAAAAAAAAAAAAAGTGTCTTGCTTTACTTTTTCAAACTGCCTTGGAAACAGAACAAATATCATTTGGCCACCCCTTTGTCCTTAACCCCCACATTAACTATTGCTGCAATGTCACTGAAAATCATTCTGCTTTTCCCTGCAGGCACAGCATAATTTTCTTCCTGAGTCTCTCTTTTTCCTTTTTTCATTCTTGGTTTATCCATAAGCCATAAATTGTGACTTCAATCATAGCAGTAGTAGTTTTGACTCAGGGTTCTTTTAAAGGGGGTTGTTTTGGTTTTGGTTTACTTCCAGTAATAAAAAATCCCAGAGAAATGGGGATGTTAAGGACAGGAAAACACTGCTAAGCAAATGAGTGAGTCTGACAGACAAGCAATTAACTCCACCTCTCAGCTACCCGAATGTATCAAGGCTGAAATCCTGCCTCCATCAAAGTCAGTGGGAGTTTTGTTATTGACTTCAGCAAAGCTGGAATTTCACTCTGGAAATATTGGATGTGACTAAGTTGGAGAAACCTGCATGGAGGACAATGCAAGCCTACCTGGGAACTTCATTTCTCAGGAAACTGAAAGTAGCACTTCTAAGTTTCTTTTAAAGTTTCTTTCATTTTTTAAAAGGTTAAGCAGACAGAAGGTAGAGTTTTTTACAGTATGGAAGTGGAATACAGGTGTATTCACACACTCTCATGCGACTATCACTTGCATGATTTTGAACACAGCTCTCCCCAGCATGTGGTGATGAAGGGCGGCATCTTGCTCTTCACCCCAAAAGAACTCCTTTGGATCAGTGGCATGGCACACACCTGCCCATCCAGCCTCATATTTCTGCAGCCTTTGCTATCAAATATTTCAACTTCAAGCTAAGATTATTGCATCAATATTTTCCCATGGAAATCACAAAAATCTTACAAACATAATTTCATGGGAAATCAAAAACCTTTTCCCCTCTTTCTCCCAAGTAATATAAATAAAATTGTGCTAAAGAAGTGGTTCATACTGCCAAGGTACAGTACCACTGCAACTGTCTGACAGAGCTGTTCGTCCATTTTTTCCTGCAACTTCCGTCAAAAGTGAGAGTGCAACAAATGTAAACCAGCATTTTGCCATTCTGGCAAAGGAACGCACTGCAGAGATGAAGCCTTGCTTGTTGGTACCAGCTGTATTTTGAGAGGGCATGACTCCCAGCCAAACATGTCAAAGCAGCTGTCTACCCTATGTGTGTGCATCCATGATTAGAGAGATATGACTCTGCTAATCCAGCCCTGATTTGGGAACGCCGCCACACATAAGCTTCCAGGACCATAAAAAAAGAGTCAGTGGAAGCTGCTTAATCAGGTAGAGGTGATTCATTTGAGAAACCCTGCGCCTTGACCTTTCATGAGTCTCTGAGCTTAGACAGGATGTCAAATTTTTATAGAGAAAAGAGGTGTAATCAACTAGTGCTTATGATGACCTTTTAATAAGTAAATGGTTGAGGCAGACACGTGTTCTGAGCAGAATGAGAAATTGGATTTGTATGTGTGTCTAGTGCTGGCTGGGGAAGTTGATGAAATCTTGTTCTATTAGTCCACTCCAGCCAAAATATAACCTGAAGGGAGGCCGCAGCAAGGTGGGCACCAGCCTCTTCCCCCTCGCAGCTAGGCACAAGGGGGGATATAGCCTCGAGCTTCATGTTGGACATCAGGAGGAATTTCTTTACACAAAGGGTCGTCAAGCATTGGAAAGGGCTGCCAGGGGAGGTGGTGGAGTCACCTCCTCTGGCGGTGTTTGAGAAACAACTGGACATGGCACTTAATGCCATGGTGTGTTTGACATGGTAGCGTTCGGTCATAGGGTGGACTTGATGAACCCAGAGGTCTTTTCCAACCTAACTGATTCTGTGATTAACTGGCGTTGTTACGGAAGCACTGCAAGCTTCCTCAGCGCTGCATGGATGAGGTGGTCGGTGAAAACGCAGTACCGGGAATTCGGTGTGGGTTAAACATACAACTAAAACCCAGTTTTGACTAATTTCATAGAGTTACTGTGTATAATTGACAAGGTCAGAGGTTGGACTCGATGATCTCAGAGGTCTTTCCCAGGCTAAACGAATCCGTGATTCTGTGATATACACAAATATTTACATCAGCACGGCCGGCACAGCGCACGGGGGGCGCAGAATGGGTAAAACCCGCAGAGGTTTGTACACCCAGCCAGGAGGCCTGGGTCTGTCACACCGGTGGATGCGGGAGCCGCCCGGCCGGGACGGCGGCGGGCAGACGAGTCTCCCGGGGCCGGCACAGCTCGCCGTCACCCCGCGCTCCGCCCCGGGCGGGAGGGGAGGAGCGGGGGGTTTCCCGCGGGAGCCGCCGCCGAGCCCAGGAGCCGCAACAGGTGCGGCGGCGGCCCCCGGCCGG
>VZRE01001354.1:466972-491555 GCA_013396775.1 Cephalopterus ornatus
GCGGGCGCGGGGCGGCGGCGGAGGGGGGCGGCGGGCGGCGGCGAACGCGCGGGAGCGGCACCGCACACACAGCGTCAACTCGGCCTTCGGCGCCCTCCGCAGGCTCATCCCCACCCGGCCCGCCGACCGCCGCCTGTCCAAGGTGGAGACGCTGCGCCTGGCGGCCAGCTACATCTCGCACCTGGCCAACGTGCTGCTGCTGCAGCAGCGCCGGCACGACGAGGGGCTGGACGCCGAGCAGCCCTGCCCGCAGAACCCGCAGCCCCGTGAGTCCCCGCAGCCCTGCTCGCCACCGGGCAGCTCCACGCCGCGGCCCATCTGCACCTTCTGCCTCAGCGAGCAGCGGCGGCGGGTAAGGGCCGGCTCCCGATCGCCTCTCCTGGAGCTCTGTCACGCAGTTATCGGTATCCCCCGCAAGGTCGGGATTTCGCCCCTCTCGGAGCTCTGTTTTGCAGAGGGTGGTTATGGGTGTCCCCTGCACGTTTGGAATTGACACAAAAAAAGGGATCGGTGGCGTCCTTGGCGCGTCCTAATCTGTGTTTTTATCCCTCGTACAGCACGGAGAAGGAGAGAAACCACCGGCTGGTCCAGCTGTGAGCGGGCACTGAACCGGCCGAGGTTCTCACACCAATCCTGCACTGACTGTACCACTGCTCTGGGTAACGTCGTCACACTCATGCTGCATGTTTACATTTAAATAGCACAGTCCTAAACGAGTTACTTTTCAAGCCTATGCACTTTGCTTCACACTGTGAGAGGTTTATTCAGGGTGTTTTTTTGTAAAATGAAATTGAACGCCGCTGGGAGGGTTGCACCTGGTGCGGCAGCTATTTTAGCGCGAGAAATGTTAAACCTAAGCAGCCAAGCCCTGATCCTGATGTCTCCTAAACCTGTGTCGCATGATGAAACTTGAACTTCCAAACACACAGTGTGCCCTGTCAGAGGAAGCTGTCATGGACACGTTGTGCCCTACGCCTCCAGCCCAGCCTGGGCTGCACGCAGCGCTGCCTCCCACTCCTCCAGCTGCACGCCAGTTCCCGGCAGGGGTGCTGACACCGACAGCTGACATGCCCGAGAAGCCTCAGTGATGCTGGAAGATTATTTTAAGGTGTTCACAGAAAGTCTGAAAACTTCCAGTGAAAGCACCACCTTTGGCTGTGCGCAGGCACAGCAGCACGTCGGCACGGGACGTAGCCAGGACAGGACAGGAAGGTGAAGTGCAGTGTAAGCGATGCTCTTTTCTTATTAACAGTGTGGGTCGTACCAGTCATGGGGTATTCCTAAATCTGCCTGGCAAGCACGGGGTAGGGAGGGTTTCCCAAGGGCTTTTACCCGTCACCCAGGTCATTCCCAAATAGTGCCTGTACATCACTGAGGTAATTTACCTTCTCTCAGTTTATTAACTTGTATATTTATATTCAGAGGTAACTCTAAATAGCAAATAAGCATGTTATGTTTTCAGTTTTGGACATTAGCAAAGCAGCAGGCTAAAATCTTAAACGCCAGTAATGCATAAATATAGAGATAGTTTCGTTTTGCAGTATTTTTATAGCTATTTATAATAGGCTTAATTAGGCTTTAATTAATCTTAACTTGTCACATTTAGAAACGCTTTCTATTTTTTTTAAAGCTTAGTTATTGTACCACTCTGAGAAATGCTGCAAAGAATACTTGTCTCCCTTTTATTCCCCTGATCCCATCTGTTCAGTGCCAGCCTTGCTTCAGCCAAAAGTGAGGGCTGAGGGAGCAGCACTGTGTTGCTCACTTTATTTTCTGTATAGAACTTCCTCTTCTTCCCCTACATAAGTGCAAAGCAAATTCTGGCATTCGCTGTGAAGAACTTGGCAAGGGCAGGATTTTGGTATATTGCTCATACAGCTTCATAGTTTTAGTTTCCCTTCTCCCCTCCCCAAAACACAATGATCCCCTTTCCTTTGGCACAATGAGGAAAACCCTTTTGGACCTACAGAACCTGGAGTAAACTTCTGCTTTGAATCCTAATAAGGAAAAATACTGAAGCAAAGTCACATCACATCAGTCTATTCAGTTATTAAAAAATACACACTGTATTTTCCTGGATTGAGAAGAGTTGTTTGTTTTTAGAAGGTTTCTATCATTAATCTTGTTTTTAATAGGGAACTTTAAATTGCTGCCAGATTATGATCTTTGTTTTGCTTTGGCATTGATTCATGAAACTGGAACTCTATACAGGTTTTGTACAAAGTGCTTTTTGATTTCGGTGTTGAATTGACTTGTGGGTGTGAGTATATATTTCCACAAAGACATCTCTTGGCTTTTTTTTTAATTAATTTGAAAAAATTTATCTTTTAAAAAGGCATTTACTCTATAATTAAAGCTGATCTTACAGTTAGGCCCTACACCCTTTGAACACATTAAACCAAAGCATCTGACCTTTTTACAGACACAGTTAATACTAATTTATTCATTTAGCTGTATCATTCTGTCTAATACTCTAAAATGACAAAACATAATGTGGTTTCAAAGAATTTTAGGAAAATTTTGCATTGAATATACTCTGAGTTTTGAAATTTGTAAGACAATAAAATCATTTCAGGTTTTCAGAATGTTCTAAGAGGTTTTTGTGTCTTTCTTTGCAAATGTATTATAATTGGATTTAATAGGATATCTCTGTACTTAGTTATTAATGGAAATGAGTATAAAAATGTGAATTTCACTTTTGCACCACAGTATTAGCTGAAAACTCATAACTTGAAACTCTTACGAATAATTTGTACAATCCTACAGGACTTTGGTGTTCTTACTTCAAATGGGATTTTATCTCTCTGGTTTTGTGTAGGGTTTATCTGAAATGCTTTTCAGTGACAAAAGCAGGAGCAAGCCCTTACGACTTGGCCTTCTCTCCTGTTTAATGTGGCTCAGTGTAGCATTAAATTCTTCTCTCTTCACTCAGGATAACTGTTGAATTCAACTGGGTTTCAATATTTTCTCAGGGTTTCAATCACTAAATAATACAGCAATTTAGTAACACTGATTGATCACGTCAGAAATCGGTCCTCAGAGCACTATGGCCCAAATAGTCATGATGTAGACAGATAATATCTATCCAAAACAATTATAACAGTGATTTCTCTGAGAAACCTTTATATGTATGTAACACTACGTATTTAAATGGGGACAAGTGGGGACAGATCCTGAACTTCACTGAAACTTATTTATAATGTAAAACTTCTCTACTCCAGGAGCAAAAGAAAAGATACAGGATTGAGGTGTTATTCTCTAATGGGTTTTCTGTAAACCGAGAGAAAAAGAATTTAATTTCTGGAGACACAGATGAATTGAGGGCTCAGATTGCACATGTGAAGAGCTCATCATCATTGGGTGCTGTATTGAATTTTTGCTGTATGAGTTTGTGTGTCTTATCAGTTCTATTTTTTTAATCAAAGAGAAGTATTATTCATGGCATGCACAAATATATAAGTCAAAATTTTGAGGGTGTCTAAGAGCAGGTACCTTACTTGGTGGTGAAGCATTGGAATGATGTGGGTTTTTCCAGAGGTGCTGAACAACCTCTTGTTCTGCTGCAGACATTGGGGTTTTGACTCATTTGTAAGTGCATTCTGTTCTGTATGTATGAACAGAGGCATGCCTGATGCCAATCCCATCTTTGTTTTCCTGTAAACACTTGGCTGTTCAATTTACATGATGCATGAATAAAACAGAAACAGTGAGATACGCACCATTTGGTCTCAGATCCTATTAAATGATTGGTAAAATATTCCAAGCACAGTACTTCGTATAAGTCATTTTGCTTAGTCTGCTACATCACAGTATGAAAACAGCATCAAGCAAAACAAATAAATCATGTTGTTTGATTTTACTGCTTAGGTTTTAAGAAGTATTTGAACATAGTTCTTGGTTATTTGTGAATTAATCGTAACGTAAGTCAAAGTAGTTTTATATGTTAGCTACTATTTTCATTTCTGTTCTTCAAAACAGAAGTTTCCTTTCATGGAAAATCTACTTCTTTACAAAAATCTGTATTTGTTTGCAAAACGTGCTTTTATTTGCCAAAGCAAGCAGTATTTTTGTTACTAGTTTGAACAATAAACTATGAACACAAAGGTAGTAGCTCTTTTCTGTAGACTTCTCAGTTAAAACAAAAGTATTTAATCTTTTTCTTTACCTTTCTCAAATCTTTCTATGCAAGATGTCAGTAGGTACCTAATATGTGTGTGCATTGGCAGGACAGAAGGAAAGCTTGGGAAAATGAACAAGTGAGTTCCTCTGCTCAGGGCCTGCACAACATCCTAAGTGCCAAATATAGGGGGAGTTGGATGAAGGGAAAGGAGGGAGGAACAGTGGAGGGAGAAGAAAGGAGGAGGTTGATTTATCAATGGTCTCCAGCATCGGGGAGAACAAGACAGTACATGAGTGAAAGAGCCCATAGTATGAGCAGTCAGTCCACGTTTCTGTGTTTTTCCGTTGCACTGTAGACGCTTTATTGAGACAATCTCACCAAAAAATATATATAAAACATAAACTCACTGTCTAAATAACACTTGTGAAAAGAGAGTAGTAATGTCTTGATTAATAGTAAGAGCTAGTGGGTAATACAAGGTGGAGAGAAAAAGTTTATACAAAATTAGCTAAATAAACAGCATGTTGCGAAGGTGAAAGATCTGGGAGATCTCTTACTGTAGGAATCCTTTGAGGGTTGAAGAAAAGCGTTTCTAAAGAATCAACGTGAGGATGTGGAGGAGAAAGAGAAGACTATTCCTGGGATAAAAAAAATGCCATAGAGTTTTATGAAAGCTTAGGGGAAAGAAAAGGCCATTACTTAATAGCAAGAAGAACTGAACTGGCTGCTGTAAACATATTTCTACAAAAACTTTTTCAAAATTTGGATATACATGAATATCCAGGCAGCCCAGTGCCTTCTTTCATGTGATATCCTTTAGCTATTACAACATAATATAGAGTTTCAGGAACCTTGAAGATTCATCCCATTTCTGAGATTGTACAGCAGTGAATACAGGCTTCCCCAGGAGAGGGAGGATAAAGAGAAGGCATGGATAAAGAAGAGTAACCGGTAGCCCACCACAGAGGATATTCTCTGTGATGCCAAGAAAGATCCTGGTTCAGGTCGACTCTTACACTTACAAATGCTCTAATGACCACAAGCCTCCCTCATTTTCCTGCTAGGAGTGCATACAAGGTGTATTTGGTGTCTGCTTTGAGACTCCCAAGCAGCCTCTGGTGAGAAGTTGTTATCTTGGATCTGCAAGAACTGTGGTGAGAGCTGGGCAACTGCTGTTGTTGTTTTAATAAAAATTGAAATATTTATCATCATTTATACAACTAGGAAGTGTCCTCATGAATTGGTGTGCTACAGTTAGGTACCTAAATTACACCTAATAGAAAATCAGGATGGATATATGCGTGCATTTTTCCCAGGAGAAGGCCAAGTAAAGGCCGTCCTTCCTCCAGCTTCACATTCCTGACCCCTCAGATGTGTAACTGGGTTACTGGAACTTTTGGTGGACCCCTTCTGAAGCCAGGTGTGGGTTATGATTCATGTTAAAGCAACAAAACAAATAAACAACTTCTCAAAAAAAACCCTACAGAAATCTAGCTCTTTGAAAGGTTTTGACATCTTGATACAAGTAAACTGTGATGCACCAAAGAAGCTGTCCCCTGCTCTGGGGACGGACAAAATGCTCATGTAACAAAGCACTTAAAACACTGGTTGCTTTAGAAAGGCCTTATCTTCTCTCGTTCATTTACTACATTCACATCACAGTAGAGTTGTGAGGTTTTAATTAAACATTTGGAAATTGCTATGTGGTATTTCAAAGGAGAAACCAATATAAATAAGACATTACACTGAAATGGGTGATGAAACAAGTAAGTGATAAAAGTAATTCTACTTGCTGTGGCATCTCTCTCTAACATCTGATTGTCTTTCCTTCACATTATTAAAATAAACCCTACTTTCCAAGCATATGTATGCAGATCATTTTTAAATGCAAAGATTACAGAAGCAGGTAATTCTTTCAGTAGCAGAATGGAGCTTGGTGAGAAGTGTAGGCATCTGTCAGGCCCAGATAAGATCAGACAGCTGTGCTCTATCCTGAAAGGGTGCCATGAAGCTCAGTTTTCTTAGGGAAATAACATCCTCACTATGAAAAGCAGCAAAACGCAATGAAGTCTCCAAACAAATTAGCAGTGAAAACAGGAACTCTCAGTGCTCATTTTTATCTAAAATACCAACTCTACATCAGGTGAAAAAATGCAGGAGGAGAAGAGGATAACATCTTTACCAAACAGTAAAAAGGAAAGGGCAGGAAGATCATTTCACTTTATATTCTCAGTCAAGTTAACCCTTTAGATAAGAGACAAAGATAAGGTGTGAGTTTAGCAACCATAATCACTGCAGAGAGCAGTGATAGTAAGAGGGCTGGAACACAGGACAGGCTACGGGGAGAGGGGTGTTAAATGGAGACAGGAAAGCAAGGCAGGTGGAAATCCAACAGCAGTCTCACCACAGCTACAGGGGAAGGCAGAGCCAGGCTTTTCCAAGAGGCACACAATGAAAGCACAAGTTGTAATAAGGTAATATTTATTCTCTTTTACTTAAGGAAGAATGCTTCTCTCCACAAGCATGGTTAAGCACTGGAACAGGTCACCCAGGGAGGCTGTGGAAACCTCCACCTTGGAGAGTCTCGGAATCGGGTGGAGCGAGATCCCAATTAGTCTGGTCTAACTTTGAAGTCAGCCTTGCTTAGAAAATAGGAGAGGTATTGAATAAATCAAAAGGTCCTATTCAATCTAATTTTTCCCATGATTGATTTTAGGAAATTATGAGCTTATGAGTCTCTGGAAAGGAAGATGGTAGAACGGAATAATAAGAAAAACTTGAAAAATTCAAGAACTTCACAGGAAAAATCTTTACTTTTGGGCAGTACTAGGATCTATTCCAGATGAGACCGGGGGGCATCCAGTATGCATCTCAACAGGAGAACAAAAAAGATTCCGGGAGAAAGGAGAAACTGAACATGCCTGTAAAGGGAATTTCCAAAAATAGAAACAGAGGCAGGGCATTATTTCTATCAAAACTCCCAGGTCTATTCTGGCTCCGAATAAGTAAATAGGTTTTAATTATTTGTTTGCATGATGGTTAAATTTACAGGTGACAGCTTTGGAGGGTAGGATTATAATTAGAGATTAACTCCTAGAACAATAAAACGAGAAATGTTCTTCAAAAGATGTATTTTGATGTAGGAATGTAGGTAGTGTCACATACGGGCAGGAATAACCCACTGCTCAAACATATGATGGAGAATGACAAGCAGAAAATTAATTTTGAGGTGTCACATACCACAGACATGACAAGCCTTTGCAAGGAATTAAACCCCACACTGGATGCATATTTCACCAAGACCCGCTTCAGCTATATTTTCTACGATTATTAGAACTTGCCCAACTTCTGTCTGAAGTGTCTGGCTGGGTAGAAAATTTGATAAAATTTGTTAAAAATTGCAACTCAGAAGAATACTATGTGTGCAGAAATACATAGTCTTAACTACTGTGTCCGTGCAAATGGAATGATGGAGAGGGACTTGAGATTGTGAATGCCAAACTAGGTAATGGTGACACAGGATACCTGTATCTTACTAACTAATAAATGTCTCCCAAAGACACCAGCAGTAGTATAAAAAGAGGTTTTGAGACCCTGAGGTTCTCAAGGGTAACATTTAAAGAGCCTGTGGTGCTGCTTGTGATTGGAGACTTGAGTATGTGCTAAATATATAAAGTAATCAGAATATCAGAAATGCACGATAGAAATTTTAGCATCATGGCAAGGGGTATAAGAAACTGATTCAAGATATATCCATGGGAAACAGGAGGCAGGCTGCAGGGAGCAAGGTCCTACTACGTGCTCTTTTGTTACCACTGCAACCGATTATTTTTATTTGCTACACTGCTCAAAGAAAATCTGAGTGCAAAAGACAGGCTTTAATAACAGGTGCTGCGAAAGATAACAGCATAAGTGAGAGTTTCTGGCTGATGTAAGAGGCAGTCTCTGGAATGCTCAGTATCTCTACAGGCTAAGCGTTAAGCACCAATTCTGAACTAGCCAAGCACAGATCAGGACCACTGAAGCACCAGCAGTGGCCAGCAAAAGAGACCCAAAGAGAAATGAACAAAACCAGCAACTCACAACATACCTGCAGTGCACAAAACATAGCTGAGCCCAGCTAGAGGCAGGATAAAAATCAAAGACTACTTTTCTGCTACATAAAACGTGTTAGTGCTTATTTTAGCATCTGTAATGAGATGAAGCAGAAGTAAAACGCATGTTATGGGGTGTCTCTACATTCCAGCAAATGCTGTCACATTGCGGTGTCCTCCATTACACGAGGCAATCCATTGACTGGCACATTTCAGCTGTCACTGGCATATTACAAATTAGCAGGTCCTCTTCTCTGCAGAAATTATTTCTCTCTGCCATCTTGGTGTGCTCAAGTGGCCCAGCTTTCCCCAGGATGGGAAACACGTAGGAAAAACGACTGAAAAAATCGCTACCGTTAGGAAAACACCACCACACTTGAAAAGTTTTAATTAAGCTGGTTAAGCTGCTTAATTAAAACTATTTAAAAGGCCCATTCTCTCATTTCTGTTGTGGACCTTAAAGATCTTATGGCCTCAAAGAGTACAAAGGGGTCCAAAAGCAGCCATAATGTAAATAAGAATTAGTGAATTTATTTTCACTGGCATTATTCGTAGTTAGTGATCTTCTCATGTTGGCTTAATTATCATCTGATTCTAAAAGGCTAATAATTTCACTCCATTACCCTCCAGATCTGCTTCTCTTTCACAAGTAGCTTAACAGATGCCAAAAATAAAAAAAAAAATAAAATAAAGGAAAAAGAAAGATTAGGGGTCTAAGTAATGCAGAAAAGCAAGGCTATTAAAAGAAAAGATTGCCAATTGCTGTACCAGTGATTTGGAATTTGTTGCCTACCACCTCCATCTGCTGAAAGTTGCTGTCTGTACGAGCAGAAACAGATTAAATCTTTGAGGTACCACTGTTCCTGGACTCATATAACTAGATCTATATATATATGTATATATAACTTAAACTAGATCAATAGCAGTTTCAAAGGATGCAATAGACAGTTAGTTCTGGTGCTTAAAGCTCTGATTCCTTTTGCCAGCTCTTCTAGCTCCTTGCTCTGCCACAGGCAAAGACAATAACTTCTAAAACTGTATAGACAGGAATTGCCAGAACTTACCTTTAAATATCTGAATTCATTGATTTTCGACAAGATTTGGGTCTTTGAAAACAAAATTAAGGTTTTATAGGGAAAAACATTGCTAGGATTCAGATGCTGATTAAAAATGACAGTGCTTACAAACATTTAATACCTGCACACACACAAACACCCTTCTGTGTATGTACTTCTAAATCAACCATTACCTGAACTGCACCAAAACTGATCAGTGTGGAAATGAGCAGGAACACAAGACACCACCTTTGTGTATTCCAAACTGAGAAAATGATGAAACTCCTGCAGAATAATTTATAGGGGTGAACATCAGATAAGAAATTATGAACAGAGCGTATCACCTCTACGTGCTTGCTACCAGCTTACTTCCATAAAAACACTGGCAGAGCATCCTACTCCACCCTGCTGAACAGGACCAGCCGTGCATCCAGGTCACAGAGAGGAGGAGTCAGGAAACAAGATGCCCTGCTCAGTATGTTTGTTCCATTTTACAGGCCAAAGACATGGAATTGAACTCCGCGTTTCAGTAACTCAGCTCAAGACAGCAAATTCTGCAATTTCCGCTGAGTGGGTCCCCAGACAGCACAACTGCTGTTCCACAACCAAATGTCAGCAGAGCAGCTGAGCCACACACAGGTCTGGAAGGGAAAGGGAGAGCTCGGAAGCCTGGAAGGGAAAGGTAGAGCTCAGAAGGCTGGAAGGAAAAGGGAGATCTCAGTGCTGACCAGGGGAAAATAACAAAAAACCCTTCTGTGTAGCTGCTTGGTGACATATGGTACATGGTTTGAGCTTCCCTGTGAATCCCTGTCAAGTCAATCTGCTTGGCAGAATTGGAATATTACATCAGATAACATCCCAGTCCCAATTTTTTTCAGGATTGGTACTCCATTACCCTCCCATTTTAGGCAGAAATGAAGCCCACAGCCCAGTTTGCCTCAATATGTAAGAATAGATTTCTAATAACTCTGTGTCACCTTGGAAAATTAAAATACCACCTCTTGTTCTGCTTGTGTATGAAAGTACAGCTAAAACAAATTTCATGGCACTGATTAAGTGTCATGTCCACTAAACTTTCCAATCCCATTATGGATCTTTCTATATTGGTGTTTGCATTGGCTGCACAGTGAGGAAGAAAAATCAGATTTCAGGTGCTCCCAGGCATGACAAATAGGCACTGAAGTGGCCTTGAGCATTGGGGTGTAGTAACAGAGAGGAAATTGAAGTATTCAATATTCTGAGGTGCCTGAGCCCTCTGCAGATGGCTTGTGGATACTGCTTAGTAATCTAGCAAAAAAAAAAAAATTCATCCAGTTTTCTTAGAGCTTGTTTTGTTTGTTTTGGTCTTACACTGGCAAAATAAATAATTTTAATGCATGCAATACAATGTGAATAATAATAATACACACACTAACTTGCAGTGAGCTCGTCTCTAAATGAAATCTATGCAAGATTTAGCAAGTCCCTTGCACAGTAACAAATCTCTAGTTTCAGGAGGTTATGGTACATTTCTGTAATTAGGAGCTTTGTGGAATTTAATTCAAGGTTGCTGACAGAAAGGCTGGTGATCAGGAGTATTTTAAACCTGTGACTGACAGTAACAGCAGTGCTGCAGTCTATTGCCTTAGTTGTACTGTGTTCTGCTCATCTTCATATCCCACCATTTCATTAAATAACTTGATGCTTAAAAGCTCATCAAATTTAAATATATTTCTATATGTTAATCTTCATATATGTTTGCATTTTATAATTGGAGATATAATTAAAATGCAGAAATTGAATTATATGCTTTTATTTTGGGGCCTGTTTCTATCTGGTAAGTAGATCTGTGGAAAGAGATGAACTCACAGATAAATAGGAGATCTGAAAAGATTTATCTATTATATAATCTATTTCGACATTCACTTTTAGTGAATGAAGGCAATATCAGCAGGTGTCTGATAATTAGGTACCATTAGCACATGCATAAAGATAAATTTTAATCTGTTCTACTGCAGTGAAATTATAGAGGTTTAATATTTTTAAATTAAGAGCTTCTCTGGTTTAGATTTTCATATATATGGAGGTGTTTCAATCCTGAAATAAATTTTAGTATTAAAAAAGTCACAAAATATTAGAATAGTCGTACTTCCTCTTAAAATTGTCAGGCACGTGTGAGTCACAGCAAAAATTTCTGATTTCTTGACAAAAATCTCCCTGATCTTCCTGCAAACCTAATTCTGTATCTTAAAATAAAATTAACTTAGATTATTTGGGTTGTAGGTCTGATCAAATATGTGGAGCACCTTAAAGATCAGAACAACAAATTGGCTATTACTCAGTAATAAACACAGGTGTGACCTGCAAAGGTCACCAACCAGACGCTTTGTTCAAGTATGGGAAGTTAAAAATAGGCTGCGCAAGTGTAGTTTATATAAATTGGTGATGTACAGTGGCCTTTGAAGGTGAGTGGAAAAGTGTATTTAATTACTTTAAAATTTAATTGACCCGTACGTGGGGGAAAATATGAAATATGAACAAGCCGGAAGCCATATGAAAGAAATGAAGTGGGCCACTTTATAAGACTATTAGAATTTCTATTGATTTTGTGAATAATCGTGTCTTGATTATTTTATCTGCCTTTCCACACATTCAGCCATCCCCTACAAATAAAATTTAATTATTGTTTAGCCAGAACCTGAGCACATCCTCAAGCAAAATAGTATAACTAGTGATGGCACAACAATTCGACAGCTCCCTGCAGCAGTACACAGAATCCATCCAAAATTAGATTGTGTCCCAGCATGCTGCAAAACTACACTTTGCTGGCTCTCCTTATGTTATTAGACAAAGCCAAGTCAGACAAAGGATGAAATGAGGTTGGTTGAATTCCTGTTTCTCCCTTAAAGCCAGCACTCACATACTTACAGAGCCTTAGGACAAGCCTGCAGGCTGTACTAGGGCAGTGATTCCCTGCTGGTGGCTCTCTCCTTCAGGAGCACAGAGGGAGGAGAGGTCTGTGTTCCTCCTTGATGAGGAAGAACTGAACTAAACTGACAGAAGGAAAGCGGCTTGTGGAGGATCACTGGGTTGGAGCAACCAGGACACCCCGATATTGCAGGGCTTGTGTAGCGCAGGTCACCACACTGAGCTGATGTTTCAGCCTGGCTGAAGACTCAGGCAGTTATCACAGCATCACTTCTGTCCAGATCTGGTCCCAAGTGGTAAAATCTACTTTATTTTGAGATGTTCTTCATGCCTCTTTTCGGTGGGAGAAAGGTTCTTTGGAAAGTACCATCAGTGTTAATACAACCAAACCCCCACACCCAGCCATGACATTTCTCTAAAGGTTGCAGAAATACAAACAAGAGCTGGGCTCAGCAGCTGCCTGTCTTCTCTGCCAGTCCTAGATGCCTGCATAGAAGACTGATTTCAAATTGCATGATTTAAAATGTACATCGAAAACCTGGATTTATACAGGCTGGATTTGTCACTAATTTTATAAGTATATTGTGTCACATTTTCCAGGCAGCTTAACCTTTTGAAACTACCAGCTATTACTGGCCCAAAACCGTCCTTTAGGTTTAGAAGGTTTTTAAATTCAAAATATACTTGGCATTTCTGTTTCAAGTAAAGATTAAAAGCTAGTAAAAAGAGTTTCACACTGAGCTAAACCCACCCGGAATGATGTTATAAATATGCAGCGGCCACAGGGAATAAAAACAAAAAAAGACCATTCAGCAAAAAAGCTGATTCCTTCTCAGGATCAAATGTGATCTTCAAGATCCAAGAGAAAATGATGAAAACGATAAAAAATTACACAGAATGAGAACTTGCAGCAAAGTTTAGAAATATTCTTCAGTAATATGTAAGAGAACAGGGAAATAATCATCAGTTTATGGTTCTAGATTGAGACACCCAAATTAATCTCACTGAGATGGCCATACTCAAGGCTTGAGTAGAGATATCAAACTGCAGTGAGACTGAGGAGTTGATGTTACTGAATCCAAAGAAGAAGTAAAGCTTGATATTCTCAAATACAACATGTTCAATAGTCTGATAAAGAAAGTTGGATAGCCCGATTTATCTAATAAATCTAATAAATTTAGGGTTGAAAAGAGAAAATACACTGTGTGTTTTAAAAGGTTGGGTAGAGTAACTGGGGAACTACAAATTCATTAGTCTGACCTCAATAGTATGTAAGTCTTTAGAACACACTTTGAAAGATTTTATATAATGGAGATAAATGGAAACAAAAATTACGATGACGGTCGTGTACACTGAACAGAATTGCTTTTGCTTGTGCACTTTCTCAAGAGAGAAAATAGAAAGAAAAAAAAAATAGAGGGAAAAAAAGGAAGATTAGAACAAGAGTCCACATGTACTTGTAGGCAAATGAGCACATGGAAGGCAAACATGTTTTCTGTAATATTCCATGTGCAGCTGTGAATGCCTTTACTAATTCCAGTTAATCTGCAGAGCTATGAAGTGAGGGAAGGGAGCGTTGGCCACAGTACTGGAGACATCTCCTACTCCTCAAACACTGTAACCGAATCCTTCACATCCTCCTGGACTCTACCAGAGCTGAGCAGATGGAGCCTCACTAAGCTGCTCATTCAAACACAAATGCATAATAAAGCAATAAACATTAAGGCTTTGACATGATACCAAAGCAAAAGAAAAGGAATAGTTTTACTAAAAGTGCTCCTCACTTAAACCTTTCTGTGATGCTTCTAAATAGAGTGAAGAGTTCGTGGTTCAGAACTAGCAGCATACAATTAAATCCGAGTAAATCTGGCTTACATTTAAAAACAATTACATGAAAACTAAAGAAAAGACACTGCACAGTCTGACTTTGCTTTTATGTGATGCATCAACTTCAAGCAGCTCTGCAATTTGCTGAGTGTTTGTATCCTTGCAGTTAAGGCAGAGCTTTAATTAATCCCTGATATCCTGAACTAAGAGGGTGCCTTTTGGTTTGCTTTTAGATTTTTGTTGGTTTTTTTTTTGAAAGGCCTGACACTTTTCTCTTTCATACCTGCTCCAGCTGAAATTTTGAGAGTTTTTTACCCTTTCCAGAAGTCAAAACTTTAGAGAACAGATAAAATGAGGATGAGAAGTTCTTCTTGCTCAGCTTTCTAATATAAAGATTTTTCTGCTTTCATTTTTTTTTTAATTCACTGAAATCTTAGGGTCAGTAGAAAGTGTGCCATTTAAGTATCTCTTTTTCATGAAACCATGGCAGAAAGCATTCATGCCTTCAGGATAAACACACAGAAAGAAGATCTTCTTTTGTTCTCTTTCCCATGGCTGAAGTGAAATTGCTTGCACCAACTGGATTATAACTTCATTTTAAAGGGGTTTTCTTCATAAATGCAAAGTAGGATTCAGATTATATAGAAAGATAGATGGGGCAGAAAAGGATAAGGGATCCACAAGAAGAATAATGAGTTTTCTCCTCTTTTATGGATCTCTTACTGTGATTCTGACGGATACTTCCACCTGACAGAGCAATTCTGACTGCAAACTTCTTCATAGCAGCTCTTTTCAGTTTAAGAACATTGACACATAATTTGTGATCTCGTGCATTCCAGCCCCTTACACATGGCCCTACTGTTTTGTCAGGATAGATTCCTGTCTCCTTTTATTAAATACCCAGAGGACAATATTAGTTGCAACACAATTAGGCAAAGAAGAAAATGTGGAACGAAGTCTTAATTCTGAATTCCCTGACCAGTCCCGTGGTTCAAATAAAAATAAAGAGTATGGAAGAAATCCAAACAGGAGGAGAACACAGTTTTCTGTGCTTATTCAAAGGATAATGATGTCCTAAGGGAGCCAATAAAAGAAAAGGAAATTGTGAGAAGGACACCTCCAGTACATCTAGTAAATCTTGTAGGAAAACACAACAACAAAAATCAATAATAAGAAACTATTTGTGAGGATGCTAAATAAAGCAAGCCAGGAACAAGATCTTTGAAATGCATATATTGTAAGTTGAATTCTAATACTTCAAAATAATTATTCATAGTCCAGGTTGAAATTCAACAAAGATGTTTACCTCTTCTTTTATGTAACCTGACTTTATATAAATGATCAGGGAGAGAAAAACATGTCAAACCTCTTCAGCATAGTACAGTATTCTCTCGAAACAATGTTTGCATTTACCCAAAAGATGTGTGCATGTTTAAGAAAAATAGTCCATGTCCTATTTTGTTCCATTTGCATGGATGGTTAGTCCTGTTAAAGCCTATTCATTTTTTTTATGTGAGAGGAACAGCAAAACAAAAGTGTGAGTTCAGAACACCAAAGTCACACGCTGCACCACTTCACAAATACACCAGCAAAGTCCAGGAATATTCCGAATTACTCCAAAATCAGCCTGGCTATTCTATGTAGAAGGCATAACAGTGTATTTTATATATGCTACTCATTTAAAAGGGACATTCAGATTTTCATCTAATTATTACAACTATCTGTTTCTACTGAAATAAAAAAGATTCTAAAAGGGTTTTGCATAAGTTTAGAAAGACTTGGGCGGGGGAAAAGTCACTGAGTGAACTAGAATGATACTTGACAGAATCCAGGAATGAATCTTCAGGTGTGCTATAAAAAATATGGATTAAAAAAAAAGTAACCCACCCAGAATACACACATACTTCCAGTCCAATACTTATGCAAATAAAATAACTTGTATTCACTAATGACCACAATACACCTCCAAAAGACAAGTTCCTAAATACTTATGCATTGCTTTGAACTCTGGAACTCTTTTAAGTGAATTGTTTTGAATGAAAACTGCACACTTCAGCAGGACTTATGTTTTCAGGTAAATCCAAAATTCATCTGAAAGTTCAAAGAGATTCATACATAAAGTATTGGCATTTCAAGTGGCTGACTCTTAATCTGTCAAATGATATATCTTAAAAACTACAGCGGAAATCTCTTTTCAGAATACTTAGGCTCTGGTCATGCACTGGAGTTTATGAATAGCAAAAAAGCTTTGCAAAGATAGAGGCTGTGGTTGAAGTTCATATCAATATAGCACAAGGTCCAAAGGAAGACTTTCTGTCTCACTAAAAGCTTTTTGAAATATTAAACTAGAAAAATGCTAATGTTATTGTACTATTTCTCTGCACTGGACCCACATTCACCCTGAAAGAGTTTCCCACACATTGTCACAGTTATTAAACATGAATGCAAATAATGAATATAAACAAAAAGTCCCTTTTCAGTACCACAATAAGCATGGTGTTTACCTTTCAGGAACTGGTGAATGACGACAGTGGTAATTCTGAAATTATTTACTGCCTTCAAAATTTGGGCCATTAAAATAACTCTTACTCTAAATATGCAAGTATAAAGTACAGGAAAAGTTCAAGGAAAAAACCTTCAATTCTTATTCTTTCATCATATTTTATAACTTAAAAACTAGCTATATCCAAGTCTTAGAACATTTAATAATTGCATTTCCACCTTCTATTTTTCCCTTGAGATGTGCTTTATTACACGGGTGCAGAACTGAGTAAGGATGGTCTGAGTGACCTCTCCCTTCTCTTAAAAATCCAAGATGAATTTCCATTTACTATAAATGATCAAAGTTTTATGGACTAATGACAGTTTAAAATACTTTTTTCCCCTACTTTTACTGCAGCCCTGTCATTAAGACTAACAATCTAAAGTAGCTAAGAGAATGAGTAAGCAAGATGATTTACACAGATGATAGTGCGATGGTAAGAAGTGGGGAAAGATTCTTCGAAATTTTTTTTGTAGCTGAAGCATTAAAAAGATTTACACCAAGGTCTTTAAGTGAAAAGAGAGCATTGCCAAAGAGGTCTGGCAAGCTCTTTCTATCAATAAAATACTCTGATCCATAAATTTAGTCAAACCCTCAGTTTAAAACCTGATTAGAAGTTAGAACGACTTTGCTTTGTTACCAGGGACAGCCCACCAATCCACTATCCAAAGGGATTGCTAATGGAAATCAGACAGGATAGCAACACTTGTGAAAAATCTTCACCACCATGGCATCTCCTATACTTTTTTTTTTCTGGGAGGCCATGTACAAAAACTGAGGAAATACTTAGCATGAGAGAGCACAGATTCTAATACACAACAAAGTCATGTTGTAATTATTTAGGCCTGGACACAGCAGTAAAACCTGTATGCTTTTGTACCTGGCTGATCTCTACCATATAGCAAGACTTAGGAAAAATCATGCCACAGCTTAATAAGGTTTGGGTTTTAACTTCTTTCGTAATGGGCTTTAGTTAGAGGTTCATTTAGAACAAGCTTCTACCATATTTATTCATTAGAAATAGCCTCAGAAGGCACTAATCATACCTAATCAGGCATAGGACAGGTTCAGAGTCAGGGCTTAGTTTTTATGACTGTACCAGCACATACATACATTTGGAATTTGAAAGCAACAGTGTTTGATGCGCTTCACTGCAAAATTTCGAGACAAACCACAGAAAGAACACAGGAGGTTTGCTGTTGCTCAGTACAGCAGAACATTATTATTTGTTGGGTGCTAAAAATGGTCTGAAGGTTGTAAAACATGAGTGTTTTGACAGTCCTTGCTTCCAGATCAGCTGTTCATGACATTTCCATCGACTTGGATTGCAGCCCATCCAGATCTAGAAAACAGGTGCCATCCAATCTTGGACTTCACCCAAAATCAAAAGAGTAAGGATAGATACTCGTATGTCCTCACCCTCACCCTCTAAGTCTGAATAGAGTGACAAACTTTATATAGGGCACCCCAACAGTCTGATTCTAGTAGAAAGAAAAGCAAGGGACCAAAGAGGGGGACAAGGAAAGGAATCTGTTGGTTGCTTGGTCATTTTATGCCATAGTAATTCATGCATCTCTGCTGTCTGAGGGCAGCAGGTTGCCACTCTTTTGACACCTCTGAGCCAAATTCTTTAACTCCCCAACACAAATACGTCAAAAGAAATCCACTTGGATGGCAGCCACTGCACACATCCTGTGCGATTTTACTCTGAAGCTGAATGAGGACGCTGCCTTGGCTAACTGGTACATCACAGTAGCCTTGAGTTTCTATGGAAAAGTTTTATAAGCAGCTGAATATCATTCAGGAATTGTGCTCATCTAGCCAAACAAGGATGGAAGAGAAAGACACCAAAAAGGGAGGAACCCTCCATAACCAACACCACCTTTTTCAGGTCACTGCTGTGATTTGCCAGGCTATAGGCAGGCAGAAATGTCAGGAAATTTAAACTCTGGTTACACAAAGGTTACAAACACTGCTGGAAGCATTTACAAACACATCCTTGGAAAGAGACAGATCCCACTTCTCTTTCTACTCAGCCTTTCCTCAACTGAACTTTGAGCACTTGAAGGTCCAGTTTCCAGTTCAGCTTTTGCCCAGGTCTTGGGCTACATACTGGACAGCATCAACACCCAGCTGTAATGCAGTGTCACAAAATCCAAGTATTGGCATGGTAAAATAATTCATAGAGAGCCAATACTGCATCAAAGGAAAGCCAGCCTACAAGTCTTATTGCCAGTCTTTTATCTCCATCACTGAATATACTCCTCTGTCCAACCACAGATATTACCTGTTGCTGTCTAAAATACATTTCGTGATTCTTGTGGTATTCTGAATGAGACAGGGAAAAAAAAACCCCACTGAAGATCACTAAAAGTCTGACCAAAAAACCCAAGGAAAAATTGGCAAGCACTTTCATGAGTAAATAAACTCATTATTTCAAATTATATGAGAACCTGTCCCGGCATTACAAGCATTCATTTAGAAACATACATTCACATGTGCATAACGAAGCTCCAAAGATGGATATGTCATAAATAAGAAACAGGCCAGAATGTGAACTTCAGAATGACAAAGATTTAACTCAACACAGAGATTTAAAGCTTTTCAGGAAGGTGCTTTGTTCACATTCACCAGTTTGGAGAGGAATACCTCTTCCGCAAATGTAAGTACATCAACTCTGCAGTGGCAGATGGTAAGTGTGGTCACAAACAAAATGATTTTACTCTCTGGTCAACATCCAGATATATGATCGAGTTGTCAAGGATTTTTATATAGGTTCCTTTTTCATTGAAGGAAGATTTGCAAGTATTTCTTCATTTATATAAAAATATTTAGGAAAATTTAGCAGGAAACTGTCATAAAATCACAGTATTTTCCACCCCTTAGCATCTCATACAGCAGCCTGGGAAACTAAAACAGGTCATGCATTGAAAAACAGTTTTCAGAACAATTCATTAAAAGCACTGAAGAGTGCTTGTTGCTTACATATCCTCCCCAGATGATGTGTTGAGTGCGCACACGCAAGCACTCATTCCTTACAGACTTGGTCCCAAGAGACTGGGTGAGAGAGTTAAAAGTGGGAAGACACATTACTCATGCAAGTATGAGAAGTTAAAAAGGCTCAGAGGGGATTACAAATGTCATTTTTGTACCGAATCTCTTTCATACTAAGAACCGTTTACTGCACATGTTCACACGGCAGTGCCCTTTGGCCGCACAGTCACAGAACCATCTCAATCTCAAGTATCTTATGTGAGGGAAATGCTGCATATTTCTCTCGTTTTCAGTGTTTTTGGGAAAGACATGAAACTTATAAGGAAATGGTTTCTTTTCTCACACATTTTTCCTCTCACGTGAAATTGAATTTTTACGTACTGCATATTGATTAGTTGCATAGTGTTGTGATTTGCAGCACTTCACAGAATCCCAGAATACGCTGAGCTGAAAGGGACCCACAAGGATCATCGAGTCCAACTCCTGGCCCTGCACAGAACCATCCCCAAGAGTCACACCCTGTGCCTCAGAGCATCATCCAAATACTTCTTGAACTCTGTCAGACTTGGTGCTGAGACCATTGCCCTGGGGAGCCTGTTTAGTGCCCAACCACCCTCTGGGTGAAGGAGCTTTTTCTAATATCCAACCTAAACCGCTACTTGTTTCAGTCATTTTTCATTGCAGATTTTTTATTCTGAATATATTTTTTTTCGGCTTCGTCGTTCAATTACCGGGGTTTTTTTCTGCAGCGAACAAATTAAAGAAAAAGCTACGGAATAGATTTAAAAGTGTTTGTTGCTGAGTCCCGATGGTGCCTGTTGTCAGTAGATGGCAGCATGTGGCCGCTCAGCTCACACGGGCTCTGCCAAAATGCTTACAGGGGAAACAAACTTTCAGGCAGAAACAGTTGGGTCTTTGTAAACTCACATCCCTATGTGGTTTTATTTCACAGCAAAATATTGTAGTCATGCCTCTCAGAAATCCTTCAGGGATTGAGTCAAACAGCGAAGTTTTCCTTGATTCTTCGTTTTGGTTCTGATTCTGTGTTTTTATTGTAAGTTTGTTTGTTTTTAAACTAGCTTTACACAGAAATTAAAGGATTTCTGTAAAGCGGAGATAATCTGGACAAAGTCTCTTGGTACAGACACTCAGAAAGGTTTGTAAGTTTTTAATTCCAGCCCTGCCTTTGCAGTTCAGGACATCGGTTCTAGCAATAAAAACAGCTCTTCTAGCCCTGCTTCTTCAGAATTCTTGACTTACACAAGACATTTTCTTGCTATCAAACAATACTCACACGTAGATAATATTTACTCTCTTTCATACCTGTATAAAAGGCAGCAGCAGTGTATCTAGGAGTACACACCTAACAAATTTAAAATAAAGAATTCCAAAATTTTACTACTCTCTTGAGTCATTTTCATATGATAATTCAAATGGAAACAAAACGCAAGTTCCATGTACAGATTTCAGTCATTCTAAATTCCTAATTCTCTACGTTTTTCAATACAAAAATGCCCTTGAGATAATGACCACTGCTGTTTGCACTTGCAATCTACAGTCTGCTTCTATGAGTAAGCAATTATATTAAATGCTGTGGGCAACGTAACAAAAGTGTGTTTTTGTATGTCAGGTTTATTTCAATTCATGTGATGTGGTTCTTTCAGGTTAGGACATTGAGTGTGCATTTATAATAGAGTTTTCACACTGGATAGGAAACCTTCTCTCTCTTACCCGTGTTAATGGAGCCTGGATACATCCTTTTCACTCTCTGACAATATAGAAGCTTAGCAGTGTATTTTATTGATAATTTTATAGAAGTGAAAAGAATTAACAGCCAGCTCATGCATCCCCTGTGTTTTGTTGATGCTACAGCCAGAATGACTTAGCCATTTCAAAATAAATGTTAAAGAAACAAGAATCTAATCTGGATTTCTGGTTTTTCTTACCTGACGTGTTCTCATTAGCCTTCTTCTGTGCCTCAGAAGCAGCTAAAATGCCACTTTTTCCACGTTGTAGGTAGCAGCTGCTTCAGCACTGCAGTGAAAGAAAGCCCCTCTGTCAAACAGTACATTGCTTTTATATTACAACATATCACACAATTGAAACAAGGCCTTTATGTGTGAAAGTACATAGGACTTCATAAAGCAGCAAGTCCATTCGGCTTGAGCTTGTAAGAGTGGTTCACATAGCTCCCATGCCAGAGGTGGGATAGCTGGAGTGTGGAACACTGATGGAAGCACTGGCTGTGAAGCTTCTGCTCCCTATGGGCTCGCATATGCCCTGTGGTCCTTCGAGCCTCTGAGGTCTGGGCACCCAATGAGAGCCTCCCTATCCATGTCCTGCTGCCCTAGGACTCTCAGTGCCTGTCAGGAGGAGCATGTGCTCCCCAAATCTTCACCTAGCATTTCCTTGAATTAATCTCCAAAAGTCTGTCTGTCAAGGAGCAGTTGAAACCCGCTGCTTGTTCCTAGAGAGCATCATTAGGCAATTATTGCTGTAGACTAACTCAAAAAAAGTCCAAATTTTAATATGCCTTTGAAATTCAGTGTGCTTTGAGGTGCAACAGATGAACTGCAAAGAAGGATGTAAAAATCCTTTGTACTGCTAAGCAATATTAATGGATTAAAATGATGATGGGATTTAAAGACCCCCAAGGTAATGGCAGTTACATGATAACAATTATAGTAAAGAATGGCAGTAAAAGATCTGTATGAACCCAATATTGTAAACACGGGGAGACAGATTTTCCACTACTCCACTACT
This sequence comes from Cephalopterus ornatus, assembly GCA_013396775.1. Lineage (NCBI taxonomy): Eukaryota > Metazoa > Chordata > Aves > Passeriformes > Cotingidae > Cephalopterus > Cephalopterus ornatus. The sequence continues at coordinate 489,275 of VZRE01001354.1, forward strand.
TCTGCACTAATATATCCTACTTGAAACTTTAACTTTGCAGTTTCAAAGGACACCTTGTATGTCAGCATGACAACTGACAATACAGTTCTTTATCTCTTTGATAAATACTCTTCTTATCCTCTGATTTCTATTTTATGACCTCTTTTTCCTTACTACCTTACCATGAATCCCTATTTTCTCCCTGACTTCTCTTTCCCACTGTTTCCTCCCGTATTTTTTCAGGTCTTAATAAATCTGATGTATCATAACAGTGGAGGGAGGGGAGGGAAGAATCTTCTCTGAAGTAGCATTTAACAAAGATAAGGTTAAAAGAGGGGCAACAGGATCTAATGTCATTGTATATTTAAATGCTGCTAATAGTCCATGAGCAGGCATGCCAGAGCTCAGCAGCTGTCCCTAAAGGTAGAAGCCAGCTTTCTGCCTCCTCATGTTATAGCCCAGTTTAACCTCTGTTGTAACATATCTCAGCACAAAAAAGATTATAAAATCTGCTTCACTAGAACCGGAGGTCTAATTTATCTGCTTTCAGAAATCTGTTGTTCTGTCGAGTTAGAAATTCAAAGATTGCACTCAGTGTTACAGATAAATAGCACAACAGAAATTTAATTGTATTGTGGTATTGGTTGAAGCAGAGAGTTAGAGCTTGCATAGCAGGAGAAAAATCTTCACGGATATCTGTAGATATATTTTTATATATATATATTTATAATGCCATAGATATATAAATAAGATTTTCTATATGGACAAACTATGATAACATAAAAATTAAGCAGAATTTGGCATAAATTTGAGTCAGACATGGGAAATACTCGTAGACATAGGGACATGCAAGAAATCAAGCCACAATTAGCAGAGGCAAGAAGATAACTGTGCTGCCTCTAGCTAACAGAACAGCCATTAAGTTGCAGGTAATAATATCTGATCTTGACAGTTTCAGATGTTTAGGTTAATTGGCACCTAAATGGAATTAGAAAACAACAGGTCAAAATTCATGAGGAGCCACATTCTCACTCCCTGACCTCACTATTAAGAAGTAAAAACAGTCCCTACAAATTAGAAAGAGAATTAATTTCTAGATAAGTGTGTGAATACAAAGTATCTGGATAGTTAATTTTGGCTATGTTCATCTGAATTTGCAACTTCTGGTATTTTCAATAGGCTTTTCCAAGCTACTACAGGTCATGTATTTTCTAATATTGCTTGCAGCCCTTGTCCTTATGCGAGTTCTTGTACTTACAAAACTTGTTCACTTTTATAATTTTATAATTTTTATACATTTCACTGCTTAAAAAAAACTTCCCAATTCAGACCCTGAGTGAAAAGTTTCTAATAAAGCATCAGTTCCCATTCTCTCCATGTGTGCATCAGTGCTTTAGAAATGAAGCCAAGTCACAGAAATCAGGCCTAGATTAAAGAGGCAGCGCAGCTGCAGAAGCCAGTTGTGATGCATGACTTGAAGCTCTGACTGGTGAAACCACAGCTGAGTTTCAAAGGCCTAAGCAGAAAAGATCTGAAAATTATTTTTAATAACCTGGCCTCATCCTGAAGGAGAAGTAGGAATGAGAAAGGAGAAAGAAAGATGAGGGCACAAGATGAGCTGAGGATATAAGCCATGCTTAGATAAACTAAAGGCATGATTTGATGCGGTTTCATCTGCAGGCAAATTGGAGGTATGTAATGGTCCCATTCTGAGTCACTTTAGGCAACTTCCAACAAGCACAAAAAGATTCTGGAAGTAGGCAATACACCATGTAAAAGTACAAACCAATTCATTATTGTCTAAGACACAAAAATGATTGCTTGGATTGATGAGTTACCAGTCCAATGGTTGAGAAGTTCACTGCTCCAGAGATGTCATTCAACCAACATTTGCTGAACAGGCAAATTATGTGAGGCAGCTTTCCTCTGTTTGTCCTTGGGACAGGACGATCCTTGCTGCCGCAGACTTGTCGTCCTCAGCCTCCTTGTTTTCTCCTTAGGATTGTATACCTTTCCATATTTGTTTTTCCTTCTGAATCCTTGAGCTGCCAGCTGTGCCCTTCTCACCAACCCTATCTGCAGTTTCACCTTCTTGCTCTGTTCTGTGCAGGCTTTCACAGCTCCTGCTGTCAGGTCGGCAGGTTGCTCAGAAGTCTGAGCTGGGGCTGCACGAGCATTGCTGTGTCCACGCTGGGTCCTGGATCACAGACAGCGGAATCTCTGGGAGGAGGTTACAGGTGCAACAGGCTGCTCTGGAAAACTATTGACACTCTCTTACCACCTCTTTTATTGTCAGATCGTG
>VZRE01001354.1:500245-515084 GCA_013396775.1 Cephalopterus ornatus
AGGAGGGGCCGCCGCCTCTTTAAACTTGCCGGGAGGGCCGGGCCGCCCCGCCCGGGGCAGCGGGGGCTCCTCAGCGCCCGGCGGGGACGCGCCGCCCCCCGCCAAGGCTCTGCTCTACTCCGGCCCGGGCGGGCGGTCCCCGGTCCCCGGNCGGCGGGGCCCGGCCGCGGGCTGTGAGGGGGACCCCGCTCTGCCCCCGGGGGGAGCCGGGCAGCGCCGCCACCTCCCGCCTCTCTCATCCCGCCTCCCGCCCGCCATGGCCGCCCGCGGAGCCGGGCGGCGCGGAGCCGAGAGGAGCGGCAGTGCCGGGGTCTGGCCGCTGCCTGGCAGCGCCCCGTGAGCGGGGACAGCGCCCCGTGAGCGGGGACAGCGGGCGGCGTGTCCCTGCGCCCGGTCCTGCCCCCCCGCGTCCTCCTCCCGGAGCGGGGATGAGCGAGACCCGCGCCAGGGGAGTCGCCGCCTAGACCGGCAGCCAGGATGGTGCCCCTGCAGCCCCTGCCCCTCGTCGTGGTCCAGGGCGTCCTCCAGCTCGTAAGTTTCCATCCCCGCGGCACCCGGGCTCTCCCGGGGGGGCTTCGGGGACACCGGCGCCCTTCTACCGGGGAGCGCGGTCCCCTCGGGCTGGCTCCGAGCAACCTCCCCAAACCATCCTTCCCGCGGCCCCCGACCGATTCTTATTCTTTTTTTTTTCCTTTTTCTTTTCTTTCTCTCTGTTGGTTGGTTTATGGGTTTGTTTGTTTTGGGGTTTTTTCCCTTTTAATTAAGGGAGCTTGCTTCTCGACGGGCTGTTCTGGGATGTGGGACACTCGCGTGCCCGAGCACAGCGGGGCCGCCGGGGCCGGGATGCGCTGGGATGCGCCGCGAGCAGTCGGGCACCGCGGGCGGGGACGAGGGGATGTGTTTGTGTGCCGAGCATCACCCGAACTGTCCGCTCCCGAAAAGTTTTCTGCTCGCCTCCAGTGCCTCTTTTCGTGTGCGAGACATAGCGGATTGTGCAGGTAGAGCCACCTGCGCTTGTGAAGCTCCCCCGTTAGTCTCGGCTTGCTGCAGGGCACGCCAGGTGTTTCGTTAATTTTTATCAGAAACTGTGGGACTTGCGGGTGTTACGCTAAATACTCCTCTGCATGCGATGGGGGAATGCGGGGACTGACGTGGTGGCAAGGTGAGATGCAGACTGCGAAATTCAGGGCTCCGAAGGGAGGGAGGCAAAGCGAGATGCGCGGCGGGAGGCGGGCGAGGAGCTCAACTTCTCCCACGCCAGTGCCTCGTTCGTGGGGTACTGATGGTGGGAAACAAATGGATTAATGCTCGTGTTCAGACGGCAGGAGAGGTTAAAAAGAGAAAAAAATGTATTTGCAGAAGAGTTTGGCCATCTTCACTTTAATTCCAATGTCCCATTTCAACTATACTTGTTATTTTGGGGTGAGTTTTGGTTTTACTGCCAAATGCCTCTGGCTGCAAAAGTTATGCTTCTCTTCCCCAGCTGCCTTGGACCCGAAAGTTTGTCACCGTAGTCAATAGGGAGTGTGTAATAAACCTTGAAGGGATTAAACACCCTCCTTAAGAACTGGAGTCTAGTATTACAGCGTGAGGTGATTGATTAGTTTTTGAGGAAGCTTATGTCAAATTCTAATCCGGTTTTGGATTGTGCTTGTCGTGTAATGTTTTTTGCTCCAGCACTTTATCATACCAATGAAGTAGCGAGCTGCAGCCCTGCGATAAGGCACACATTTCTTTCACACTCCCATCCTTTTGGACAATAAAAGGCTGTTTACATTCTTCACATTCCTGCAGCCCAGTTTCCTGCTAAACAACACGCTGGGGTGAGAGATGGGAAAGCAGAGCAGCAAATGGATTACAAAGTTGCTGAGCAGAAGGGAACTAAATTAAAACGCTCCTTCCTCATGCCTGCAACCTCTCTCACTCACTCGCATCCTCCTTTCTTTTTTTTATTTTTTTTTTTTGTTAAGAGATATCAAAGGGATCGATTGAAACTTGAATCATCAGGGATCGGGTTTGTTACACCGTGTTTTATGGATGATGTTGGGAAGTTTCTTGCTGTGGTTTTACATGCTGTAAGTGAAGGCTGGCTAAAAGAAGCAAGTTGCTGCCTTGAATCAAACAAAAATCATAAGCAGTCACTGAAGGTTCTCAGCTGGATGTGGCACTCAGCTCATCCAGGAGGATTCATTTTGTTCTGCATTCTTTATATATAAACCAACAAGGTTTTGGACTCAATTAGTTATATAGCTTGTGTAAATTAGCTTAAATAATAAATTAAAGCAAAATTAGAACGTGAGAGATTTTTGATGCATTTTAGGCTTACCTTGTAATGCTAACCTACTGCTAAAAAGTCGTGTAAATAGCTTTTGGCATGCTCTTGCCAGAACATCTGGTTAACATCTGGTTAAAGTTTCTGCTTATTATAAATTTAAAAATATTTGATGTTGGCGGTAACACATTGAATACAAGTCTCTGCTATTCTTTGTTCTCTGGCCAGTATTTGTAGGTCCTGGTGGCTTCCTGGAGTCTGATTAGCAGCTTTAGCAGGCAGGCATTGGTGTTACTGGTTCTTGACTTTTTCTTTCTATTTTTAACCAAAGATCAACATAGTTAATATTATTCAACAGTAAAGGCTCAGCATTTCAGCCAAGAAATAAAAAAAATCATTGGTTTCAGTGTTGCAGTACAGCAGCATCCTAGTAAGCCATAAATGCCATCAGCAAACCCTCCCTGATGGGGCAATCTTATTTTTTTATAAAATATGTAAGGTGTGTCAGAATGTGAAATATTTTGGCACTGTATTTCAGTGAAGATAGAAGTACTTTTTATTTAATAAATTGAACTTCAAATGCTGCCTCGCCTTTCACATACCAAAGTGTGCTGTCTACTTACCTACTTCTTAAAGATGCATAAATTAGGATGAAATCCATGTGAAACTTCATAAATTTGAGGGGATTATGGCAGAGTCTCACTGAATTTCTAAAAGCAGTGTTAGATTTTTTTTTTTATGTGCTGTTCTGTCAGAAGTTCATGTTTAGTACTTTTGATAGGGTGTAGACGTATTTTTGTGACATGTTCCTGGATTATTATTTTGATTAATAGTTGGTGTACCAGTATGCATGCAGGATAAGCACATATATATTTCCTAAAATATTTTGCATATTGGGGTATATTGAACAGTGAGGAAGCCTGCTGTAGAGTCAGGTGAAGGTGCTAACTTGCTCCTGTAAAAATGCATTGATTTGAAAAGTCAGGTTTACCTTATGTTGACAATATGGAGCAAAACAACAATTTGCAATGCACAGTCAGTACATATCTGGGCTGCTATTGATAAGAAGATGAAGAATTGTTGTGTTGTGTTTTCATTAATAGGTATTCTTGCTTTACTATTAATTTTCAGTAAGCTTTTCCAACTGTCACATAATTGCTGAATGCCCTGTTAGTTACCTCTTAATAAATAATAGAGTTCTACATGTTGAATATTGAAGGGATTGTAGGATAATACAGTTTATAGTATGCCTGATAGTGTTTTATTAAGTTAGCTTTAAATACCTTAAAGGAAAGGGGGCTTCTCCTACTTCCTTGGGAATATTACTTGTCATTTTAAAGAAATCTTGTTGAAAAAAAATATGTCAGTATCCATTATTTCCTTTTCATGTTATTAATTTGCACATTTAATGCGTCATGTTTCATAACATTGTTTAAAATAGCTCAGATGGGGGCCTTCAAAATGTATGACATTTCCCCCTTTCCTTTAGGAATGAAAAGAAATAAAAGCTGTATGCAGGTTCCAATCAAGAAGCAGAGCTGGTTACTGCTTTCTCTTTGTCTTGCCAAGGTGTAGTTATAGACACATACTCAGGCAGGACCTATGGTTCTTTAGGGCCATCAGGCACCATAACTATTTGTACATTCTGGCATCTTTGCCATCTGATATTAAGGAAGGCTCACAGCAGCATTTTCCAGTGCCTACAGTTAAAGTTGCACCAGCATTTCTATCAAGAAACTCCCTTCTAACATTATCATTGGGCAGAGTTGTTGTTAACCGTGTTAGAAATCCAGGAATCAATCATTTTACAAACCCTTAAAAGCAGTTGATTTTTTTTTCCCCTTAGTGTTTGTATAGATAAGAAATAATTGGGAAAAAAAGACAAAGGGTGTTATTTTTAGACTTTCCTCCACCAACTTTGAGAGTACAGTGTTTGATATGAGGGAAATTCAATGATAAATTGTTTGTCTTGGAATTTCAAGGGCTGAAATTGTCTAACAAACAGGTTTTTGTTAAAGTTAATGAAACTAAATTTTTACAGAAGTTTTTTTTTAACAGAATTTAAGGTTCTTAATGACTTAAGCTGAAAAGAATATTTGCTGTAGTAGAAGACATTGCTTCATAAGAAGAAATTACTTGAAAACTGAGATAATGCTGTCTTTCCGTTTAAAATATGTAAACCCTGTAAGGTGTAGAAACACAGATGTATGTTCCTCCTGGCTATTTTAATTTTGTCTTCTAGCCCTGCAAACGTATTCCAGGTAATGTGCCCTTGCAGTGAGAATCAGAAATAGGCACCATGCAAAACTCTCAACTCCATTTCAGAAAGGTAAATGCTTCCCTCTGGTCATCTTGAAGCACACGGCTGAAATTCCATCTTCTTTAATTTCAGGGGGAACTTTGCCATGAAATGTATTGGGCCCAACCTTTCATTTGGTTTATTTTGTTATTTTTCTCGATGCTGTGGGCATTCTAAGCCTATGTTTCATTCTGTGTATTAAAGTAATGTGAGTAACCCAAGGAGCACAGGCAGTTTGGAGTTGAAGACAGATCAACAAATGCTGGTTTCAGAAGTTTGAGAATTTGTTACCCTGAATGAGAAGTTGTGTCTTAAGCTGGAGGGGGCCAGGTTTAGTTTACACAGAAGGTTCACAACTCAACCTGTCCTCACGTCATGTCTTTTGACCTGGTTCTGTGGAATTGGTGACTGATAATTTTCAGTTTGACTGAAAATTGTAGGTTGACTGGGTCACAGAATGGTTAAGGGTCCTATTTAAAATCCGTACACAAAGTCTGTTGATGTCCAGTAGACCACAAGACATCTCAGGCTTCCCCAGCACAGGGCAGGTAAAATCCAAGTCTCAATCTTTCCATGTGTAACACACAAGGAGTTTTTCTACCATTGTAAAGCACTTTGAGAGATGTCAGAGATGTGCTGTAAGTGTAACCGACAGGGAAGTGAAGTGGAAAGATCAGTGGAGCCCAAATGCTAAATTGGGATGCACTGATCACTCCCACCTTCCTGGTTTTCCTCCTGCACCTTGGTTTCTGCAAGAAAGGAATTCAGACATGGGAGTCAAAAAGGAGCAGCAGAAACCCCTCACTAGAGGGACAATTTAGGGCATCAGAGAGACACATCACTGCTCTAGTTGCACCAATTTCCTTCTGTACTGTTTAAAATTTTACCTTTAATCAGCACTTTATAAGCAAAACTGTATGAGAAGAAGCAAGAGCTGCTCAGCATGACGTGGGAAATGAGCACTGGGGTGTCAGCAATGTCTGTGGGTGAGGTGATTACCCGTATTTGGCCCAAGTGTTGAATAAGACATGGTAGTTCTTGGGCACTTCTGGTAAAGAGCTGAAATAAGGACAGACCAGTGCTAGTCTAGAATGGTTTTAAGACAAAAGCTGCTATTCCACAGCTGTAGGATGCATCTTGGTCAGAAACAGAGCGAGCTGTCCTGGTGCTGAGGGAAACCTGTCGCTTTGGATCTCTCACATGTACTTGTCAACGTACCAAAACCAAAGGCAGCAAGGAAAAAGGAAGATTTTTCTCCTTTTTGTGCCTGCGTGCTTCACAGGATGGTACATTTGCTGTGTTATTTCATCTTCTAGTCCTGATTTTTGCTGACTTCTTTATCATACCGCTTCACTATACCCATTATAAAGCACAAATAGTGGCCTTAAACTTTTTACTACATCAGATCTTGGAGAACTGAATCAAATCTAGCAGAACTGGAAAAGAGGAAAGTTCCCCTTCACGTGATTATTTAAAAATTCACCCTGAACTTGACTTCCAAACATCCTCTTTTGAGGCAGCTTTGGCTATTCACTTCAAATGTTAAATATGTGTGTGTTTATTTGTCCAACAGTATGCCTCATTCCCATTCTGTTTCCATTTGCTCAATTTCCCACTGTGTTTGTAGCTATAGTTTGTGTAGTTTATTTAGGTAGTTAAAGACTCAGAGTTTAAGAAAATCAGGGGTGGACCTGCTAGTTAGGTTCTGCTTCCAGCAGAGCATCGGTATTGCAAAGTAAGTCCGTGAGAGACACATTTCAGCCTCTTAGAGACCCTTTTCTCAATTTAGCACTGCTTACACTTGCAGGTTTTCTCTGGTACTCTTATCTGTAAAAAATCCATTTATCAGTTGGTTCCTTGTGGTTCAGAAACCCTTAGTAGTGTTGTAGCACTGAAAATGTGATAACATCCATGCAGTCATGCAACACAGTTGTGCCTGCAGTTGAGTTACACCCGGAGTAATCTGAGCTGATAGAGGACCCTCAACACAAAGATGCAGCCCAGGAGTCTGCACCTTGCAGGAAGAGCACAGGCTGCAGTCCTAAAGTTCCCCTGCTCCCAGACTCCACATACAAGGCACTTGGGATGCTGGAAAATCTATGGGTCCTGTGCAGAAATATGGGAGTTGTCAGCGCTCTGCCAGGTGAGCAAGAGGTGGGATGGACGGGGCGGGGTGGATGAGTTTTTGTGTGAATCTCACACAAAATATATAAGGTCTGCATGTCAGGAGTTGGAAAACAATGTTAATTCCTTTCCTGTAGGGAATCTCCTTGTGGGCTGGTGTTCCGTGTCAACTTTAAGCTCAGTTGCAGTTAACAAAAAGGTTCAAGGAAACAAATTAAGAGTGGGGAGGATATAAAGGGCTACAAGGTTTGGTCTGCACTTCAGACTAAGTAGTTTTGTCCTTGCAGCAGAGATTTCAGTGCCGGTGTGATGCTCTGCTCTTCCTGGAATGGCAGCACTTTCTGTAAATACAGAATTTGAATGATTGACTATAATTTGAGGTAGAATTAAAGAGCTGTAAGAACTGTAGTTCTGGAGATAGGTTTTCTCTTTGTTCCAAATAATTGGTAGTAACAAAAGCTATTATTGGGTGGGAAGCGAAAATGAAAGAATAGGGAGAAATAAAAAAGAAAATTAAGAATCTACTGTCTCTAAAATCAGTTTTTATGTGTATTGGGGGCAATTATGGTTATTGTACCATCGCAGAGCAGATTTGAGGCTACTTTAAAAGCCCTAATACTGCTTTTCGAAGTCCAGCATATTTCTTTTATGTTTACAATCAGCTGAGAATTTCTTTACTTGTTTTCAGTGATGACCAGGTATTTCTGATATCATGAATCACCAGTATAAACACGACCTTAATTTCATCTGACTTTACCCATTATCTAGGAAAATAAACCACTTGTGCATAGAAGTGCTTCTATATTTATTCTGTTATTAAGTAGATTTAAGGGCTTTTTATGGTTTTGATGGAGAAGGAGCTGGCTGTGCTTGAGGGTGACCTGGAGGAAAAAGCCCTGGGATTTTGCTGAGGGACTAAGAGGTGAATACGGGAAAGAGGAAGATGATGGAAAAAAAACCAATGCCTTTGGCAGTTGAATTGAGTCTGAGCAGTTACTGCAGGAGGAGAGGGACAGACAGACTGACAGTAACCAGGAATATTCCCACAATTGCACTGAGTTCTACCTGTGTATGAACCTCAGGAGGGTGAAATATGGGACCCTGAAGTTTATTCCCTCTAGTGCTGCCTGGCTCTTTTCTCCTTACAAGCACCGTCTGGTTGCTTCTGTTGTTCACCTCCATACCTTTGGAAACTTGGAATTGCTATTGCTCGTGGGGCTTCAAGGGTCTCATGGCCAGTGCTTTTTTTTTGAGCCTTTAGCTGTAGCTGTTACTAGTGTCTTCCTCCACCATTGGGAGCCTAAAACAGACAAGATGTTCCCAAGTTGAATTTTCTCCTTACTCCAGGTGCTTCTTAGAAGAAGAAACCTTAAAAAATTGTAGTACAGGAATAGGTACATAATAGTAATTTTATACTGCACTGCAGTCAGAATTCGTGGCACCTTATAGTCAAGATGTATTACATGTGCCAATTTTTTTTGGGAAATCAAAGAAAGAAAATAGAGCCTCAAGGCATATTTCTCAGCTTCGCCTCCAGTAGACTAGAAGAAGATTCTGCATAGCTGACCCTTTCCTTCACTGGCCCATCTCAATACAAAGGCAAAGAGCTGCTGAATCTGATCTTAACTGGCTGACGACAGGGGCATTTTCAGAGTGACATAATGTGGATCAAGGCAGGAGTGAAGCCCAGCCTTCAGTTTCTTGAGCAAAGTGTGCCAGGGAGAAGGCTAAAGCCTGTGTTGTTTTCTACTCATTAAAATAACAACATTTATCCAGCTCTGTGGAAAGATTCACAGTAGATAATGTTAATTCTGTGGCTGTGGCACCACTGAGTTATCAGGTGTGTTACCTGGGACACCTTAAATTAGGTGATTGAAACACCTCATTTTCTTTTGAAACCTGTTCAATTTTGTCTACTTTTTTGACTACTTTCAATTCTGTTGCTGCTAAAGGCAAGGAAAAGATTGATGTTAAACTCCTTATCGGGTTGGGACAAATCCTATGATACAGCTGCTGTTGCATTCCAGGCTCTGCTTCATCCCGCTGCTGAACCGCTGTGTAGTTTACATTAAATTAGTCTTCCAGTATTGGAAACATCCATTTTTTTTTTTTTTTTAGTTAATTTTGAGTCAAATTGCACTGTGTTCTGTGCTGAGTGACAAATCCATCAGTCTTCTTTGCATTCCCCTGGCTTGGGTCTACTCCCTGCTGTAAGGAAGTTTCTGGCCCTCCAGGGAGCTTTTCCAAGCTGCGCTCTGCCGTGAGCTGCTTGCTTGCTAACTCTTTCTCCCTCCCTCCATGCTCCATCTTCCTAAAGTTTATTTTTTTTCCCAAGGAGAGAATGCTCAGTTCCTCTGGGAGAAGAAGCAGCTTCCTTGCTTTCCTATTCCTTCTGGAGATGCCTGCCTGATCCAAAGTACAGTAGCCAGCAGCAGGTAGAAAGACTATATTCCTTTCTACTGCTCAGCTTCATTTTTTTAATTTTATTTAAAGATTCTAAAAAATTATTATTTTTTCAATTAGATTTAAGTTTTGTGCAGGAAACTAGTAGTTAGAACCACCTTTCCAGAATCTATTAGTGGTCATCAGCTCAGCCTTCACTGACAGCTTCTGTCCGAGCTCTCTGGTACCGGATCAGTCCAAAGGTTTATTGGCTTTGAGTTGTAGATTGTATAACGCACTTCCAGAGTATTTCCATTTAAAATGGTCCATTTTTAAACTCATTTGTCATGATTCAAAATCTGCGTGGATATCCACTATCAAAACACATGACTGGAACGTGATACTTTTTTTTTCTTAAGGAGCACGCTTTACAGAATTTCAGATCCTATATACTCCACCCTCAAAGGCATTTGTCTCTAAAAAGCATATTTTTCCACTTTGACACCCTTTCCCTGTGAAGGTCTTGCCGTGACAGTGAGCTGTGGTGTGTAACATTTAGACTCAGACCAAGAGATACAACAAACTGCGTTTCTTCCACATTAACATCCTGGGGGCACAGAAGGTATTTGGTTTCTTTACACTCTCTCTCCTTCCCCCTAGAACCCGAAATCCTGGATATTTTTTTTTTTTTCTGTAGCAGTTCTGGTGAAATCACAGCTGATGCTTTTCCTTACAGTTCCTAAAAAGTGGGAAAGTCATTCTCATCCATCTCACTCTTTGAGCCTTTTCTTATTTTTCTTCTTACTGGAATTCAGTATCCAGTTCCTGGCACCAAACTGCAGTTAGCTAAAATAATACCAATGTGTTGAGTGTCTGACAGGAGAATAAATGCATCGTTGAGTTAGGACGTATTTGATTTAAATTAAATTAAATGCCTCTAAATGTAAGAATGAGAAAACATGACATACCTCATACTCGGATCCATTTTTCGGTGTTCACCCCATAATCCTTTTATTGAGACACGCATGACCTATGCGTTATCAGCAATGGACAGCCTAAGACTGCTGTGACTAGGGAATTTAAACTCCATATTTTATTTAACAAAACCTTTTTGTGGATATTGGATGGGATCTGTTACTCTGCTTGCTTAGACTGAAGGTTCAGTGTTGCTGCATTTAATACTTGATGTTGAACAATGAGGGAAAGAATGAATTTAAAATAGCTAACTTTGTATTTATGATGACTAAGAATACCAATTTGCAGAAATTTGCCTTCTGGAGAGTTTGCAATATTCTTCCAATGAACAGCACAGTTATGTTTTTGGAGGAACAAAAAGATTAATATGGTGGAAAATACAAATATAATGGCTATTGTATCTTTCTGGTGCTTTGATGGATTGGATTGTCTTGTCCAGTTCAGATTAACTACTAGATTTTTTTTTTTTTCAATAAAGCTGGTAACAGTGAAGCATATTCAACTTTTTTTCTGTTTAGATATTGAAACTGTAGTCCTGATATCACAACCCACTAGTCACTTGGCTGACTTGTCCCATACCAGTGACATCGACATCCGTCTGTGCTTTCAGGGAGCGTTGAGATAAACTGAGCCTGTGAGTAGGGATTAATAAAGCCTGCTCTTTTATGAACATGTGCCCCTTGCCCCAATTTCTGTCTTACCTACTACAATTATTTAACAGAAATCTAGTTACCCTCAGGATCAGCAGCTCTGATCCCGCTGAAGTGCACAGAATGGCCGAACAGTTATTTCAGTGGGACTTCTTCAGTTTGAGAATAACATCTTAACTGAATGCGGTCAGGAATTTTTCTATGCTTCTGGAAAATTCAAAATCACTAAAAGATAGTAGAGAAGTTATCAGTGTGACAGCTTTGAATCAAACACCTGCAGTTTGCATATGGTGCCTGAGAATGAAATTTAGCAGGTTCCCCACACAGAAAGGAGATACCTGTAAGGTCCAGAACCTTCTCGTGGGTCACAAGGATGCCCACTTTCACCTAGACTAGGAGGCTTTTTAAGGGTAACTGGGCAGCCTAAGGTAGAACAGCTATTAATGACTAATGAATAAATAGGTGATCATATCTCCATTCTCTCTGAGCAAATAAGTCAGTGCTTATCCCCTAATTAGGATAGCAGAAGGGAAAGTGAGCCTGCATCTCTCAAGGCAGTATCAAATTTATCAAGGGAGACAGGATTCTACAAGAGGGTGCTGAGTCCTTGCCCTCGATGGGACTAAAAGCTGCTTGGATCTACCTTTTGGGGGAAAGGTACAAATTTGTTCATTCATTTTGTTCATTTATTTTGATGGGAGGTCAGATATGTACAAAATCAGTAAGAGCAGGAAGCTGACTCTTCTCACATCTACCTTGCTTCTGCAAGGAGACACTAGAAAATAAACTGTGATGGAGGCACCACTGCAAGAATTCTTACCTTATTCTGTGACCTTAGTCAAAGGTGCATGAAAACCACATCCTGAATTGGATCCTTCAACAGAAATTAATGAAGGAATGCCTGGATTTGTATCCTGAGAGAGCCCATACACGGATTAGAAGATCAGGTCCTCAGTGAGGCATGCTCCAAATCAAACTTAAGGGAATTTGCAGCCTTAAAACTCAAGGACTACTTGGGTCATATGTCTTGCTGTGTCATTTTAGAAGTTACAGACTTAGGCATCTGTTACAAACCTGGGGGAAAACTGCACTAGCTGTCTCTCAAGCTCTCCCTGCTTTTGTTGTTATCCAATATCCTGTGATGTAGGATTGCTCATGCTGAACACTTCCTAGTATTCTTCCTTCGTGCTTTTTAGAAGGTCCCATGATAATCCCTAGGAAGTCTCACAGCTGATGGTATCATATTGTTTAGTACGTTTTTTCTAATACTGTGCACAAAGTTTCCCTAATTCCTTCTCTTTATGCTTAGCTATCTCCTTTTCTATCACTCTTGAGACACTTTGTTCAGGCTGCATTATTTGCCTGTTCCTGGGGACCTGTTTCTCAAAGAACTGCAACATTAGCACTGTGAGTTTTGCCTCTTTATTCATCTTTTCTACCGATTCTGAGTGTTTAGAGTAATATACATCTTTTTTTTTTTCTTCCCTTTTTCCTGTTGGTTTTCACAAAACATCTTAATGGAAAGATATCCCGGAGCTGAACAAATTTCCTTAGATGATGTCTTTTAACCCTAACGTAAAGGACTCTTGGAGAATTTGGCAATTTTTCAAATTAAGAAAATGGGCTAGATTCAGGAGGAAGACATTATATTCTGAATAATTCTCTTGGAATATTTTTTCTACTTCAAACTGCAATGCTTCCACTACCAAATTGTTTTTTTGTTTTTTTTTTTTTTTAATGGGCACGTGATCTAGACAGGTTGGATTTTTTTCTGGACATCTACGGCCAGCCCATGAGGATGGGACACTGTGTGTGAACTACGTGACTTTATTAGCACTATGCATGAGTTAACAAGCACAGCACCAAAAAGAAGGATTAGTGTAGGATTCATACAGTTATAAGGTTTTGATCAGCTCAGAGCTCAGGGAGAAGACTTGTATCTAGCCAGAAACATTTCCAGTCTCCCTGATGTGTTATTTCCATTGCAAGATCTTCAGGGGTGTTTTCTTCGTGTACAGGGCTGAGCACACTTTGGTGCTCTGAGTAAAAATTAGAGTGTCTGAAAAGAAAAATAACAGCAGGAATTACACCTAAACAGATTCTGTACCTCAATGTTTTGCTCACTCTAATTTCGAATTAAAGAAATATCCCACAGATTCCCAAGGGACACGTTTCTTTGCAAGCAGTGACAACCTCTGTAGCTGTCAGTGTGTAAGAAAAGCTTCTGTTGAAGGATGCTATTAAAAGAATCACATGTTCTGTTGATATAAACTTGATATTGCTTCAAATTTCCTATTCCTGAAAGAAATACATTTAGAGTAGTCTGCAAAATAGTCTTTTTGCCTGGAACCACCACTTTTCCTCATACAAGTCATCATCTTTAATAGATAAACTTTCCATTAAGAGCTAGACAAGATGCTAGTTTTTCTTTCAGCAGTTAGAAATAAGAACAATAAATGTGTGGGAGAAATGCATCAATTTGGTTAGGAACATCAAAGTGTGTTCCTATCTGAAATATAGACAAATCAGTTCAGAGAAGGCTCCAAGTATAGAATTATTGACCCTGGAGGATAAAATACAGAATAACCTTCCTAGGCTGTATTTTGTCAATTTTAAGCAGTGTTTGCAAGGTGAGTAGCTTAAAAATCTCATCCCCCTCAGCAAAATATTAATAGTAGATGCATCAGACTTTTAGGAAAAAGTTTTTTCCCTTAATAAATTATACTGCTGTAAAAGTATATTAATGTTCTATGAATCTATTAATCTTCTGTAAGACAATATGAATAAATCCAACTGATTGATGTAACTCATAAAAGTACATAATTATGTCTCTCTCTGATCTGGTTGTTAATTTTCTCATGTGGTCTCAATCCTGGGGCTAACTGGTTGAGCCCTCTCTATGATGTGTCACAGTCCTGGAAGTGATGGGGTCTGCAGTCCTACATGCCTGTGTAGGGTGAAAGATTAACGCAGTAGATCACAATGAATATTTTTTTTTTAATCATTGTAAATGTAAATACAATTCTCATAAGTTAACTTCTGAGAAAAATTCTTCTTCCACGTGGTGCTAATTGTGGGCCTGCTCTGTGATATATTTAAACCTATCAGGCAAAAAAAGTCTTCTGTTTTATTCAAAATGCTTTTGAGCCATCTATTCAAGAAGTGCACTGTCTTCCAGATAACCCGGATAGGAAGCAGTCCTCATTACATTACCAAGAAAGAACATCTCATCCTATGACACATTCTCTGTGTGTGTGTTTGTGTGTATATATAAATACATATATATGTAAGACAGCACTCTGGGAAGTTAGCAAGTGAAAGCTGTTCTTTAAGTCAAGCCCACAACACAAATGTGACTTTTGTTTCAAGGAATGCGTATATTAGAAACAAGGAAAAAAAAAAAAAGGCTAAATTCAATTATATGCTGGCATTCAAAGCCTGTAATTCAGATAATCACCTTTGATCCAATATCAACAACTGCCAGTGGTGTATTTTGAAAATAACTTTATAATGAAATCTGAAGCAAACAACATTGTTTAAGTTATCTTCTTTGAGTAGATTAGTTATTGGGGCAAGGCTTACACTGTGATTTCCGGCAAACCACGTCAAAACTTTTCAGTAGTGATAGTGATTATGAACATTTAAGCCTCCAAAATCCCTCTGTGAATTCAGTCTGTAGTCTTACAGAAGAACAGGACCCGTTTGTTACCAATGTCTGGTTAGAGTGTGGCTCGTTAACCACGGCCTTCTGAGCCTCAGCCCAGCAGCTTTTCAGCCATAGAGTGGTCCACTCATCAAGGCACCAACATCCCAACCTGGAGACAGAAATGCTTGGGAGACTGTGTCAAAAACCTTGACAAAGTAGATGACACTCCTCTCCTCTCCCATCATCCACAGATCTAGTAATGTGATAAATATTTGGCGACCAGTTTAGTCAAGCATGGTAAATTTAGTAAATCCATGGTAAATCTATGTTGTTTATTCCCAGTCATCATCTTCCCCTTCATGTGTCCACATAGGACTTTAGAAAGGATTTGCTCCATGATTTCCCTGAGGGCTGAAGTGAGTCTGAGCAGCTGATAATCTCCCAGATTGTTTTTAGCCTTTTTGAAAACAGTTGCTACCTCTGGGGTCTTT